>JAMPIV010022734.1:27500-423866 GCA_024509875.1 Oreohelix idahoensis
CTAGCACATAGCTACGTCTCGCCTTCACAGCTTCTCAGCACAGACTGACCTGGGCGGAAATCGTTTTACCAACGCCACAAAAAGGGACATGCGCAGAAAACGCGAATCGAATACAACTCAGGCCAATTTACGAAACGCAGAATGTTCTACAATGTTCGACTTAAGACCTATTACCTTAAAAGGAAATGAATCTTGAAACATTGCGATTGCCAACTGTTTTCAAAGAACTGACGATCTGAGCGCTCCATATATGGTCGTGACTCAAAATCGTTCACACAGCTATCGGCAACCCTAGCTATCAAGATAAAACAACTTCTTAACGATAGCTATCAAGATTAGACGACTGTAGAAATAAGAGTGACTTCAATTTCATGAGTTCCTTCCCATGCATTAAAAAATGAATCTAGTCAGAATGCATGGTCAGAATAAGTTGCGACAAGTTTTTAGCAGCAACACTGTTTTTTTCGCATCCGTTCGTTTGCGAAAAAAAATATTTTTTCATCCTCATTCCTAACGTTTACCTGTTTCGTTTCTAATACTAGTAACGCAATTATTGCATAAGACATGAAGTCCCTGGGCGGACTGACACTAGTGTTAGAACACGTCCCAGCAGACAGCTGTCTACAGTTTCCCCCTGGGACGGTGTTTCTTCGGCTTAGTTTCTGGGCCTGTAGCGTGAAAATTCACTCCGCCAGATATGGCCGGCAGACGGATTGTCTACATTTTGCAGCAATTATGAGAGCTTTCGTCAGAATAGCTCCGGCGGAGTGTGGAAATCGCCCATGCACTGCCGACGGTTGTCTGAGATTTGCAACTGACACGCGCACTCTCGGTCACTGATGGCAGTTACAGCATGCTGATCAGCGTGAGGCGTGAAGTAGTAGAAGTGTCAGTTCATGGGTGTCTTCTAGTTGACGTAAGGTGTTTTACACGTACAAGGGGAGATTATTTCGTTTGCGAAATAAGTTGGGGCTTTTGTCTAATTTTAAGATATTGGCCCGAGTTTGAAACTAACTTCACTCATTCTCCATTTTACAGTAGACGTGGTCACTTCGTTATAGAACACTTAAACTTATAAGTGATGTCTCTTAGTTTCGTTGTGATACGTAGTTCTGTTTGAGGTAAAATATTATATCTAGTATATCTAGTATTTTGCGAAATGTGTAAAGTGGTTAATCGTTTATTTATTTCCCTAGTTAGATTTGGTGCAGAGCGATTAATTTATAAGTCTGTATTATTTTCTAGTGACGCATACAGTGGAAAGCAGAATAAATTATATTTCTAGGTTAACAAACATGTAGCCATAATGAATTTAATTTAACTGCTAACTACTCAGTCGAGTATATTTTTCTAAACAAACTTATAAATGCTAGATGCATCATGATTGGTGACGGAAATACGCAGATATTCCTAATTCATGATGAGGGATTTTTTTTAATATAACTTATTTCACGGGAAGCTTTAAATATAAGTCAAGCTGTAGGCTTGCCGTTTAAAATGTAAGTTATAACGAGTACATATTCTGTATAGTATATTATATGTTGTTTTTCTTCATTCAGTGAATACTGGGGTGAACCCAACTTGCCGGCGTTTAGTAAAGAGACATACTTGTGAGAAGCATAGATATTTCCTATCTTTAACCACGTGGGGTTTTTTCCAAGTAACACTGGTCTGACAGTGCATGTGCCATCAGAGATAGACAGTAATACCAATCCCACTAACGGTTTCTAAAGACTAGAAATATATACTGGGCTTTTTGAGCCAGGTCATATTGCTCCACAAAATTTAAATGTACATGCTGCCTGGCGGCGAGAATAATTACAAGAAATAACATTAACATTTTCGACACTATTGAAAGAGGGGATAGTGAACCAAGACTATCTGTTGAGAGCAGTTGTCCACTGGTCATCTTTTCCAAATTAAGGGAATCCTCGTGTTTCTGAACTCTGTGTGCCCGTTTAAACTTGCTTATCAAACCTGATTCAAGTGACATTAACAGTAAATCTAAAATTTAACTGGTGAAGTGAACGCTCCCCGAAAACAGTGGAAGAAACCTGTATTTGCAGAGCTGGGATTCGCTTTATCCAAAGAATCCAGATTCACTGTAGAGAAGTGTCCTAAGGTTGCGCCAGACGGTGATCAACATCAAGTTTTTTAGGTAAGCATGAAAGCCAGGGTACCCTGATGAAAGAACCGAGTGAAAGTGACGGAAGGATGTTAGTTGTCTAATGCACTCACTTTGTAATTTTTCCTTATGAAAGACTTGCTGCTTAATTTAATTGTTCCTTTAGAATAGATACTGCTGTCATAAGTCAGTTCTTACTTTCAAGAAAAGGGGACAATATTAGACCCTAACCATATGCATCTATAACTCTTTGGGCCATCATCTGTCATCCTAACGGGGCTGTGGGCTAAACCTAGAGCTAAGATCATAATGGGGCTATCATCTTTGTAGCATTTGCTTGAATTTTATGACTATTTGTATATGTTTTCCTTGATGTATTTTTTAGGTGTTGTGAGAAGATTTTTTAGATGATAATAAAAATCTCTCTTGAACTAAATCAGTGCGTTGGTCAGTTCGTTCTAGAGTATATATATATTCATTGTTATAGATTTCCCACGTCTGTGTGTTTAACTGTCGTCACGTGTATGTGCGTGCCCGTGAGAAGATAGAAATATATGTAATATATATATCTGTGTTTAGACTGTCTGATGCCTTAAAAGCTGTCGTAGAGGATAGGTGAAAGAGAGAAGATTTCCTCGATTTTTCAGAGACAGCCTCTATATCACAGTCTATCATCTCACTTGTGGAAATTCTATTTCTGTTTTTATTAACTCTCACTGTCTTCTTCTTCGATCCTTAACCACCGACCGTCAAAGCAGTCAGTGGCCATCACGCCTAGTGGCGTCTTGTAGGGCAACAACAAATTGATTCCACTTTGCATGGTCGGTGGCCATCCTTCGTACAGTGCCCCAGCTCTGGTTCATTCTTTGCATCTCAGCCTCCACAGTCCTCCGCCAAGTTGTTTTTGGTCGGCCTCTCTTTCGCTTTCCTTCAGGGGTCCAAAACATAGCTGTTCTTGTGATGGCATCGGGGTCTCTTCTGAGGACATGACCAACCCAGCTCCAGCGTCTGCCAGCTATGATGGTGTGCATGTCCTCTTGCTTGCTACGAGTAAGCAGATCTTGGTTGGTGATGGTATTCGGCCAAAAGATGCGGTGAATTTTTCTTAGGCATGTTGTGTGAAAAGAGGACAATTTTGACATTTCCTTCTCTGTGACTCTCCAGCATTCCGCACCATAGAGAAGCACAGAAAGCACGCAACTCTGGTATAATCTTAATTTTGTGCTTGTGCTGTATTGGGAGGACTTCCAGATGTTATTTAGGCTAAAGAAGGCTGTTCTTGCCTTATTCATTCTGATGTTGATGTCTTTGCCTGCCCCACCATCTGGTGTTACTATGCTTCCTAGGTATGTGAAGGTATCTGTCTGTACCAGTTGCTGATTCCTTACTGATACGGGCTCAGGGTTGCTCACATTGAGCGTCATGACCTCAGACTTCTTTAAATTGATGTTCAAGCCCACCTGCTGGCTAATTTTATTAAGTCTATCCGTTTTTTCCTGGATGTGTTGATGTGAATGTGCCAGCAGTGCAATGTCATCTGCATATTCCAGATCTTCCAATGTAGAAAATGTAGTCCATCTTATTCCTCTTGGACTGCCCTCTGTTGTCTGGCGCATCACCCAGTCTATGACTGTTAAAAATAGAGTGGTTGATAAGGGGCATCCCTGTCGTACTCCTGTCTTCACCTCGAAGGTTAGGTTGCTCTGCCCAACACTACACGTAAAGTTGGCATAGAGGCTTTTTATGATTGACACTATGCAGCTTGGAATTCCATAAGCCCTCAGTATTTTCCATAAACTGTCCCTATGTATGCTGTCAAATGCCTTTTCAAAATCAACAAAATTTATGTAAAGCTGTCTTTGCCATTCTGAGCACTGCTCTATAATGTTCCTGAGAGTGAATATATGGTCTACACATCTTCTGTTCTTTCTAAATCCTGCTTGTTCTTTCCTCAGTTTGTAGTCTACTGCCTTTGAAATTCTCTGTATAATTATCCTGCCTAGTATTTTGCTGGGAACTGAGAGAAGAGTGATTCCTCTCCAATTATTGCAGTCTGCAAGATCTCCCTTCTTGGGCAATTTGACAATTATTCCTTTCTTCCACTCTGATGGTGTTGTCCCCGTTTTCCACACTTGTGCAAATAGTGGTTCTAATAGTTCTGCAGCTAGCTCAGGGTCTGTCTTAAATAGCTCTGCATTTAAGTTATCATGGCCCGGAGCTTTACCGTTCTTTAACCCTTTGATTGCTGTGATGATTTCTTCTTTTCGTGGAATGTCTGTATTTACATCTAGATCGTTTTCAGCCTCAGTAACATTCAATTGTGTCTCTGGTATTTCCTTGTTCAGCGTTTCTCTGAAGTGCTCTGCCCATCTTGTTTCCTGTCCCTCTGCTGTCTTGATGAGATTTCCTTGCTTATCTCTTACTAATGTAATATTGTTCGCACCTTGTTTTCCGCTGATGAATTTAGTTATTTTGTATACTGTGCTTTGTTCATTTCTCAGTGCTGCCTCTTCTGCCTGTTTTGCAAGATCGTCTAGGAAATTCCTTTTGTTGGCTCGGGTTTGGCGTTTAACTTCCCTGTCCAGCTGGCTGTACTGTTCGCTATATAGTTGCTTTAACCTGGGGGACTTCGCTTCTGTTTTCTTTCTTTTCATTTCCTTTCTCATCTTTATGGTGTTTAGTGTTTCTGGTGTTATCCAGTCTTGCTTCTTCCTTTCCTGGAATCCTAAGCATGATTTGCTACTTTCCTTATATATTGTGGAAATGGTGTTGAAATTCTGGTCTATATCATCAGTCAATGTCTTTTCCTGGCTTTTGGCAAATTGATATCGTTTCTTAATGTCGGCCGCAAAAGCTTTTCTGGTAAGGGGGTCCTTCAATTTGCTGATGTCAAACCTTTTCTGTGTAGTTACAGTTGGTCCAGCCCTTCTTAGTTTCACTTTCAGTTTAGCTACCACTAAATGGTGATCACTTCCCACATCTGCACCTCTTCTTACCTTCACATCTTGTAATGCATGTCTCCATCTGCCGTTAACCATGATGTGGTCTATCTGGTTTCTGTTCCGACCATTTGGTGATTCCCATGTTAACTTGTGAATTTCCTTATGTGGGAAAAGTGTTCCTCCAATGACCAGGTTGTTAATGCTACAGAAACTTATTAGCTTATCCCCATTTTCGTTTGCTGTTCCGCTGCCGCATTTCCCCATTGTTCTTTCATTATATGTATTGTGTGTACCAACTTTCGCATTGAGGTCTCCCATTACTATAACAAGATCATATCTAGGTGTGTCTTCCATTTCTTTCTGCAGTTGTTGATAGAATTCATCCTTGACCTCCTCATCGCTATCATTCGTTGGTGCGTAGCATTGTATTATAGTAGTGTTGGTGAATCTCCCTCTCAATCTCAATCGTATCAGTCTGTTGTTGATGGGTTTCCATTCCAGTAATGTCCTTTCTATCCCTTTCTGTAGAATAATGGCTACGCCTTCACTGTGCTGTCCATCCTCTCTTCCAGAGTAAAGTACTGTTTCTCCTGTTGCTGTTTTAACTTTTCCTGCCCCTGTCCATCTGCTCTCACTTATCCCCAGGATGTGTAACCTATAGTTTCTCATTTCTGCCGTGACCTGTCTTAGTTTACCTGTCTCGTACATTGTCCTGACATTCCAAAATCCTATTCTTGTATCCTGTTTTGCGGTCAGGACATCCGTTTTCATGTCAGTGGCTTCCTTTCGGCTTTCACCACTGACAGTCATACGAGCCACAGACTCCGAATGTCCATCCCGCAGCAAAGTTTGTTCATTTGATGTTGTTTCCGTAACTTCATTATTTTTTTTTTACATAGACAGGGGTGTCAGCCCTATGCTAAAACCCCCAACCTGGAGGACCAGGGTACCAGCTTTTGTCTGACCCCTACCCACACAGACCAGTCCAGCTTGGTTGAACCTACCAGGAGTAAAACTCCCACTGGCATAGCTCTGGGGATTGTCAGGGTACGCAAGCTGCCATACCGCTACAAGGTATAGGTACCATTGATGGCAGAACTCTCACTGTGTCTATCACCTATTCTAACCTATTCAGAAGGGACCAACCCAAGTCTTAATTCTCCTATCAAAAAATCTACGACAACCACCAAAAAAACTCAGCGTATTGTGGACTGTCACGTAGACATTTATGATCTATAAATTGCCTATGTCCTCTTCTTTTTCTTTCACCCGTATCCTCTATTTTATTATCACTTTTACTTTTTTTCCTGTGTTTTTCGCATTCGTTCGTTTGCGACTATATACATTACTATTTTCCCATTCTAACGTTTACCTGTTTCTTTTCTCAAAACTGAGAACGCAGTTATGACGTGACGTAACATGTCAGTCGCTACAAAGACGGGAGAGCGTTAAAATGCATTCTATTTGCATTAGATGTCAGGACACGAAACTGTGACTTTCGCTTATCTCAGACATACGAGCAGACTATGTCTGCACTTTCAGCTGACAGGCGCGGTTTCTGCGGCTGAGCGCTCAGGAAAGGCGCGATAAATGACGTCTCCTCGGCGCAGTTTGAGACATTTGTCTGGAAATTCCACCTGGCACGACCCTCATTGTGGGCCATGGTCAGCGTGAAGTGTGAAAACTGCCGGGGCATTGGAGACAAGCCGTCTGAGACTCGAAACTGACACGCGCACTCTCGGTCAGTAAGGGGCAGTTACGGCATGCGTTTAGGTGTTAAACGTAATCGTTAAAGCCGGAAAGGGGAGAGCATTTCGTTTTACGAAATAAACGTTCACCTCTTTGTCTGTTTGATAGATATAACCAGAATGTTAAACTTTATTTTCATTCAGTCCTCTAAATTCGCAGTAGACAGGTTGCTCGGAATAGAATAAGCTGTATAGCGAAGTTTCTCAGTTTGTTTCGGCAATATGTCGAACTTCTAGACTTCCATAAATATTCAGCGTATGATTCTAAGTTGTGCGACTACCTGTAGTTCTGTTTGAGGTAAAAATATATTATATCTAGTATTTTGTGAAGTGATAAAGTGATAATCGCTTATTTCATATTTCACTAGTTTCTTTTGTGCAGAGTGAATATTTATTAAGTCTGTTATATTCTCTAGTCGATGAGTTACAGTGGAAAGCAGAATAAATTATAATTTCTAGCTTATAAATCAGGTAGCTATAATGAATTTTTTTTAACTGCTAAATACTCAGTCGAGAAAATATATTTTAAAACTAACTTATTAAATGACTGCTACATCTTGAGTATTGACGGAATGCGTAAGTATTCCTAATTCAGGATGTTTGATTTTTAAATATAACTTATTCCACGGGAAGTGGTAAACTATAAGACAAGCTACGCTTGCAGTTTAAATTATCAGTTATAGTGAGTACATAATATGTAAATTATTTATATGTGTTTTTTTCCCTTATTCAGTGAATACTGGGATGACCCAACCTTTGCCAGCGTTCTAGTACGTGAACATTATCTGTGAAGAACTTAAGTACTTTCATTACATGAACTGTAACAGTTAAATAAAGTAAAAGGCCTATCGCGCCAGAATTAATTCTTCCAGAATAACACTAAAGTACAGTTCAGCCCGTTGTGGCAAGCAAAATATCAGTACCATTCCGACAGAGTTTTTGACTAGTAGTGTGGTGACCAAATATAGTCATATACTGAGATAAGGCACCGGACCTGACATTCCTCATTTCTAGAAACCTACGCTAGTGACACTGTGCTCTGCTAACTTTCGTGCCTGGACAAATTTTATGTGACTTAAACAGACATCCGAAAAATAAGAACACCCAAGGAATCGTTCCCTGAGACAGAGAATTCAGTACGTCTTTTTGGAACTGGGGATTTTTTGGTCAAGGCTGCATTTACGGGTCTGTGTGAATGTCCTATAAAAACTTATGTTCCCAGAGGCAGCGATCAAAGCTGTAAGTATAAATGTGCGCACGTGGCCACGGCTGAATGAATAGAGTGAACGCAGGTCTGAGTGTTATTTTTACCGTTGCATTTTGGCACCTATTTGCTGTCATAACTTTCTTCCCGCAAGTTTGTTTTGCTAACAATATTTTCCCTTAAACTAGATTATAGTATCAGGTCCGTTCATACCTTAAACGGGGAAAACTCTTAGACTCAATCATATGTATCTGGGACTCTTTGTGCTATCATCTTTCTCCTAACGGAACTGTGGGCTATTCATCGAGGGAAGATCATAACTGTGGGTCTACCAGTTCTTGTAGCATTCCTTGATTTGTTTATGAATTTGTGTATATGCCTTTTTGATGTAATTTTACATGTTGTGACGTAAGTTTTTCAATGATAAATAAACCTAACAATAAATTAATCAGCATGTTGGTCAGCTCGTTCTAGAATATTTATATAATCATTTGTTATAGTTTCCCACGTCTGTGTGTCTACCTGTCGTCACTTGAATGTGCGTGCACGTGAGTGGATATATATATATATATATATATATATATATATATATATATATATATATATATATATATATATATATAATGTATATGTGTTAGACTGTCTGACTACTCTAGATCTGTCGTAGAAGATAGGTGAGAGAGAGAGAGAGAGAGAGAGAGAGAGAGAGAGAGAGAGAGAGAGAGAGAGAGAAGATTTCTCGCTCTCAGAGACAGCCTCTATCACAATTCTACCACCTCACTCGTGGAAATCTATTTTGTATTTCTATCTCACACTGTGACTATCACTCATTCCAATCTATTCAGAAGGGACCAACCCAAGTCTTAATTCTCCTATCAAAAATCTACGACATGGACTTAGACAAATTTTGGTGTTTTCTGAACCGCAGCGTTTATTGTCACGACTTCCATTGCCCATTGCGGTTCCACAGCCAGCCTGATGCCTTTTCGGCAGTTTCACTAAGCCTCTT
Organism: Oreohelix idahoensis; assembly: GCA_024509875.1. Classification (NCBI taxonomy): domain Eukaryota; kingdom Metazoa; phylum Mollusca; class Gastropoda; order Stylommatophora; family Oreohelicidae; genus Oreohelix; species Oreohelix idahoensis. Next base: position 36,529 of record JAMPIV010022734.1, read on the forward strand.
CAGTGCCCTTGTTCTCGACTGTCCCCTCAGCCCCAACAGTTTCAATAAATACTATATTATTTGCAGGCATCAAATTTACCTATAAATATAGAAGAGGTGTTAGGAATAGACAGACCTAGAGAACTGCATAATATAGTCAAACAATATTTAACACGAACAAAAGTTAATATATTGTAATTTGGAATGTGAAGGTCTGATGCTGTTCTTACAATGCATATGACTTTTGAGAGGTGAAAGACAATTAAATGCCTGTTAAAGTCAGTTATATAACTGGAACCACCAGGCCTTTACACCCCTACCCCTTAATATCATTCTTGTTTGGAGCTTATGCTTGATTTTGTTCGCTTTTATCTCGTTTTTGTTTGTTGGGTTTTTTTTTGGTTTTTTTTTTATTGTACAAGCATAATTGGTTATTGTGATTTGGTAATTTTTACAATAATTTGACAGGTGTGATGCCACTTTCCCATATCGGCAGCTGTTCATATTATTTGGAATTTAAATAATATATATCCTAATTATAACCCATCAGAGGTTGAATGGCATATTTTCATCATTAATATAAAATTTAAAAAATCTTGGCTTCGTTATCTGCCTTGACATCCCCCCTACACGTCACATGACCCGAAATTAGGTCGAGAGTGACAAATTTGTGATGAATCAGTTCTCTTGTACTTAGTGAACTGACACATCGAAGTACACACAACAAGGGTTGTAGTCCAGGTTTTCCACTGAGTGGGCTTTGGATGAACACGTATTTTCTCTCTGTGTTAATTACTGAGTGGAAGCATTAGCAATTTCTAACTGGCAATACCGCTTTGTGACCTCGCTGTACTCTTTTGTCAGCTGATGGTGTGTCATAGTTGTCACGAGCGGTTATAGACACAAGCGGTTATTATGTAACATTTAACGCATCTGATTTGCGGCATTTCTTAGCACATTTAAAATACTTTGGCATGTGAAGAATTCGCCTTATACATCACGTGATAAAACTTGTGTTTATGGTTCATATAAAAGTGCTGTCTATTGATAGGTGACGTGATATTGATGACCATAAATCCTCACCTTTCACGCAGCGAGTAATAACAGACGGTGTCGCTGTCTAGACTTTGGTGTTTATATCAATAAAATTTCTTTCATGACCGAAATTCAAGGCTGTGGGTTAAGGGACACAAAATCGCTGTCTATTCTGAGACATCAGTTGTAAGTAAAAGATAAATCTAATGTTTGTAATATTGAATGTGCCATGCATTGTTTACAGTGAACTTTGCACACAAAAAGGGGGAAACGGGTGGGGAAATCGCAACGGGAACACAATCGTTAATAAGATAAAAGCTGTATTACACATTCCTTAGTAAAAGTTATGGAAACAATTAGAGGAATAGTTTTGGAACAGTCATATTATAATGTGAGTCAACTGGCGTTGGCGATTGCTTCAGGTTGAAAGAAACAGTGAGATGTGCTCTTCGATGCCAATAAGTCGTCAACGACATTATTTGGAGAAGGGATTCTTAACGGTGGTATCCATACCCCTTGGGGGTATGGGAACCAAATTTTTTTTTTTTTTTTTAAATTAATGAAGATAAACAGAAATCCCGTTCAACCTCTGATGGGTTATAATTAGGATATATATTGTTTTCAATTCCAAATAATATGAACAACTGCCGACATGAGAAAGTGGCATCACATTTGAAGCCAAATGATGGGGGTGTGCGACTGGATCTCTGAACAATTTAAAAAAAATGTTGTTAGATTAGAATCAAAGTAGAGAAATCGACTTGGTGTGTCAGATGATATGAGAGAACATTGTCAGTAACTGTACCTCGATTCCATGTTTTGATTGCACACAAACAACAGCAACAATCTCTCTAGTTGTAGCTAGCTTGTGTACATGTATTTGTGATTTGCCGTTTTTATATACATAAATATGACAAAATCCTTATGATTTTCTTTCAGCTGTTTTGTTCCTTGCTGTCCATAAGTAAAGTATTTAAGTCATATTGGTACCTTATTGGACTGATGATGATTTCAACAATCTGGCGAAGTATGGGGACATATTTGGCATTCCACTAGGGGTATGTAATCATAAAAAAGATTAAGAACCCCTTATCCAGAGAACTAAAAATTCCTAAGAATAAGAAACTTCTTATACTGCAAATAGAAATGGGCTATTTTAGAATAGAAAAACCTTACTGTGCAGAGTGTCTAGAAAAAAATAATATAGAGCATTTCCTACTAAAATGCATGAACAACAGAGAAAACCAATATTAGATTATTTACAGTCATTCAGTTCATCCATAACTGTGGAACAGGTGTTGAGAATATATAGACCTAGAGAATTGCACAGTATAGTAGAACAGTATATAACAAGAACTAAAATTAATATATAAGGATCAATGATAGTGTGAGGATAAGGGGTAATCTGACGGGGTGCTCGTGTGGATGATGGCAGATAATTTGTGGATTGGGTGTCATCCCGGACACCCCTGGGCTATCTCATTCATTTTCACATTGTTAACAACAGGGCGGTTATGATAGACTATAATTTTTTTCTTTTAACTTTTTTTCGTTGTTGTGTTTTTGTATTTTTATTTTTATTTTTGGAAAGGGGAGGGCACACACACATACATTCACACAATTTTACAGTTTTGATTTACTTTATTTGGACTGAGTTGGGGGGGGGGGGAGTTACTATATTTAGATATTGGGAATCAAATTTTATTATCTTGTGTAACCTAATTATAACTCATCAAGGGTTGGGATGAACAGATACTTTGTCTTTTAAAAAAAAAACAGCTGGGGTAGGATTAGAGTTCTTGCGTCTCTGAATTATCTTTTTGGTTCTGTATGGACACACGGCTCCATGTTGTAAGGATAAGTAGGATTCAGAATAGAAAAAGAAAACACACAAAGAAAACAAGGTATGGTGGAATCTCATTATAGAACAAAGACAAATATACCCTACAAGTACAAGGAGGACAAATAAATTCAAAAAGGGCTTATCTTAAAAACTCATATTTAGCTTGACAGTGTATTAATCATGCAAAAAACGTATAATATAAACATTGGAACTTTGATGTATCACACAAGAGCTGAAAAATGTAAAATAATATATCCGCTGGTTTCATTAGTAACAATGTTTACAACAATTAACCATTTATTTTGTTAAGTACTTTTTTGACTTTAAAATGTCTAACAAGACCTATTTTATCATTTGAAGTTTTGTGAAATTTTATATTGTTTTAAACTCAAATATTTGTACCAGATATGGCACTTAAGTTACAGAATGAAAGACAGAAGAAAATATTATTCTTTCATTGACATGATATTTGTTTTCTTTAAAATGATACAACTTAAACAAGCCATACAGTATAAATATGTTAGGTACTTTTTTATGTGAAGTCAAAGTCAAGCCAACACAAATCTCACATTTCAGAAAAATTTCTATGTTTTTAATAGTTGAAAATTAGCTTACTTACTTACTTACTTAGTCGTTCCCCTTCTACCGTGAGGTGTAGAGGTTTGGAAGAGAGAGCGCCAGACTATCCTATCGGCTGTCTTCCTCCTGGCCTGGTTCCATTCTAGTCCTCAATCCTTCAAAGATTGTCTAATGTTGTCCTCCCAGCGGACTCTGGGTCATCCTTGGGGTCTGGATCCTTGGCTCTTTGTTTCCCAAGTTTGTCGTGGTATCTGATCTTCTCCCATTCTGCAGACATGGCCAAACCATCTTAATTGGGACTGTTCTACTTGGGTCTGCAGGGGGTAGGATTTAAGGCCTTGACGTATCGTCTGGTTGCGTACCATGTCTCTTCTTGTTACTTCCTGATGTTTTCTTTCTTCTCGTAGCGACAAGTGAAAATTATGAGGAAGATGTGGAAAGAACTTTAGCAGATGACAAGAGACAGGAAGACTTGATATGTGTTTGTTGAATGCCTATGCTCCTTGTGAAGTTAAAGGGTATTGATTGATTGAAAATTAAAACCGTTAAACCTATCAGAATTCCTGCACTTTTCAATCAGTTTCCTGTTATATGCCAATATTATATGTGCTTATTTGCCACAGGGTAAGATTATAATAAAGTTGAAGGCAGTGTTGAGTCGACGAACAAACAGTAGAAAAATACAATATTTATACCAACAAGTGGCAGATCTTTTCTGCCGAAGAAAAATAACATGCTATCCATAGTATTTCCATAGTCAGTCATCATACAGTCTGTTAAAATTTTAATTTTCATTACAAAAAACAAAACAAAACTGTATTTTTAGTTTAAAATGGCATCAGTATCAGAGGTCTAACTCACATGCTAACCATAGTATACCATAGTCAACAGGTCAAGCAGGTCAAATATTTGTTGAATGCCTGTGCTGCTTGGAGAGCTAAAGGATATTGGTTGATTGATTGAATTGGCCTTATCAAGGACGAGAGTAGAAAATTTCTTAGCAACATAAAAGAGAAAATAGCAGCAATTTAGACGAAGTTAGAGGGACAGACAATGATATCAAAATAAGAATACAAAAAGCAAGAAGATCTTTCATTATGGAGATCAAAATAATCAAGTCCAACACAAAAATAAGATTCTCCAACTCAAATGTCAAGTCGATCCTATTGTATGGCTCAAATAGTATGACAAAATCACCAATGTGGAACTGATGACAAGAACCAGACAAGTGCCAGTGGAAGATGGAGATGAAAAGATGCTGGCGATGGATAGGACACACATTGAGGACACCTGTTGATAGCATTACAAAGCAGTCTTTATTCTGGAATCCCCAGGGAAAGAGAGGCAGAGGTAGACCAAAAACACATGGAGAAAAGAACTGGAGACAGAAGTGAAAAAGATGAGGAAAACTTAAAAGAACTTGAGCTGATGACACGTGACAGGAGGACTTGGCATGTGTTTATTGAAGGCCTATGCTCCTTGTGGAGCTAAAGGGTATTGACTGATAAAAGAGAAAATGTACTGATGGATGGAGCACTTTGAGGAACTTTTAATTAGACCAGCTGCAAAAGATCCCCCCAGACATTCATGAGTCTTTTACAAACTGATGAAGACAAATATTCTGTTCAACCCCTGAAGGGTTATAATTAGCATATTTGGTGTCCAGGGATTCAGACTGCCAGGACAACCCAGAGTTTGCTGAGAGGACACCATTAGACAATCTTTAAAGGAATGAGGATTAGATTGGAACCAGGACAGGAGGAAGACAGGAGAGAGCGCCAGACTATCCTATCGGCTGTCTTCCTTCTGGCCTGGTTCCATTCTAGTCCTCGGTCCTTCAAAGATTGTCTAATGTTGTCCTCCCAGCTCTTAGTTTCCCATGCTTGTCATGGTAGCCGATCTTCTCCCATTCTGCAGATATGGCCAAACCATCTTAGTTGGGACTGTTCTACTTGGGTCTGCAGGGGGTGGGATTTTAGGCCTTGATGTATTATCTGGTTGCGGACCATGTCTCTTCTTGTTACTTCAACCACCTTCCTCAGATACCTCATTTCTGAGGTTTGGATCTGGCTTTTGTGGGTTGTAGTCATTGCCCATGACTCGCATCCATATGTCAAGACTAAGACATAGCTGGAGCGGTATACAGCCATCTTCGTTTTCTTACTAACCTCTCTCTTGCTGAGGAATCCTCGATTTATGGCCTGAAAAAGTCTCCCAGCTGCTGCTTTTCAAGTGGCCAACTCTTCTTTGATGCCTCCCTTCTGGTCTGTAACAGCTCCGAGGTATTTAAAGTGGTTGACTTGCTCCAGGACCTGCTCTCCCAGCTTAATCTGATGTCTTCTTTCTTCTCGTGATATCACCATGGATTTTGTTTTAGAGCTGCTTATGACCATCCCTCTCTTCTCCAGCTCTTGCTTGCAGACTTGCAGGTTGGATTGGAGATGTGCATCAGATTTACAACAGAAAATTAAAATCTAAACTAATAATTAAAAAAATTACCACAGCAACAAAAAACAAACACGCAAACAAATTAATATATATAAATTGTTGTTTATATTAAATATTGTTTGACTATACTATGCAGTTCTCACCACCTGTTCGATGTCATGGGTAAATTGGAACCTGCTTAGACCACTACCGCTGTACTGGGAATGGGCTGTTTTAGAATAGAAGAACCTTACTGTGCAGAATGCCTACAACAACAAAAAATAATAATATAGAAAATTTCCTACTAAATTAGAAGAAATATGAACGACAGAGAATACCAATATTAGATTATTTACAGGCATGAAGTTCACCCAGATCTGTAGAACCCGGCATTGAGAATAGACGCTAGAGATATACACATTATAGTATAACAAAATGTAAAAAAGAACAAAAATTTAAAAATACGGATTAATGAGAATATAGCGGGGAAACTGAAGGTCTAATAAAGTTCTCAAAATACAAACTGATGATGACAAATAAATAGTGACTTAGTTCAGGCTTGATGAGACTACCATTTTAGAACAAAGGAAAGTGCACACATGCACATCAACACATTTTGACACTTAATTTACCGTGCTGACAGTAACTGGAAGGGAGAATTTTAACCATGACCAGGTATCAGCAATCAAAGTTTTTATCTGGAATTATAGACGCTTTATATTCTAATTATCAGAGGTTGAACACGGTATTTATCTTCATGTGGAAAACGAAAACACCATACCATTTCAATTATCTGCAATATTACAGTTATAGCAATCATTATAAAAACGTTGCTGAATTACTGGTGTGATAATTCTTAATTTTTGTGAAATGTTGTTAATATTATATTCATTTCACTTCATTTGCAATGAAGTTGATTTTATACTCATCTTGTGTGCATTATTAAGGCTGCTACCTTAGTTTCACATTGTCTGCAATATTACAGTAATTTCTGCTTGTCTGCAGTATTATACACAGTATATATACATTTCAGTTCCATCTGTTATTAATGTCTGAACAAGTTGAGGAGATAGTGGAGGAATCAGTCTCTTTGTTGCCAGAGCATCGCCATGGATACAAGGTCAAGAAAGATGTTTCCATTCTTAGAGCACGAATTGTCTCCACATTTGTACCTGTGTTTGGCATGTAAGTTCAGTTTAATTCTTCTTGAAATTTTGACTGTCCTAAGACATTTTCTTTCAGTCTAGACTAAATGCAGCTAGTGCTTCCATTTATTTATATCTTGAACTTTTTTTTTTGGGGGGGGGGGGGGGGGGGGGGGGGGGGGGTCCCCACATCACCCTGTCTTTAGTAACTCAGATGATGATTATGCTTTCAATGTTAAGAATTAATTGGGTAGCTAAAAAATATAAGAAAGATGTTCTCAAGAAGTCAGTACACAAAGCAGAATCATGCACAGGTTAGAAAGAGACTGTCTACTTTCACATTTTATCAGTTCACCATTTTTCTTTTTCCCCCAAGAAGGGGGGAAGAGAAGGAATGATTTTTACAGTAACCCTTTTAGTCTGTGTTTCTGGAATTTTTTTGTCCAAATTCTTTTGACAGTGCCTGACATAACATTCTGTATTATACTTGGATTGATTTTAGAAATATTTGCAATAATGCAGTCCTCCACTGCTGCTCTTCTTCACTCAACGAAGTATTTTACAGTTTTTATCTTCTAATATTTGTATGTTACCACTAATCTTTATTTCTTCATTTAATTATTCCCTTCTTTATTAGATATAGAAACATTCTTTCCACCTATTTATGTAGGCTTCTGTTTTAGCCATGATTTGCCCATTTTAATTCTATTCCTTCAGTGCTCTATCAAACATCCTTTATATGTTCATTTTGTCTTTTTATTTTTACATATAATAGGGAGTTATAAGCCCATGTGATTAGCAGTATCAGCACACATTGCTGACTTGCTAGGTCAATTGCACTTCACTGTTCATCCATTAGACTACAACTGTCTGCCTTACCCTGGGCAGTTATTTAAAGTGACATGCAGAAAGACACATTAGAAGTGGAAGATAGAGAATACAAAACAGTGAAAAATAGTATCGGTGTCACTTTTACTTTTATTAATGATACACTAGAAACTCAGCAGGTTTTGATACTGCAGTTTGTCCTCCATGGTCACAAACAGGAAACAAAGATGGGAAATGTAGAAAGGCTATGAGAAAGTGAAAAAGGACACAACAGACATGTGGAAAAAAATTAATAATTAATCAAGAAATAAAATTACGAAACAGGAAGGAAATATCAAGCAAAGAAATTAACTACAAAAGCACAGCCACACACGCTATTGACAATTGTTAGCATATACATTTTCCTTAAAACTGATGGCTGTGTTGCATAATGAGCATTGGTTTCATCATTAGTAGTGTTTGAGGTATAAAATAATCATCATCATCAGTTGCCATCTCCACAACGAAGGTTGGCTGTAATGGATCTCCAACGTCTTCTGTCTCTTGTCTTGGTGGTACACTCTGATAGACTCTTTCCCGTCCATCTCTTGATGTTATCTTCCCACTTATAGCGCTGTCTTCCCCTTGCACGTTTGCCTTCAACTCGCCCTTCTGTTATGGTCTTCTGCAAGGTGTTATGCCTTTTTATGTGGCCAAAGTATTTTAGCTGCTGAACTTTGACCTCCCTCATTAGTTCTCTTTTCATACCTAGATTTTCTAGGACCTCCTTATTTGTTTTCATCTCTTTCCATGAGATACGCCCCATTCTTCTATATATCCACATTTCAAGAGCCTCAATTCTTTCTTCTAAAAGCTTATTCATCGTCCATGTTTCTGCACCATACAGAAATGCATAATATATATAACACTTTATGATTCTCAGTTTTAATTTGTGAGATAACTGTTTGGATGTCAGTATATGTTTCATGTTGTTGAATGTAGCTTTGGCCATTCCTATTCTCTTCTTGATTTCTGTTTCACATCTGCCATCTTCTGTTACTATATGACCAAGATATACGTAGCTCTTGACTTGTTCCAGGATTTTCCCATTTACGCTTATCTTTAATGTGGGTTTATCGTCTGTTTTGCTAATTATCATAGTTTTTGTTTTCTCAATATTAATGTCGAGTCCATATTCATGACTTATACTGTTCACTTGCTTCACTAGTTCTTGTAACTCCTGTTCGCTTTCAGCTAACAACACGGTATCATCTGCATATCTTAGGTTGTTTATTGACCTTCCACTGATGTTCAATCCTGGTATTTCCTGTATCTGTTTGAACATTTTTTCGGTGTATAAATTAAATAGGCAGGGGGACAGCACACAACCTTGTCTGACACCTCTTTTTATGTCTATGTATGGTGAATAATTCCTTCCCGATCTTACTGTGGCAGTTTGCTCGCAATAAAGGTTACTGAGTATTCTTATATCTTTTCCATCAATACCTATGTCATTGAGGCATTCAATTATTTTCTCATGATGGACTCTGTCAAAAGCCTTCTTATAGTCAATGAAGCACATATACATACTTTTTTGGACCTCTGTATATTTTTCTGCTAATATTCTTAGGCAAAATATTGCCTCTCTTGTTCCACTGTTCTGTCTAAAACCAAACTGTTCTTCTTGGATTTCACTGTCTACTTTACTTTTTATTCTTTCCTGTATGATTTTGAGCAGTATCTTAATTGCATGACTCATCAGGCTGATTGTTCTGAAGTCTGAACATTCTGTTGCATTTGGTTTTTTGTGCAATGTTATGAAAACTGATGTCTTCTTGTCGTGTGGTATATATCCTGTATTGTATATATCGTTGCATATTTCTGTGATTGTATCTATACCAAAGCTCTCCAGAGCTTCTATCATTTCAATTTTTATGTTTAGTTTGTTTCACAAAACTATTATTATTACTACAGTATTATGATCAAGTGTTGTAATTCCTTTCTTCAATAGATCTGATTGCTTGAACAAAATGGTTAATAACACTTTCTGATTAGAATAGTTTCCTTCTATCTTCTATAATAATTTGTTGATATCTGTTCATGTTTTATAATGTTGTACTGTGCATTTATCTACAACTGATTTTATTCATTTACTCTTGTAGTTAATCACCATGTTTAGTTCCAACAGTGTTATTAGTCATGTATAATGTTGGCTGTATAAGGATGTATCTTCTCTTGAAAGCTTCACTCTCACAATCCACTGTTATTTTGTCTTATCATGTCCAGCTTTTCTAATGATCTAGCACATGGTGTGAAATGGTGGTTATATCAATTTCCATTCTGACCAAATGTCACAATCATTTCATTTGTTGTTGTTTCATATATTTCAAGCAAGTCTTAGTTCCAACATTTACATTTATTACCTTATTTCATTTGTTTTTTCTCCCTGCATATTTTGTTACCCTACTCAGTCAGCACATGACTTTCTTGTCCTTTACTTTAGTTAATATCCATTTTAATATAATGATGGTAATGAATTGATCATTTGCCATTTTGCTGCCATAAAAATGATAGTTGTGTCAACCAAAAGTAATAGCTGTTTGTGTTTGTATCATTAATTCGACTAATCTGTGTAAAAAATTATGCTATGTGTATTTGATTTCACTGATTCCATATTTCTTTTTATAGCAATGTCACTTGTTGCAGCTATGTTGCAGTTGTTTTTTTAAATCCACTTTCACCAACCAGGTCAGCAATGTCAGCGAGAGATTCCATGCTTGCTCAGTATCTTGTGAATAGACTGGGCACTGATGCAGGTTATTTCAACCACACTGATTTCAAACCTTGCTTTGAGAATGCAAATAATAGCATGGTCAAGACGGATGATTCACTGCAGGCTCAGGTGAGATCTGTGACCTCATTTTTAACTCAGAGCTCAGTGGCAGATCAAGTTCTTTACTCATACAGTGCGTCAATATTATTGTAGTAAAATCTGCGAGAATAATCGCTCATTTCAGTAAGATTTTAGTCATAAAATGATAATAAATAAACCCGTCTGATTGTGTCTGACGGTGATACTCTCACACGCCAGCATAGCGCTGAATTTTGTGCCGTGGACAGGCTTAGAACCGACCCCGCCGTTTAAACCGACTCGCTTTCCTTGTGAGGTACATTTTTAACATTTTGCATGATCTGATAGAGACTGCGGCAAGACTTACAATTAACGATTTGTTAGAAATGTAACGCCAAACTGCTGTCTGAAGTAACGTAATCTGTCAACAGTAACGCAAAATTTGGTAGTCCTTTGGACTTTTTCTAAGTAGCAATAACGAGACGACTGTAATACATTAACGCAAAATGCTACCAACGCATGCCAAAACCCGCGTCGATCTGCACGCGAGACTAATAGTATATACACGATATGGCAAAGCCAACAGAGGCAAACACGCAGACAATTTTATTTCCTCCTCACGGTAGTATTTCTGACGTCATTAAAACAAGTAGTTATTTGAAAAATACATGCTAGCGAGAGATGAGAAAGGGGGGAAAGATGCCGTCTTGTATAAAATTTTTGTTTGACGATTGCCGGTGACAAAATTGAAAATCTAAACCATAATGAAACTGACCATAAAAATCATATGGTAGTATAGCTTAAAGTCCACTGAGCAAGAATATGTTTTAAATAATATGATAGTACAAGTATTCGCCAAGTTATTGAGAAAATACTAAATGTCTACGGACGCGTGACCAGACAGACTGTTGTTCCTGCTTGTTTTTTTCATAACGTTAGTGGGGACGGCAGCTTAGAAAAGAGGCATTGAGGTGATTTCAAATTCGCTTGGGTAAAAAGAGTATAGGAGGAAAGGGGAGCGATAGGAAAATTGTTACCCAAAACTAACATCTTTTTGTATTGGCATAACTAAAGCAGGCTGGCCAATCGACTACCAGACACCGAGTTTGTTTGGAATTATTTTTGTTTTTAAAAAACTGCATTTGAATTCTGGTAGTCGCAAGCTTTCGATTGGCCAGTGCTAATAAATATTAGCAAAAGGCTTTCACTATTCATTGCCAGTTGAACAAAACTTTTCATTCAAATACGCTGAGATCAGCTGTATTAATTGTAAAATTAAATAAAGAAGTATTCACAGTCTGGGCAGTGCAGAGGAAACTGAGGCCATTTCTTTGCAAGTCAGCATCATTTGTTTATATTTCTTGATATTTGTGGTAAGAATGCTTTATGAATTATTATGTTTGATCCCACTGCCAAAGTTAGATACTGCTATTGGGAAAAGTGAAGGACGTGCCGGGAGAACACATTGTTGAGTCCTCGCATTGAACTGTATCTAACTGATGTATGTTGTCATGATTGTGTTTTAATATTATTGCATTAGAATATATTAGTAAGTCTCCGTGTTCCATGAACACTGTTCAACATGCCTGAAGCATTTATATTTAAAAAAGAAAAGAAGAGAAAATCATACAAAAGGAAATGTGGTTACTCCACATTATTTTATTGAGGAAAACTATGTAAACGTACAGTGGCGTATCTGCCGTAGGGACCTGAGGGGTGGTCACAGCAAGGTGTGAGTCATGTAAAATTAGGGGCGAGTGCACCATTAATGCACGTGAGGCTGACCCCATATCACCATAGGAAAATAATAAATATAATAAGTGATCAGATATAAAAGGCCAGGGTGTCCTTTTGTTGCAGAGGTTTTATTTCCTGTTGCCAGCTGGTAACAGGAAACCTGCTGAGTGAGAATTAAGCCATCAAGTCTCCGACCATTTGTTTATGTTGTCAAAAGATAACGGGAGGAGCTTGGGCATTTGGAGAGATCGAGATTTTCTGCAACTTCATACTGTATTATCATTCTACAAGGAATCCCAGGTGATGTGTTAAGCATCTGGGTATATCTGACACTTTCGCTTAATAAACACTGGTATTTCAAATCATACTCAGGAAGTTTATGGGGTATGATGAAACTACAGCCCCTCATACACAGTGACTCTCCCTCTTAGATGAATAAAGTGTAAGCTGTGAACATTCCAACAGGAAAGATATATATTGACTGTTTAGTTAGTGGACAAAGAGTCCAGATATTTTAGTTGATCTTTTCTGTAAACTATCTTGTCCTCATTTTCAAAGACCTGTCCAAAAGATATGGCTGGATAGGCAGATTAAATTGTACAGAAAAAAATATTCCTTTTTTAAAGAAAAACTTAACCACTGGTTTTATTCACTTCCACCCATTGCCCTATCGGGAAGCAAAAACCATCATCCACAACAAGTACAAAAATCAGTGGAAGGAGGAAGGGGATATATACAGCAGAGATGACCCAATCCACCATCTAAACAGACACCAACAAACGACAATTTTCCGCCTGAGAACTGGTCACTGCAGATTACTTGGACATCTCTATCGCCTCAAGATATCCCACACAAATGAATGCCCATGTGGAACTGATATCCAGACTCCAGAACACATTCTCCAGAACTGTCCAACCCATGATGAATTGCGACGTGCGACCTGGCCAGAAGGTGATGAGCTCCAGCAGAAGCTATGGGGCTGCCGCGCCGACCTGGAAAAGACTGTGGACTTCGTCCTGGCGACAGGCCTGCAGATTTAGCATGACTACAAACCGAACGCAGAAGAAGAAGAAGAAGATTCACTTCCTCATAGAAAATTAAAGTGTTTTTGTGTCGTGTACCATCATTTCATTTCTCCCCTAGACACTAGGTACATCATACACCAGACACTAGAGCCAAAATAGTGACCGTGTGAGATCTAGGGAGGTAGCGTTAGGTTCCCTGCACATAATTCATCATCATCATTTATAGAGTCAGGGGCCTACATGTGCTTGACCTCACACGGTTAATACAGACACGGATTTCATTCTTTTAGGATACCATCATAACCTCCCCAGCAAATCAAACTTTGCTACAATTATCTTGTACATTGAATTAATGAATCCTTTATATGAGGTTCTAATTTCTCAAGAAACATTCTGGTAATACCTAGTTTGTTTTTTGTGTGTGTTTTTTTTAAAGTAGCTGTCTTCTTCCTTGGTCTTCAAACGTTGTCAATACAGGTGTTTCTCAGGGTTCTATTCTCAGCCCTCTTCTCTTTACCATATACATTAATGATCTTTCTGTACACATCAAACACTCATCATGTGATCTGTTTGCCGATGACTGTACTGTTTATACTAGTAATAAAAGTTGCACTTCACTAGAACTATCTTTACAAAACGATACACATAATCTTATTAAGTGGAGCAACAAGAATAGCATGCAAATAAAAATTAGTAACACGAAATGTATGTTAATATCAACCAGACAAAAACTACAAAACTTGCAGACAACAACACTTTCAGCTGTACACTTGAACATCGTGAATTGAAAATGTAAATGAACACAGAACTCTAGGTTGACCAACACTTAAGTTGGAACTCACATGTACATGCACTCACAAAGCAAACGGCACAGAAAGTTTATTAATTAGCCAAAATTAAGAATTTCCTGGATGAGGAGGCAAGGAAAATGTTCTACATATCTTATATGTAAATGCATCTAGACTATTGTTCCACAATCTACAATGAAAGACGTAGTCAGTGCTTTAACAAATTACAGGTACCCAAGCCCAGGCTAGACCTACTTAAGAAAAGTTTGTCTTACTCAGCTACTCATCTTTGGAACAATCTTCCCAGTGACCTGAAAAACACGCACAGTCCATACTCATACAATTGTAGACTGTTCAAATACTTTATCATAGCTTGACTGCTTGCGTCAGGGTCAGCGAATCAGAGCTGACCAAGACCCTACTTCACCTCCACGTGGTGGTCCTGAAAACAGGCTGCATCACTGCAGTCTGGCTGAGAGAGTAGGGATCGAAGAGGGAAGGCAAACCCGGTCCCAAAAAATGCCGTGCTGAATTCGGATGTGCCGGCCGAAAGGTGCAGATATCGCAGCTCTGCTGTAAACAGACACAACGCAACCAACGTCCTTTTCAGGATGAACGAGGAAGAAGAAGAAAATACTTTATGAGTGCTGATTATATGCCAGCCTAACTGATTATGTTTCGAATTATTATCTAATATACTGTATGGAGGCTCTGATGATCTAGTTTTTCATTAAAATATACTTATTCTTAATTTTGTAATCAGATACTGTTCATGTATGCAGTTATACTACCTTGTAATGTTGCATTGCCCTTAAATTGATACTTTAAATACACTAGAGAATGTTTGAATAACAGTATTAAAAGATGAGCGAGAGGAAGGACAGAATGCAAGAGTGGACTGTGTGCCCAATTTTTCAACCCTTGGAAAATTAATTTCCTTCATATCTATCCGTCTAACTAACTACCAAGTCTGATTCTGCTCTTGAGTTAAGGAAGGCAAATGACAGCGAGGAAAGGAACTGGTTATCCCACCTCATGATGCTGGACCTAGTATGCTGATGGCTTTAACAATTCACTCTCTACGGCAGTATCTGCTATGGGACTCACAGCTTGCTCACGTCTGGTCAAATCTCTGGCATACACTGGAAAACACAATGAGTCCCTAGTCATTCAATAGCAGACTGTTCCAATGTTTCATGCGTTCTTATAACATGCCATCCTAATCTGATTATATCTCAAAACATTGTCTAATTTACTGTATGAAGAGTTCATTTTTTGTCAGTCTGTTTATTTGTTTGTTTTTGTTTTTTTAAATTTATTTTTAAAACATACTTTGATTATGAAGTATATTGCAAATGTATGATGTTATATTACTTTTATAATGATAAATGCCTAAATAATGCTTAAAGTAAATGTGCAGATGAAAGGATAGATGAGAGAGAAAGAGCGAGGAAGGGCATAATTTCAGATGATGTCCTCTTGGTTGCTCTGAGTAAGCAGTTCTTAATTGATGATGGTTTTCAGTGAAAAGATTCAGAGAATTTTCCTTGGGCAGATTGTGTGGAAAGAGGACAGTTTTGACATTTCCTCTCTGCTACTTTCCAGCATTCTGCACCATAGGGAAGCACAGAAAGTACACAGCTCTTATATAATCTTAATTTGGTGCACAAAATCTACTAAAATAAACTCATCACATTTCAAAAGTCATTTTATCAGTTATTATTCAGGGACTCCTGTGGTGACACATGTTGAGAACCCAGCATTACACACTAAGCTTAGTTGAGTCACTTATGCTCCAGATGTAACCCTGGCTATTGCCTAGTTGGCTGCATGCAGGAGGATCTCACTATGGACTCAATGATAGGCAGGGGGAGCTGAGAAGTGGCTCTGTGTAGGACATGACAATTCCTTAGGACAGGCCAGAACTAGGACACAGTATTTTAGCTCTGCATAGTTAGAAAGGCCCCCCCCCCCACCCCCCGGATGGCGGGGAATACACAGTATGCCAAAAACTTCTTACTGCTAGCTTGGAACCAGATATGATGATCCTTTAAATGCAAGGCAAGCTAGAGAAACTGGAGCTCATGACTTCAACTCAACATGTTTTGGAATGGTAAAAAAGCCACAGGAAAGCCTAATATATATATACATACACACAATATACTATATATAGATCTACAGTGTAGATAAGATACCATCTATGATTGGGCCACAGATTATTTTAAGTATTCTGTTTTAAAACAACAAAAAACAGTTGTGCTATATCTTGACCTGTTGTACTTAAGTCTCTAAGCCATACACTATAGTGATTGTTATGTGTGTTTTATGTATGTCTAAATATCTCATTTATTAAAAACAGAATAATGAAGTGAAAAAGAAAGGCAAGTGACATACAAGAGAAAATGTAGGATTTGATGAAGAACATGTTGAAACAGCAGCCATATCTTTAAGAATAGTACCAATGATTTACAATCAATACAGGCAGCAGAGTTGCAGACTTATTTTGGCTATGCACAATGTGTACCTGCATTTTTCACCTGCCTTTTCATTGGATCTTACTCAGACTATTTGGGTCGACGTTTTCTGTTGCTTCTGCCATTATTTACTGTTCTTGTTAAGATGATCATGACCACTGTGATAATCAGGTTAGTTAATGTCTGTGTATGAAAATTAAATATTTAAATATGTAACTTGTTTGTGATAATCAGGTTAGTAAATGTTTGATATATGACAATTAAATATTTAAATATATAACTTTTCTGTGATAATCAGGTTGGTAAATGACTGATATATGAGCGCATGTCAAAAAACCGGAGTTCGTTCTGTGTGTTCCGCCCAGTTGGGGCAGTTTAGAAATGGTTTAAGAAGCGAGCAGACGCAACTGCGTCTTGTGATTCTCTGGGGGAAATACAGTGTCTTAGTGAGTTAGTTAGCTAACTAGACTATTTCCCAGTATTATGCAGCCTGCCTGGAGGCATATGTTCATGGTTGATTTTCCGAAATAAGGTAATTCCTCTTGTATCGAACTTTATGCTATCATCTAGAGGTTCGTCATTTTGTCGCCTATTTGCTCGCCTGTGTGATGCAAAATGGAGAGGTACTTTGACTAGGATTAAGTCACCAGTATCTGTATACCTGAACTAGTTAAATATATATGGGTCGCTCTAGACCAACAAGACTGTTGTCTGTGTTCCAGGATTCGTTATATCAGAGATCACGTCCAAGTCAGATGGTTAGACTTAGGAACATTATAAAGGTCGAGCTGACCTGTAGCCCATGTATGCTATTCACGTGCAGACAGTGAACGGACTTATTGTATACAACTGATCTGCTAGCATCAGAATGGGAGCATTTATTATTGTTTATGAACATTGAAGATCTGTAGCTGACACTGTTGCAGAAGTTATAGAAATTATTATTATTTATACAGCTTCACGAACTAGCACTCGATGATTGATGAATTTCTGAATCTATTGAACTGTGATGTCTTATGACGCATATATACAACAGCTATCATTGCTGACTACAGAAATTGTTTTTCAATGTGCCATATCATCTTGCTGAACTCGTTAACCATGTTGATGTCATAAGTATCATGACTGTTTTGTGGCGTGCAATAAATGAAAGAAACTTATACAACGAAGTTACCCTTTCTATGACTCTACACGTCATGTTGCCTGTGTGATAACCCATTGAACTGTTCCACTACCACATACACAGCAACATCCTAAATCAGAGAAGACACCTACATCTTACACTTTAACACCAGGTGTCGATAAGGGTGGCAAGTTACCACTTCAGCACAAATCCACCCTTATCATTTTTGGTGGCCAGAGCTGGTTCTATCATCTGATATTTTGGCGCACCATATCATTTTTGGTGGCCATAGGTTGGTTCACTCTGATTCCAGCTATCAAGGGGGTCAGCAAACCCAGACATCATCATCATACTAGATACAACTACAGCATCAACTACCACCTTACAAGAAATTTTATTGAAAGTATCCGGATTTTCTGACAGTTGCTGATTTTGAAACTACCCGGCGCTGCTCGGCAATATTGAAGTTTATGTAAAATTAGAAGGACAAGTACCGAGCGAATGGATTTCCTGATCTGGTGAAAAGAAGGACAAGTGCCGTAACAACTGTTCCGGTCTCAGGGGTACTGCTGCGGGTTCAGAAGGTCAAGTGCCGGTTAAATCAATTTAGAAGATTCAGAAGGTCAAGTGCCGTAACAACTGTTGCAGTATTAGAAGCTCATTTCCTTCGTCATGGCTGTTTATGGGAGCAGAAGTTAATCAACGTTGGATCATTATCCTCAGAATGCTGATTACATCCTGTTCTGCACCGTGCTGACGCTGGATTTATAGAAGTTAAGTGGCCTGTTTTGTTTGTGAACTGTGCCCTTATGTTCTAACTGAGCCTTCTGTACTTTCACACTTTCTCCTATTGTTTTCATGATACATGTTTATATGTTATATGTTATTTGTTATTTGTATATTTATATGTTTATATTTCAGCGGGTTTTCTCGGTTGGGCGGAGTCTTGCAGTAGAAGATACCACGTCACAGAGGTTCTACTGTTAGCGTTTTCGTTAGGGACTGTGCGAATTTCCTACAGTGAAATTTGCTAGCGACAATCGTTGCTATATCTGTTTAGTTGTGACGAGTTGTGCTTTATTTTTGTTTCTTGTATATATATATTTTTTTTCTTTTTTCTTCTCTCTCTTTCTTTGTGTTTTTTAGTTTCGATTTCGATTGTTTGTATTTGTAGGTCTCCCCTTTGCTATTATTCAGTTCTTTACGTATATTTTTGTGTATACACTGTAGCGTCATTTGTTAGTCATATCTTCGCATATTTCTTTTTAGTTTTGCTGTTTGTGTATTTGACTTATGCGAATGTTTTCGTATGGTTTGATCTTTGTTGATTGTTTACATTGACTCTGATCTTTGTTATTGTTTACATTGACTCTGATCTTTGTTATTGTTTACATTGACTCTGATCTTTGTTGTTGTTTACATTGACTTTGATCTTTGTTATTGTTTACATTGTTGATGACCTTTGCTATTGTTTACATTGTCTTGTTATTGTTTACATAGTTCTTGCATAGTTAGCTTTCACTATTGTTGATATATGCTCATGCACTATTGGTCTATAGTGCACTTATCATAACAAACTGGTGTTTTTGCTTATGCACTATTGTAGTGCAGTTATGATAAATAACTGATGATTATGCACTGATTTGGGTAGTGCACTGTTAATTAAGAGGTGACTTGTGATATTATTATACATTTGATAATACAAGTTGGTGTCAACTCCTGTTTCCCACAGAGATTGGGTTCAACATAGAGATTATACAAGCACTTTATTAAGTCTTGTTGCTATTTAACATTGAAATAAGATAATTAATTATTTCAGGTTCTGTACTCACATTTTGGACATCATGTCTACATTTGAGTACTTTATTGAGCAGGGTAAAGCCCTTGGGAAGACAGGTGATAAATTAGAAGAATTTGCGACTGTTCAATATGCCAAGGCATTGAAGTCGGAAGAAAAGAAAATGAAAGAACAAACTGAACAAAAGAGAATAGAGGCTGAAATAGAACAAAAGAAACTGCAGATGCAGGTGGAGGAAAAAAGATTTCAAATGGAAATGGAAAAACAAAAAAGAGAAGCTGAAAATAAGAGACTTGAAAAAGAAGCTGAAGAAAAAAAGTTACAGGCCCAGGCTGAAGCTGAAAATAAGAGACTTGAAAAAGAAGCTGAAAATAAGAGACTTGAAATAGAGGCTGAAGGAAAAAAGTTACAGGCCCAGGCTGAAGAAAGAAAGTTACAGGCTGAGGCTGAAGAAAGAAGGTTACAAAGAGAGGCTGATGAGAGAAAAGCAAAAATGGAACATGATGAAAAAGTCTTAGCTTTAGAGTTAGAGAAGTTAAAGTTATTGAACACTGGTAATGCTAATGAGGCAAATAAGGTGTCAAATAAGACTAATGCTAAGGATTTCAAGCTTAATCTACCAGCATTTAATCCCTCAATCGATGATATAACATTTTATCTAGATAGATTTGAAAGTGCATGTAATGTACATAATATAGATAAAACATTATATGTGTGTATCATCTGTCCAAGATACTTAGAGGTGATGCTTTGACTTTGTTGAGTATGGTAGATGTGCCTGACAAAAACAACTATGAGGTTGTCAGGGCGGCATTGTTAAAGAAGTACCAACTTAACGAGGACGGATATCGTCTTAAATTTAAAACCATGTTACCAGAAACTGGAGTTGAATTCTCTGAATTCATCTCAGGCATCCGTCTTACTTTTTTACGATGGGTTGAGTTGTCTAAGACAGAAAATACATTTGAAGCTCTTATGGATTTACTACTTAGAGATAAGGTTATGTCTTCTGTTAATGAAGCTTTTCTATCTTTTCTTCATGAGCGTAAGCCTAAAAACATAAAAGAAATGGAAGAATACTGTAGCCAGTATGTTACTGCGCATCCGCACATAACCATTAGTAACTCTAAGGTGAAAGAAGGTCTGCCAGTTGCTTCGGCAGCACCTTATGGCCCAAATTTTATGCGTAAATTTCAGGGTAGCCAGAAAAATTTCAATAAAAATAGTAATCGTAATTATGCCCAGAACCATAGTGATCAATTCCAGGGTGATTCTTCTTCCCAGAACTGGAGACAACCTAATACTACACGTTATTCTACTCCGGTTAACTTTAGAAATTTTCACAAAGGTAATCGGTATAGAGGAAAATATTTTATGCAGAGACCTCAATACCAAGATAATAGAGGTTCTCAACAGCATAGAGATAGTAATGACAGTTATGGAAACTGGAACTCAAACCAGGATAAAAATTACAGTAGGGACTTTAATGATAATTGCAGAGGCAATAATGGTCGCGGTAGATCGCAACATAAGAGAAAAAGATATCAACAGACAAACTCTGTTCAACAAGAATCTCAGGGAGCAGATAAACAGGTTAATAATGATAAAGACCATAATGCTATCGGATGCTCATCTTTTGATTTTGGTAGGGCAAATAAATGTATCCAATGCAGTACTTTATTTGATCCGAAAACCGTTAGTACTTTAAGCTGTGGTCATCCTTTGCCCGCTCTTCCTGCTAATGTTGCTCATGATGGGAGAGGTTCTCTTATATTACATAAGGGGCTAGTAAATAGTAATCCAGTCTCAGTGTTGTTTGATTCTGGATGTACTACTGTCGGCGTTAGGCAATCTCTTGTAGATCCATCCTGTGCTACAGGAAAAGTCATCAAATGTGTCACATTTGGTGGCACGTTAGAAAAGTATCCTACTGCTATAATACACATTGCTACTCCTTTCTTCACGGGAGAGGTCCACGCGTGTCTACTTCCAAACCCTATTGCGGACCTTATTATTGGTCGTATTCACGGAGTTAGGGAATGTACCCCACAGCAGATTGCTGTTTGGGAAGAGCAAAACATTGAAGCTACCAATGCGGTGGTCACAAGAGCACATGCTCTGGATCCACCTCAAACTTCATTAACTAATAATGATGAAGTAAATGACCAAGATAGTCACTTGACTATTACACGTGACTCATTTATCAAATTGCAAGAAGAAGATCCTTCTTTACAAAAATTCTTCATTCTAGCAAAAAAAGGTGATCCTAATCAGAACACTAATAGGAAATCTTGGATTTCTATGAAGAACGGCGTACTTGTACGTATGGTACAAGACTCGACTACGTCCACTCATTCACAAATTCTTGTGCCTAAGAGCATGAGATTGCAAATATTGCAACATGCTCATGACTCGCAATGTGCTGGACATATGGGTTTTTCCCGTACAAAGTCGAGGGTTCTTGCGGCTTTCTTTTGGCCATTTGTGAGCAAGGACATACGAATGTACTGTCGCTCTTGCAAAGTATGTCAGGAGGTCAAATCTAAAGGACCACGACATGCTGCGCCTATCCAGGCTGCTGACATTCCTATTCGCCCTTTTCAAAAAATGGCAATAGATATTATCGGTCCTTTTAGAATTAAGTCGGCTAGAGGACATCAATTTATCCTTACATGTGTCGATATGTGCACACGTTGGCCAGAGGCAATACCTCTCAAGAGCATCTCAACTGCTGATATCGCAGACGCTCTTTGGCTGATATTTTCTCGCTTGGGTTTTCCCGGAGAAATATTGTCAGACCATGGCACTCAACTTATATCAGACACTATGTCACAGGTAATGTCTATGCTACACATTAAAAGGTCTCTCAGCAGTATCTATCACCCAATGTCTAATGGGTTGGTCGAACGTTTAAATAGGACTCTGAAAACTTTACTTGGTAAAATAACTGAGGATCATCCTCAGGATTGGGACAGGGTCTTACCCGCGGCTCTCTTTGCGTATAGAGAGGTCCCCAATGAACATACGGGGTTTTCCCCTTTTGAACTTGTCTTTGGCGCGCAACCGCGCGGCCCTATGTCTTTACTTCACGATCTAATCACTGCCGATAATATTAGCGATGAGACTCAATCTTCTTATGAGTACGTCATTGCTCTTAGGCAAAAGATCATCGAGGCATGCAAACTAGCAACTTCGTCTTCAGAATTTGCTAAAGAAAAGGCAAGGCAGTTTGCAAATAAGAATAGATGTCTACGACAACTTTGTCCAGGTGACAAAGCTCTCGTTCTACTTCCTTCAAGGGAGAACAGACTTCTAATTGCATGGAAAGGTCCATATGCAATAGTCTCCAAAATTTCTGATGTCGACTATGTTGTCGATATTGATGGAAAGCATAAAACTTTCCACATAAATATGCTCACAGAATTTTATGAAAGACCTGACTATTTGCAGCCTATTTTCCAGGCTACGGACAATTCACAAGCAACTCATGGTCAGTACTCATCTCTGTCAGTTATACAGGATGAGGAAACTACTTTTTCTGATGTCAATCTTCCTCTTTCTATGGTCCCACTTTATTCTACGGAATCTTGGAAAAACGTGACCGTTTCTCCAAATCTTTCCGCTGAGGAACATCGACAAGTTTCTTCGATGTTGCAAACATTTCAGGATGTTCTTACAGACATCCCGGGACACACACATGTCATAGAACATGACATTGTGCTAACTGATCACAATCCTATCAGAGTCAGACCATATCCAATACCTATTCATTTCCAGTCTCAAGTCGAAAAAGAGTTGGATGAAATGATACGTTTGGAAATCATTGAACCATCCACTTCAGCATACTCTTCGTCTATGGTTATTGTTCGAAAGAAGGATAATAACATTCGCATTTGCGTAGATTATCGCAAATTGAACCAAGTTACGAAGTTCGATGCTGAACCTATGCCTTCATTAGAAGAGCTACTCAATAAACTTTCTAATTCTAGATTCTTTACCAAACTAGATTTGTCTAAAGGTTATTGGCAAGTCCCGCTAACTGAACGTGCCAAACCTTTTACAGCTTTTTCTACACCTAGGGGTTTATTCCAATGGAATTTCATGCCTTTTGGTCTTATGAACGCCCCTGCTACATTCGTACGCATGATGCGGCGAATTCTCGCATATCGTACAGATGTCATAGCATACCTAGATGATATCTGTCTATTCAGTGATTCTTGGGAAGATCACTATTTGGGTTTATACGAATTACTGTCTACTCTTCGCGAGTATAACTTGACTGCAAAACCCTCTAAAGCCTTTATAGGATTTAGCGAGATTTCTTTCCTAGGTCATCGGGTTGGTCATGGTCTTTTAAAGACAGAGGACCACAATGTTTCAAAAATACTTAACATTTCGGTCCCTAAGACGAAGAAACAAGTAAGGAGTCTATTAGGTTTGATTCAATTCTACGGACGATTCATTCCGAATCTGTCCTCCATTATGGCACCGCTTTCTACTTTATTGAAGAAAGGGTCGCCTAATCTGATCCGCTGGTCTAAAGAATGTCAATCCTCATTGGACCAGGTTAAAGCCCTATTTTCATCTCCACCTATTCTTAAGTTACCTACTATTGAGAAGACTTTTGTTCTTCGAAGTGACGCCTCGTCAACAGGGATTGGGGCAGCACTAATGCAGGAGTATTCTGATACTTTGCATCCGGTGATGTATATCTCTAGGAAATTAAACGCTGCAGAAAAGAATTACTCGGTTTTAGACCGTGAGTTATTGGCTATGGTATGGTCTATTCTGAAGTTACAAAGATTTCTTCTAGGCGCACATTTCATTGTGGAAACCGACCGGAAAGCGCTTACTGCTATTCAGAGCAAAAACTTGAAGAGCTCGAGGTCCACTCGTTATGCCATAGCTCTTCAACCATTTCATTTCTCGGTTCGAGCTATCCGTGGTTCGGATAATGTAATGGCAGACATTCTGTCCAGATGTCCACACGATTCCACATGATTCTTCTGTCATATATATATATTTCCTGATATACAGTCCAATGTTATAATGACATGTTAGTAGATTTTGTCTCTTTTTTTTTTTTGAGGGAAATTTATAACATTGTACCATGTAATTATCTAAGAAGGCTTAGTTAGTGATATACGGGCCAAAAGATCACTCGGCCACATTTAAATAAATTATTTTCAGGATTGTATTAAGAAATTTACCAGTTGTCTTTAAGATTTGTGTTATTGATATTTTCGCAGCACATCATTGAAGTCTGCGAGTTTATGTCCATTGTGGAACTTTGAGGATATCAAGTCCTGTCCTACATTGGGAGCGGATGATGTCCACATCTTCTTCTATTGAATGTTTTGTGTCACCGAAGAGCAACACATGTATTACTTATTAATTACTGTTACTTTATATAATGTAATAATATAGTGCGGTATATTAGTAAATTACACCGCTATTTGCAACACATTGTATGATAACACATAATATATTTAATTTCATATATTGGTATGAGTATAATTTGATTGTCATTATGTTGTTGCCATCATTGTGGCGTGTGTTGGTGGCACCTTCCTGGAATATATCAGCGTATACTTAGATAAATTTTTTCTCTAAGGATCTGAGATATGATCTCAGTGTCGCTCCATGCGTTGAGCTAATTTGTTAGGTATATATCCACGCATCATACGTGCGTTAGGAGCCTAGATTTTTTCCGGCTCCAGGATTTAAAAAAAAAAAAATGTCCCATTTTTTTTTTTCCAGGGAGGGTGCGGTAATGTTACGCACGGATCATTATTATTTTTCGTTTGTATAAACATTTTTCATATGTATGATCATTTTTTTGACTGAAGTGTGTATTATGTTTTCTATGGTCAAAGGGACATAATCCGAGTTGTCGAAACTACAATTTTTAGGAGTTGCCTTCTCTTGTATAGAGACACGTTCGGTCTATAATTTCTTGAACGAAGCGTGACCACATCTCCTTATTTGGTAGTATCAGTCAACTATGGTAGATGTCTGAAACCTTTCTTAACGCTTCTTTTCATGACCATAAAAGGCGCGACTGTGTAAGACTTTTATCTCGAATGTTCTTCGAATCGTCTTATTGTGAACGGCAACTCAGAGATTGTCGTTCTGCGCATGTAAAACCGGGAGTTCGTTCTGTGTGTTCCGCCCAGTTGGGCAGTTTAGAAATGGTTTAAGAAGCGAGCAGACGCAACTGCGTCTTGTGATTCTCTGAGGGAAATACAGTGTCTTAGTGAGTTAGTTAGCTAACTAGACTATTTCCCAGTATTATGCAGCCTGCCTGGAGGCATATGTTCATGGTTGATTTTCCGAAATAAGGTAATTCCTCTTGTATCGAACTTTATGCTATCGTCTAGAGGTTCGTCATTTTGTCGCCTATTTGCTCGCCTGTGTGATGCAAAATGGAGAGGTACTTTGACTAGGATTAAGTCACCAGTATCTGTATACCTGAACTAGTTAAATATATATGGGTCGCTCTAGACCAACAAGACTGTTGTCTGTGTTCCAGGATTCGTTATATCAGAGATCACGTCCAAGTCAGATGGTTAGACTTAGGAACATTATAAAGGTCGAGCTGACCTGTAGCCCATGTATGCTATTCACGTGCAGACAGTGAACGGACTTATTGTATACAACTGATCTGCTAGCATCAGAATGGGAGCATTTATTATTGTTTATGAACATTGAAGATCTGTAGCTGACACTGTTGCAGAAGTTATAGAAATTATTATTATTTATACAGCTTCACGAACTAGCACTCGATGATTGATGAATTTCTGAATCTATTGAACTGTGATGTCTTATGACGCATATATACAACAGCTATCATTGCTGACTACAGAAATTGTTTTCAATGTGCCATATCATCTTGCTGAACTCGTTAACCATGTTGATGTCATAAGTATCATGACTGTTTTGTGGCGTGCAATAAATGAAAGAAACTTATACAACGAAGTTACCCTTTCTATGACTCTACACGTCATGTTGCCTGTGTGATAACCCATTGAACTGTTCCACTACCACATACACAGCAACATCCTAAATCAGAGAAGACACCTACATCTTACACTTTAACACCAGGTGTCGATAAGGGTGGCAAGTTACCACTTCAGCACAAATCCACCCTTATCAATTAGTGACGTAAAGTTTTACTTTGATAACCAGATTCAGTTAGCATCTAATGTCTAACAAGGAAATATTTCTGCTGTCTAATTTTATTTATGTTATTTTATTAATAATCATGAAATATAGATCTGGTGCCAACAACTAATTCTTAAATTATAATTTTGTGTGTTCGTGCATGTGTTTTAATTAACATTTAGATTAGAACTTCCCTTTATTATGTTTTGCAGCTATGCATTTAAACTAAAACTGTTTAGACAAATGCAAGTTATTAATTGTGAAACTATTGAATGGAAGTAGCTATCTTTTGAGTTTTATTGGGAAAAATCCATTCATTGTATTGTAATGTTTTATATGTGGTCTGTGGAACGCTTTTAATGACATTTTGTTCAGATAGTTACAATCTTATCTCTAAAGAAACTTTTGTAATCATAGGATATAAGGTAAGAATTTTGTGCTGAGTTTTGAAACTGAGTTTTGTAAGTGATTGACACAATTTAGATACAATTAGCTGCGCTGTTAATAACTGCTTATGTTTTACATGAGTATTTTTTTAACCTGCTTAATTTAGGTTTCACCTTGATCTGCGGTTCATGTACCTGGCCTATGGCATAGATGGCTTTTCAGGGTCATGGTTCTCACTTTTGCTGGCTCTCTATGCCCTGACAGCAGACATCTGTGCCACACAAAAGGATAGAATCTTCTGGATTTACTTTATTTCATGCTCAGGAGCTGTTATGGAAGCTATAGTTAACATAGCAAATGGCTACCTCATAAGTTACTATGGCTTCATCGAAGCATCATTATTTCTGTCAAGTATGATAACTGTGGCATTTATCATTCCCTTTTTCTTTCTGCCTGAAACACATTTACATCGACCAGTGAGGAAAGAGTACAATCCACGTGTCCACTTGAGAAGAATATTTGGGTTCTATTTTTTTGAAGGTTCAGTAAGAAAGAGAGTGACATACTGTTTAGGTCTTCTGCTGTTTGTTATTGGGGTTGCAAATGTAATGTGCCTGTCCTCCATTGATGCACTTTATCAAATGCATCAGCCATTCTGCTGGAGCTCTACACAAATTGGCTACTACAGCTCTATCAGAGGTGCTGGGGCATATGTCCTTGGGGCAGTGGTTTTGAAAATTCTGCAGCGATGTCTGGACAGTGAACATATTGCTATGTTTGGACTCATGTTTCAAGGAGCAGCGTTTATCTTTGAAGCCTTTGTACAGGAATCATGGCAGTTTTTTTTAGGTAAGTATACTTGATATAATCTTTTAGAACAGTAGGATATGATGAGAACTGGAGCTGTAAGCTGTTATGTAGTCTTCAGTTTCTAGTTACTGACTTTTTAAAAAGCAAATGATAAGGCTGAACATAGATTTTATTGTCTTGAATTTACTACACTATATATCCTAATTATAACCCATCAAGGGTTGAATGGGATACTTTGTCTTGGAGAAAAAAATATATATAATATTAATTGAACGTTTGAAGTACAAGCAAGAAAAACAGGCTATGTAACCAATTTGGAATTCAGACTGTACAAGAAATCAAACATAAAGCTGAGATGCATTGGCAGATTAAGCAGTATAGAAAGTGTTGTCTTTCAAACATGTTTGGCTATCTGCAGTATTATAATTTAGCATACATGCAAATGAGATAGTGATTGGCTGTGACAGTAATGGCTAGGGAATTTAGAGTAAAATTGCATCAGCAGTATTAGTTATGAGCATTCTCCAGTGTTTTGTTTGTTTTTTTAACTGAGAAAGAACTGCTAAACAATTTAGGAGAAAACAGTAAGAAGGGAAGACCACAGGAATGGTCATAACCACTGAAAGAAATGGCAAGCACACAAATTGAAACATCTGGGCATAGGCTACTAATCACAAGAATGAAAAATATAACTAAGAGTTGAAAATAAGAATACTGCTTTAGCAAAATTGATACTCAACAGCTTAATTCTTGTTTTGGAAACTAAGCTTTGACAAAGATCTCAGATCATAGATGTATGCAACATTCCCAGATGGAAGTGAAATCTGGTACATTAGACAAGAAAGCAAAAAAAAAAAAAAAAAAATTAGTAAAAGCATTAGTTTTAAGTTGGTTAAAATGATTAATAAAAGCATCCTTGAAGTAAGAAGCTTAAAAAAGATACGGCTGCAAGAATTGTGGCTGTAAGAGGAACACATTTTAACAGGCATAAATTGAGCCAAGTTATTAACCCAAGAAAGTGTAGAATTGGAGAAGAAGAGTTCGACTTATAGAAAACATTAAATAATACAGTTATTGGCAGAGCTTAAAATGAAAGAAAACTAAAAAACTATGTGTATGGAAAAACAAATTTGCCTGAAGAATTAGTCTACAACTTAAGAAACAGAGAAGTTGCTTGAAGAAGAGGAGGCATTTATTTAATTTTTTGTGCCACAATATGAGATTAGTGCTCACTGATTTCATTTTGCATTTTGTTACATCATTTTTAGTAGCATGACATGACTGTTTTTGAGGCAAAGAAGAAGAGATACAGAGATTCAATTTTTTTTAGAATAATGGAGTCTTGTTTGCCTGTAGTTACGACTCAGCTTGTCTTTCATGCCGACAGCTATTTTAAGAACTGTACAGGCACATTCAGTTTAATAGATTATAGCCGTAATTCTGTTTGTATCTGTTGTGTCAACTATCTGTTCTCTGTTCTTATTTTTAGCTGTTCTCCATAAAGATACTTTATTTTTCGCTGCCAAAGTTATCTGAGATTATTAAACTTCACACTTACAGTTCCTGTTATTGGCTCACCAAGTACTCCCCTGACGTCCATCATCCGATCTATGCTTTCACTGCTGACAGGACCAGACATGCAAGGTAAGTGTTGCTGTCATTTTTGACGGAGTCATCTGTCAAGTTATTTGCTTATGTTTTATCATAAGAATAATTGTGTCTTTACCTGCGATGTCAGGTTGATTAGGGGTTGTCTTCCCTTGTTGATTCATTCATTGTGTTTGACCTTTAGGGTCAAAGGTAGACAGTTCGGGCGTATGCCCATGGGCAGGTTTTTTTAAGCGGGAGTTGAGTTAGACTTCCGGCAAGCCGGGGAGTGTCCTGGTTTCTGAAGGGACGAGAGTCCATTGTGTTTTTCGGGAAGAATCTTCGAAGTGACTGCACTGGCAGTTTTCCCCAGTGAATCTCTGTGCGTTGGAATGACAGCATGTTACGCACGGATCATTATTATTTTTCGTTTGTATAAACATTTTTTCATATGTATGATCATTTTTTTGACTGAAGTGTGTATTATGTTTTCTATGGTCAAAGGGACATAATCCGAGTTATCGAGACTACAATTTGTTAGGAGTTGCCTTCTCTTGTATAGAGACACGTTCGGTCTATAATTTCTTGAACGAAGCGTGACCACATCTCCTTATTTGGTAGTATCAGTCAACTATGGTAGATGTCTGAAACCTTTCTTAACGCTTCTTTTCATGACCATAAAAGGCGCGACTGTGTAAGACTTTTATCTCGAATGTTCTTCGAATCGTCTTATTGTGAACGGCAACTCAGAGATTGTCGTTCTGCGCATGTCAAACCGGGAGTTCGTTCTGTGTGTTCCGCCCAGTTGGGGCAGTTTAGAAATGGTTTAAGAAGCGAGCAGACGCAACTGCGTCTTGTGATTCTCTGAGGGAAATACAGTGTCTTAGTGAGTTAGTTAGCTAACTAGACTATTTCCCAGTATTATGCAGCCTGCCTGGAGGCATATGTTCATGGTTGATTTTCCGAAATAAGGTAATTCCTCTTGTATCGAACTTTATGCTATCGTCTAGAGGTTCGTCATTTTGTCGCCTATTTGCTCGCCTGTGTGATGCAAAATGGAGAGGTACTTTGACTAGGATTAAGTCACCAGTATCTGTATACCTGAACTAGTTAAATATATATGGGTCGCTCTAGACCAACAAGACTGTTGTCTGTGTTCCAGGATTCGTTATATCAGAGATCACGTCCAAGTCAGATGGTTAGACTTAGGAACATTATAAAGGTCGAGCTGACCTGTAGCCCATGTATGCTATTCACGTGCAGACAGTGAACGGACTTATTGTATACAACTGATCTGCTAGCATCAGAATGGGAGCATTTATTATTGTTTATGAACATTGAAGATCTGTAGCTGACACTGTTGCAGAAGTTATAGAAATTATTATTATTTATACAGCTTCACGAACCAGCACTCGATGATTGATGAATTTCTGAATCTATTGAACTGTGATGTCTTATGACGCATATATACAACAGCTATCATTGCTGACTACAGAAATTGTTTTCAATGTGCCATATCATCTTGCTGAACTCGTTAACCATGTTGATGTCATAAGTATCATGACTGTTTTGTGGCGTGCAATAAATGAAAGAAACTTATACAACGAAGTTACCCTTTCTATGACTCTACACGTCATGTTGCCTGTGTGATAACCCATTGAACTGTTCCACTACCACATACACAGCAACATCCTAAATCAGAGAAGACACCTACATCTTACACTTTAACACCAGGTGTCGATAAGGGTGGCAAGTTACCACTTCAGCACAAATCCACCCTTATCATTTTTGGTGGCCAGAGCTGGTTCTATCATCTGATATTTTGGCGCACCATATCATTTTTGGTGGCCAGAGCTGGTTCTATCATCTGATATTTTGGCGCACCATATCATTTTTGGTGGCCATAGGTTGGTTCACTCTGATTCCAGCTATCAAGGGGGTCAGCAAACCCAGACATCATCATCATACTAGATACAACTACAGCATCAACTACCACCTTACAAGAAATTTTATTGAAAGTATCCGGATTTTCTGACAGTTGCTGATTTTGAAACTACCCGGCGCTGCTCGGCAATATTGAAGTTTATGTAAAATTAGAAGGACAAGTACCGAGCGAATGGATTTCCTGATCTGGTGAAAAGAAGGACAAGTGCCGTAACAACTGTTCCGGTCTCAGGGGTACTGTTGCGGGTTCAGAAGGTCAAGTGCCGGTTAAATCAATTTAGAAGATTCAGAAGGTCAAGTGCCGTAACAACTGTTGCAGTATTAGAAGCTCATTTCCTTCGTCATGGCTGTTTATGGGAGCAGAAGTTAATCAACGTTGGATCATTATCCTCAGAATGCTGATTACATCCTGTTCTGCACCGTGCTGACGCTGGATTTATAGAAGTTAAGTGGCCTGTTTTGTTTGTGAACTGTGCCCTTATGTTCTAACTGAGCCTTCTGTACTTT
Source organism: Oreohelix idahoensis (assembly GCA_024509875.1). Classification (NCBI taxonomy): domain Eukaryota; kingdom Metazoa; phylum Mollusca; class Gastropoda; order Stylommatophora; family Oreohelicidae; genus Oreohelix; species Oreohelix idahoensis. The sequence continues at coordinate 68,539 of JAMPIV010022734.1, forward strand.
CACACTTTCTCCTATTGTTTTCATGATACATGTTTATATGTTATATGTTATTTGTTATTTGTATATTTATATGTTTATATTTCAGCGGGTTTTCTCGGTTGGGCGGAGTCTTACAGTAGAAGATACCACGTCACAGAGGTTCTACTGTTAGCGTTTTCGTTAGGGACTGTGCGAATTTCCTACAGTGAAATTTGCTAGCGACAATCGTTGCTATATCTGTTTAGTTGTGACGAGTTGTGCTTTATTTTTGTTTCTTGTATATATATATTTTTTTTCTTTTTTCTTCTCTCTCTTTCTTTGTGTTTTTAGTTTCGATTTCGATTGTTTGTATTTGTAGGTCTCCCCTTTGCTATTATTCAGTTCTTTACGTATATTTTTGTGTATACACTGTAGCGTCATTTGTTAGTCATATCTTCGCATATTTCTTTTTAGTTTTGCTGTTTGTGTATTTGACTTATGCGAATGTTTTCGTATTGTTTGATCTTTGTTGATTGTTTACATTGACTCTGATCTTTGTTATTGTTTACATTGACTCTGATCTTTGTTATTGTTTACATTGACTCTGATCTTTGTTGTTGTTTACATTGACTTTGATCTTTGTTATTGTTTACATTGTTGATGACCTTTGTTATTGTTTACATTGTCTTGTTATTGTTTACATAGTTCTTGCATAGTTAGCTTTCACTATTGTTGATATATGCTCATGCACTATTGGTCTATAGTGCACTTATCATAACAAACTGGTGTTTTTTGCTTATGCACTATTGTAGTGCAGTTATGATAAATAACTGATGATTATGCACTGATTTGGGTAGTGCACTGTTAATTAAGAGGTGACTTGTGATATTATTATACATTTGATAATACAAGTTGGTGTCAACTCCTGTTTCCCACAGAGATTGGGTTCAACATAGAGATTATACAAGCACTTTATTAAGTCTTGTTGCTATTTAACATTGAAATAAGATAATTAATTATTTCAGGTTCTGTACTCACATTTTGGACATCATGTCTACATTTGAGTACTTTATTGAGCAGGGTAAAGCCCTTGGGAAGACAGGTGATAAATTAGAAGAATTTGCGACTGTTCAATATGCCAAGGCATTGAAGTCGGAAGAAAAGAAAATGAAAGAACAAACTGAACAAAAGAGAATAGAGGCTGAAATAGAACAAAAGAAACTGCAGATGCAGGTGGAGGAAAAAAGATTTCAAATGGAAAAACAAAAAAGAGAAGCAGAATCTCAGGAGAAGAGGCTTCAGGCTGAAGCTGAAAATAAGAGACTTGAAAAAGAAGCTGAAAATAAGAGACTTGAAATAGAGGCTGAAGGAAAAAAGTTACAGGCCCAGGCTGAAGAAAGAAAGTTACAGGCTGAGGCTGAAGAAAGAAGGTTACAAAGAGAGGCTGATGAGAGAAAAGCAAAAATGGAACATGATGAAAAAATCTTAGCTTTAGAGTTAGAGAAGTTAAAGTTATTGAACACTGGTAATGCTAATGATGCAAATAAGGTGTCAAATAAGACTAATGCTAAGGATTTCAAGCTTAATCTACCAGCATTTAATCCCTCAATCGATGATATAACATTTTATCTAGATAGATTTGAAAGTGCATGTAATGTGCATAATATAGATAAAACATTATATGTGTATCATCTGTCCAAGATACTTAGAGGTGATGCTTTGACTTTGTTGAGTATGGTAGATGTGCCTGACAAAAACAACTATGAGGTTGTCAGGGCGGCATTGTTAAAGAAGTACCAACTTAACGAGGACGGATATCGTCTTAAATTTAAAACCATGTTACCAGAAACTGGAGTTGAATTCTCTGAATTCATCTCAGGCATCCGTCTTACTTTTTTACGATGGGTTGAGTTGTCTAAGACAGAAAATACATTTGAAGCTCTTATGGATTTACTACTTAGAGATAAGGTTATGTCTTCTGTTAATGAAGCTTTTCTATCTTTTCTTCATGAGCGTAAGCCTAAAAACATAAAAGAAATGGAAGAATACTGTAGCCAGTATGTTACTGCGCATCCGCACATAACCATTAGTAACTCTAAGGTGAAAGAAGGTCTGCCAGTTGCTTCGGCAGCACCTTATGGCCCAAATTTTATGCGTAAATTTCAGGGTAGCCAGAAAAATTTCAATAAAAAGAGTAATCGTAATTATGCCCAGAACCATAGTGATCAATTCCAGGGTGATTCTTCTTCCCAGAACTGGAGACAACCTAATACTACACGTTATTCTACTCCGGTTAACTTTAGAAATTTTCACAAAGGTAATCGGTATAGAGGAAAATATTTTATGCAGAGACCTCAATACCAAGATAATAGAGGTTCTCAACAGCATAGAGATAGTAATGACAGTTATGGAAACTGGAACTCAAACCAGGATAAAAATTACAGTAGGGACTTTAATGATAATTGCAGAGGCAATAATGGTCGCGGTAGATCGCAACATAAGAGAAAAAGATATCAACAGACAAACTCTGTTCAACAAGAATCTCAGGGAGCAGATAAACAGGTTAATAATGATAAAGACCATAATGCTATCGGATGCTCATCTTTTGATTTTGGTAGGGCAAATAAATGTATCCAATGCAGTACTTTATTTGATCCGAAAACCGTTAGTACTTTAAGCTGTGGTCATCCTTTGCCCGCTCTTCCTGCTAATGTTGCTCATGATGGGAGAGGTTCTCTTATATTACATAAGGGGCTAGTAAATAGTAATCCAGTCTCAGTGTTGTTTGATTCTGGATGTACTACTGTCGGCGTTAGGCAATCTCTTGTAGATCCATCCTGTGCTACAGGAAAAGTCATCAAATGTGTCACATTTGGTGGCACGTTAGAAAAGTATCCTACTGCTATAATACACATTGCTACTCCTTTCTTCACGGGAGAGGTCCACGCGTGTCTACTTCCAAACCCTATTGCGGACCTTATTATTGGTCGTATTCACGGAGTTAGGGAATGTACCCCACAGCAGATTGCTGTTTGGGAAGAGCAAAACATTGAAGCTACCAATGCGGTGGTCACAAGAGCACATGCTCTGGATCCACCTCAAACTTCATTAACTAATAATGATGAAGTAAATGACCAAGATAGTCACTTGACTATTACACGTGACTCATTTATCAAATTGCAAGAAGAAGATCCTTCTTTACAAAAATTCTTCATTCTAGCAAAAAAAGGTGATCCTAATCAGAACACTAATAGGAAATCTTGGATTTCTATGAAGAACGGCGTACTTGTACGTATGGTACAAGACTCGACTACGTCCACTCATTCACAAATTCTTGTGCCTAAGAGCATGAGATTGCAAATATTGCAACATGCTCATGACTCGCAATGTGCTGGACATATGGGTTTTTCCCGTACAAAGTCGAGGGTTCTTGCGGCTTTCTTTTGGCCATTTGTGAGCAAGGACATACGAATGTACTGTCGCTCTTGCAAAGTATGTCAGGAGGTCAAATCTAAAGGACCACGACATGCTGCGCCTATCCAGGCTGCTGACATTCCTATTCGCCCTTTTCAAAAAATGGCAATAGATATTATCGGTCCTTTTAGAATTAAGTCGGCTAGAGGACATCAATTTATCCTTACATGTGTCGATATGTGCACACGTTGGCCAGAGGCAATACCTCTCAAGAGCATCTCAACTGCTGATATCGCAGACGCTCTTTGGCTGATATTTTCTCGCTTGGGTTTTCCCGGAGAAATATTGTCAGACCATGGCACTCAACTTATATCAGACACTATGTCACAGGTAATGTCTATGCTACACATTAAAAGGTCTCTCAGCAGTATCTATCACCCAATGTCTAATGGGTTGGTCGAACGTTTAAATAGGACTCTGAAAACTTTACTTGGTAAAATAACTGAGGATCATCCTCAGGATTGGGACAGGGTCTTACCCGCGGCTCTCTTTGCGTATAGAGAGGTCCCCAATGAACATACGGGGTTTTCCCCTTTTGAACTTGTCTTTGGCGCGCAACCGCGCGGCCCTATGTCTTTACTTCACGATCTAATCACTGCCGATAATATTAGCGATGAGACTCAATCTTCTTATGAGTACGTCATTGCTCTTAGGCAAAAGATCATCGAGGCATGCAAACTAGCAACTTCGTCTTCAGAATTTGCTAAAGAAAAGGCAAGGCAGTTTGCAAATAAGAATAGATGTCTACGACAACTTTGTCCAGGTGACAAAGCTCTCGTTCTACTTCCTTCAAGGGAGAACAGACTTCTAATTGCATGGAAAGGTCCATATGCAATAGTCTCCAAAATTTCTGATGTCGACTATGTTGTCGATATTGATGGAAAGCATAAAACTTTCCACATAAATATGCTCACAGAATTTTATGAAAGACCTGACTATTTGCAGCCTATTTTCCAGGCTACGGACAATTCACAAGCAACTCGTGGTCAGTACTCATCTCTGTCAGTTATACAGGATGAGGAAACTACTTTTTCTGATGTCAATCTTCCTCTTTCTATGGTCCCACTTTATTCTACGGAATCTTGGAAAAACGTGACCGTTTCTCCAAATCTTTCCGCTGAGGAACATCGACAAGTTTCTTCGATGTTGCAAACATTTCAGGATGTTCTTACAGACATCCCGGGACACACACATGTCATAGAACATGACATTGTGCTAACTGATCACAATCCTATCAGAGTCAGACCATATCCAATACCTATTCATTTCCAGTCTCAAGTCGAAAAAGAGTTGGATGAAATGATACGTTTGGAAATCATTGAACCATCCACTTCAGCATACTCTTCGTCTATGGTTATTGTTCGAAAGAAGGATAATAACATTCGCATTTGCGTAGATTATCGCAAATTGAACCAAGTTACGAAGTTCGATGCTGAACCTATGCCTTCATTAGAAGAGCTACTCAATAAACTTTCTAATTCTAGATTCTTTACCAAACTAGATTTGTCTAAAGGTTATTGGCAAGTCCCGCTAACTGAACGTGCCAAACCTTTTACAGCTTTTTCTACACCTAGGGGTTTATTCCAATGGAATTTCATGCCTTTTGGTCTTATGAACGCCCCTGCTACATTCGTACGCATGATGCGGCGAATTCTCGCATATCGTACAGATGTCATAGCATACCTAGATGATATCTGTCTATTCAGTGATTCTTGGGAAGATCACTATTTGGGTTTATACGAATTACTGTCTACTCTTCGCGAGTATAACTTGACTGCAAAACCCTCTAAAGCCTTTATAGGATTTAGCGAGATTTCTTTCCTAGGTCATCGGGTTGGTCATGGTCTTTTAAAGACAGAGGACCACAATGTTTCAAAAATACTTAACATTTCGGTCCCTAAGACGAAGAAACAAGTAAGGAGTCTATTAGGTTTGATTCAATTCTACGGACGATTCATTCCGAATCTGTCCTCCATTATGGCACCGCTTTCTACTTTATTGAAGAAAGGGTCGCCTAATCTGATCCGCTGGTCTAAAGAATGTCAATCCTCATTGGACCAGGTTAAAGCCCTATTTTCATCTCCACCTATTCTTAAGTTACCTACTATTGAGAAGACTTTTGTTCTTCGAAGTGACGCCTCGTCAACAGGGATTGGGGCAGCACTAATGCAGGAGTATTCTGATACTTTGCATCCGGTGATGTATATCTCTAGGAAATTAAACGCTGCAGAAAAGAATTACTCGGTTTTAGACCGTGAGTTATTGGCTATGGTATGGTCTATTCTGAAGTTACAAAGATTTCTTCTAGGCGCACATTTCATTGTGGAAACCGACCAGAAAGCGCTTACTGCTATTCAGAGCAAAAACTTGAAGAGCTCGAGGTCCACTCGTTATGCCATAGCTCTTCAACCATTTCATTTCTCGGTTCGAGCTATCCGTGGTTCGGATAATGTAATGGCAGACATTCTGTCCAGATGTCCACACGATTCCACATGATTCTTCTGTCATATATATATATTTCCTGATATACAGTCCAATGTTATAATGACATGTTAGTAGATTTTGTCTCACTTTTTTTTTTTTTTGAGGGAAATTTATAACATTGTACCATGTAATTATCTAAGAAGGCTTAGTTAGTGATATACGGGCCAAAAGATCACTCGGCCACATTTAAATAAATTATTTTCAGGATTGTATTAAGAAATTTACCAGTTGTCTTTAAGATTTGTGTTATTGATATTTTCGCAGCACATCATTGAAGTCTGCGAGTTTATGTCCATTGTGGAACTTTGAGGATATCAAGTCCTGTCCTACATTGGGAGCGGATGATGTCCACATCTTTTTCTATTGAATGTTTTATGTCACCGAAGAGCAACACATGTATTACTTATTAATTACTGTTACTTTATATAATGTAATAATATAGTGCGGTATATTAGTAAATTACACCGCTATTTGCAACACATTGTATGATAACACATAATATATTTAATTTCATATATTGGTATGAGTATAATTTGATTGTCATTATGTTGTTGCCATCATTGTGGCGTGTGTTGGTGGCACCTTCCTGGAATATATCAGCGTATACTTAGATAAATTTTTTCTCTAAGGATCTGAGATATGATCTCAGTGTCGCTCCATGCGTTGAGCTAATTTGTTAGGTATATATCCACGCATCATACGTGCGTTAGGAGCCTAGATTTTTTCCGGCTCCAGGATTTAAAAAAAAAAAAAAAAATGTCCCATTTTTTTTTTTTTTTCCAGGGAGGGTGCGGTAATGTTACGCACGGATCATTATTATTTTTCGTTTGTATAAACATTTTTTCATATGTATGATCATTTTTTTGACTGAAGTGTGTATTATGTTTTCTATGGTCAAAGGGACATAATCCGAGTTATCGAGACTACAATTTGTTAGGAGTTGCCTTCTCTTGTATAGAGACACGTTCGGTCTATAATTTCTTGAACGAAGCGTGACCACATCTCCTTATTTGGTAGTATCAGTCAACTATGGTAGATGTCTGAAACCTTTCTTAACGCTTCTTTTCATGACCATAAAAGGCGCGACTGTGTAAGACTTTTATCTCGAATGTTCTTCGAATCGTCTTATTGTGAACGGCAACTCAGAGATTGTCGTTCTGCGCATGTCAAACCGGGAGTTCGTTCTGTGTGTTCCGCCCAGTTGGGGCAGTTTAGAAATGGTTTAAGAAGCGAGCAGACGCAACTGCGTCTTGTGATTCTCTGAGGGAAATACAGTGTCTTAGTGAGTTAGTTAGCTAACTAGACTATTTCCCAGTATTATGCAGCCTGCCTGGAGGCATATGTTCATGGTTGATTTTCCGAAATAAGGTAATTCCTCTTGTATCGAACTTTATGCTATCGTCTAGAGGTTCGTCATTTTGTCGCCTATTTGCTCGCCTGTGTGATGCAAAATGGAGAGGTACTTTGACTAGGATTAAGTCACCAGTATCTGTATACCTGAACTAGTTAAATATATATGGGTCGCTCTAGACCAACAAGACTGTTGTCTGTGTTCCAGGATTCGTTATATCAGAGATCACGTCCAAGTCAGATGGTTAGACTTAGGAACATTATAAAGGTCGAGCTGACCTGTAGCCCATGTATGCTATTCACGTGCAGACAGTGAACGGACTTATTGTATACAACTGATCTGCTAGCATCAGAATGGGAGCATTTATTATTGTTTATGAACATTGAAGATCTGTAGCTGACACTGTTGCAGAAGTTATAGAAATTATTATTATTTATACAGCTTCACGAACTAGCACTCGATGATTGATGAATTTCTGAATCTATTGAACTGTGATGTCTTATGACGCATATATACAACAGCTATCATTGCTGACTACAGAAATTGTTTTCAATGTGCCATATCATCTTGCTGAACTCGTTAACCATGTTGATGTCATAAGTATCATGACTGTTTTGTGGCGTGCAATAAATGAAAGAAACTTATACAACGAAGTTACCCTTTCTATGACTCTACACGTCATGTTGCCTGTGTGATAACCCATTGAACTGTTCCACTACCACATACACAGCAACATCCTAAATCAGAGAAGACACCTACATCTTACACTTTAACACCAGGTGTCGATAAGGGTGGCAAGTTACCACTTCAGCACAAATCCACCCTTATCACAGCAGAGTTCCTTGTTAAGTTCTGTGGACTCGGTTACAGGTAATACCGACTTTTTCCATTACTATGCTTTCGGTAGCAGAACATGTTAGAAGATTGCCTAGTCTGTGAACTGCAGCTCACCGGTCCTCCATTTCAGAACTTATATTTTGTGCTCGAGGTAGCCATCCAAGACTATTAGTCTTTATTTTGTCCAGAAATCCAGTGACGAAGATATATTGTGGGAACCGCAGATTGGCGGAATTTATGTCTACAATAAGCATTACTGCAGGGTTGACGGTAACCTGCTTATCAGAAGTACACAGCCGACGTCAGAACTAGGCCTGTGTTTTTCGGCTATTATACTACAGCCTAATAATGTGCAATTGGCGGGGAATGCCAAGTTGCACCTATGTGTCAAAGTGATTAAGGTATCTGACGCGTTTAGTCAGTAATCCCAGGGCGACGCCACGAACTGTCCTTATTGAAGAACATTGTATTGACCATGCACGAATATTCAAATGTTTACCAGCTTGCTGAATGCCTAATGTATACCTATCGATTTCCGGTCAGCATGACCTTGTTTACACTGACTGTTCCTGTTGATACCATGTGTGTTCTCGTCAATAAATGTTTTGAAACGTGCCTGCAGTGTCCAAGCATCCTTGACTACTGCATGTGAGTGTATGGGTTGCAGGGTCTACATATATACGAGCCTAAACACATTCGCGCCTTCATTCGCACCCACACTCAGTTCATCATCCGCTCGCACTACACACCTAACAACATGTATACTGTCTTGGGCCAGTGATCACCTCAACAAGAGAAAAAGTACAGTTACATTTTTGGTGGACCAGTTACGTGGGCTGTTCTGATACATTTCAGCTGGACAGAGCGAGAAATTAACATTTCCGTGGACTTATGCTACATTTAGTATGCCTCCAGTGTTGTCCAGAAATTTACATTTCTACATGTGCTACATGTCATGAGGAACAAAGTGGACAACTGAGAATAACACACATACTCCATACATGCCACACCTCAGAGATGAAAAACCTGTACAAAAAATTAAAAAAACCTGTACAAAGACCCGCAAAACCTGTACAAAGACCCGCAAAACCTGTACAAAGACTGAAAAACGTAACAAAAGAGTTTATTCATGTAAAAGTATATTCAATTAGATGGTTCTGCACCATCATAGTGACATGCGGCCTTTGCCTTTTTAAGCATGTCTTCACTTGCTTTAAAACCTAAACAACAAGAGTTAGAATTTATTTTGCATAGTAAATACAAATATTAATAATCAATTTGAAAAATATAATTATTTGTAATTTTAATATTATATAATGAAATAGAATCTTGGAAAAAAATTAATACAATTTATGGTTGAAATGAAGAACAGTTGCTGTGTTTTCTATAGTGCCTTATAAAAGTACAGGCCTAAAGAGACCAGTAATAAGCATTATGGGTTAGGAATCTTAAATTTAAAATCTAATAAATTTTTTGCTAAAGCTGGTAATGAAAATATAAACTAGCGCTGGCGTAATATTAGCCTGTATATTTTCTACCGAACTTCAAAAATTGGAATAGCCGTTAAAGCCCAACTGGTAATTTTAAATAGACCTTCCCATACAAATTTTAGTGTCAATCAAACATTGATAGTAGGCTAATTAATTATTTAATAATTATAAATCATTGAATGACCGTAATGATGACCACCAAAGGCAAAATAAAATTGTTTTTTAAAGAAACGAAATTAAAACTAAGAAGAGAAGTAGGCTAACTCCAAATAAACTTTTCTCTGATCGAGTTAAGATGTAAATTTTCCACGCTATTGTGGTTTTTTTTTCTTTTCAGTTTCATAATTTGGTAATATCGGAATGACGTTCGCCGAATGCTCCGCGTGTATTTTCGTACCATTTAGATTTAGGGTTAACCCTAGCTGTAACCCTAATTATAACTCTAAATGGTACGAAAATACATGCGGAGCATTCGGCGACCGTCATTATGATATTAGGCTACCCATAATTTATAGGCTATTGTATTATTTTTCAAATTTACATTTCTTACGCACTTTCTACAAGTTTTAGTGAAATCAAATAATATGTAGTGGTATCAGCCTTTTTTTTTTACCAGCCGTAAATAATAAATTATGCTAAACCTTAAGGGAAAAGAAAGCATAGGCCTAAGTTATCTGACAGTTAAATCTAACTTCATCTAAACAATGTTATTGTAATATTTTTTTTAAAATGAATTACTTACCAATACTAAACTGGAAATTAATCCTAAACAATAGGCTCGACTCAAAAAAGATTTCAGTGCTGCGTAATCGTTCAAATAATCAGTAACCTCGCGCTAGCTTTAGTGAAAAATTGTGAATGAACACGCCACGCACATCCCGCGGCAATTGAAAAATAGGCAGCTTGATTTTCATTGGTTATTTTTTTTTTTATCCACTTGGCTTAAAATCTCGCTGAATCTCATGACGCAAATTGTGTAGTGGCACAAGATTTATATGTATATTTAATAATTAGGCGAAAAAACCCGTACAGACCCGTGTACGGCCCGTACACATCTGAAAACGCAAACACCCCGTACAGATTATGGGTAAACCTTTAAGTGTGGCATGTATGATACTCTATGCTTTCAAGTTTTGTCTACACAGGACAGAAATAGGTCATCAACTGTTGACCCAGATAAACAGTGCTAGCATTTATGTTATAATGCTACATAAACCACAACAGGACAAGTACTGAAGTTAACATCTAGGCATTTGCTACGTGGACTACAACTGCAAGTCGAGTCCCTTTTTGTAAACGGTACCGCTGGTCGTTTACACGTTTCAGTCAACAACAGACTTTTCTACGCCCGAGCATTCAAGCTATATTGTTCGAGGTCAAGTGTTTGTAAACAGTACGTGGAAATTGTAAACATTCTATGTGCAAGTCCTAAGTCGAGAAAGTCATAGTAACTTTAGTTCGTGAATACCACTTTATGCTACAGTGGATTTGACATTCAGTGCGCGCTTGACATTTTGTTTCTGTGTTCGCAAGGAGCAAGTTAGTTACGGTAATATCATATGTGACTAAGCTTTATTTTGCAACACATTGCATTGATTGCTATTTATGTTAATTGTACTATTTTTGTGTATTTTTCTTGTGTTCTTTTGCGGGTTTTCGGTTGGTGGGTCTTACAGTAAATATGCCACTTAATCGAGGGTTACTGTAAGCGTTCTGTAGGGATTGCAATTTTCTTAATTGAAATTTGCTAGCGACTTTTGTTGCTATATTTTTTTTTTTAGCTGTGACGACATCAGTTAGTGTTGTTTTCGTTATTTTTCCGTTCTTTGATTTTCGACTAATTTTGTTTGTATCTGTTCTTCTCTCATTCCTTCCATTTATTTCTTTACACCTTTTCGTTTATAACAGTGTTGCCATTTGTCTTGTTTATTTTTCGCGGTCATCATTACACATTTGTGTAACATTTTCTTTACTTTTTGCTGTATTGTTTATTTGACTTCCGCGAACGTTTTCGGTCATTGTTCTGTATCTTTGTCTTTGTATTTATGATTGTACTACATTATTGTCATACACAGTCTACATACATACACTTGGTCATGTATTATTATTATTATTGATAAGGTACACTCTTCATATAGAGATTGTTAATAAAATATTATTATATAAGATATTTATACAAGTTCTTTGATAAAAGACTTGTTATCCTCAAAGATTGAGACAAGGTGAAATACATATTCAAGTTCTTTAAAAAAAAAAGACTTGTGCCCATAGTGAGTGGGATATAAAGTGTTGCTGTCATTTTTGACGGAGTCATCTGTCAAGTTATTTGCTTATGTTTTATCATAAGAATAATTGTGTCTTTACCTGCGATGTCAGGTTGATTAGGGGTTGTCTTCCCTTGTTGATTCATTCATTGTGTTTGACCTTTAGGGTCAAAGGTAGACAGTTCGGGCGTATGCCCATGGGCAGGTTTTTTTAAGCGGGAGTTGAGTTAGACTTCCGGCAAGCCGGGGAGTGTCCTGGTTTCTGAAGGGACGAGAGTCCATTGTGTTTTTCGGGAAGAATCTTCGAAGTGACTGCACTGGCAGTTTTCCCCAGTGAATCTCTGTGCGTTGGAATGACAGCAGAGTTCCTTGTTAAGTTCTGTGGACTCGGTTACAGGTAATACCGACTTTTTCCATTACTATGCTTTCGGTAGCAGAACATGTTAGAAGATTGCCTAGTCTGTGAACTGCAGCTCACCGGTCCTCCATTTCAGAACTTATATTTTGTGCTCGAGGTAGCCATCCAAGACTATTAGTCTTTATTTTGTCCAGAAATCCAGTGACGAAGATATATTGTGGGAACCGCAGATTGGCGGAATTTATGTCTACAATAAGCATTACTGCAGGGTTGACGGTAACCTGCTTATCAGAAGTACACAGCCGACGTCAGAACTAGGCCTGTGTTTTTCGGCTATTATACTACAGCCTAATAATGTGCAATTGGCGGGGAATGCCAAGTTGCACCTATGTGTCAAAGTGATTAAGGTATCTGACGCGTTTAGTCAGTAATCCCAGGGCGACGCCATGAACTGTCCTTATTGAAGAACATTGTATTGACCATGCACGAATATTCAAATGTTTACCAGCTTGCGCTTCATTCGCACCCACACTCAGTTCATCATCCGCTCGCACTACACACCTAACAACATGTATACTGTCTTGGGCCAGTGATCACCTCAACAAGAGAAAAAGTACAGTTACAGTAAGGCAGTGATATTCTTTACTTCCTTCATGGACCTCAACAAGTTGCAACAAGTTTTCACTTTAATGAACACATTCCACTTCCTTGTTTTCCACAAAATTTAAGCTGACTCTTTCCAAGTGTAATTGTAATACTCTTAAAAGTTCATCAAATAATTATTAAAATATTAACATACAATAATATTGCGGTTTGTGCTACTCCTTTTAGTGCTGTTTCATTATAGTGCTCTAGCAATTGTGAAATTCATTTTTCACTTGAAATTTTTTTAATGACATAGTCCACGAGTCCAAATGCAAATTAGAACTTCCTGAGAGTGGCATTCACTGATAACATTCATGTAGCCAATCAGAGCACTTTGGTCAGAGCCATTCATCAAAAACATTGTCAAACTGGCCAGTGAAGCAGGACTGGAAAATATTAATGATAATGATGTTGAGAGTTTACTGCAGTCTGATGGTGAGAGTCTTAGCAGGGATGAACTGTAAGAATCGGCAGAGCAACAAAGCATCAGAGTGAATCTGAAATCGCTAATGCAGAAGAGGAAACACCAGTAAGAAACCTTACCAGAGAATTCCTTAGAAGTAGCATCACCACAACCACACAAATCATGGACCAGTTCATTGATAATGACTCTGAATAAGAGTGAAGCTGTACAGCAAAACAAGGTGTTCTCGACTTGATTTCCTGCTACTGAGAACTGCTTCATGAGAAGAAACTTAAGAAAAGACAATCAACTCCTGACATCTACTTCAAGAAGCCATATTTTGATGAAGACCCATGGCCCTGTCTCTCATTAACGATATAGCCTACCACTGCTGCTGTGATGTGTTGATGTTTTACTATTCTAATGATGTATTCATGACACATCATTCAATAGAGGTTCATTATTTGACTATTCTAATGATGTATTCATGACACATCATTCAATAGAGGTTCATTATTTTACTATTAGTGTGTGTATGACATGCATGACTTTAGTAAAATTGAGGAGTACATGCGTGCGTTTTTTAACATTAAGGGGAGGTTAAACCCCCAAAATGAAAAACACCGAATTATAAGATAACAGCTATATCTGGTCATTTATACAAGCAAAATGACTGAAAAAAATACAAAACATCAAGGTATGTACTGAAAACTGGCAGTCTGTGGGGGAAAAACAGTAGAAAAAAGGCAAATTTTGGCTTTTTTGGGGTATTTTGTTGCCCAAGATATCTCAAATGTGAGTACAGCTTGAGTTATGAAATTTGACTGTTTCATTTGTTCATATATGATAATGATTTTATACTAAAATAATTTTGATTGGTTTGATATCTGATTTTTTTGGGATTTTAACATACCGTTCGACAAATAGTTGTAACTTTTTAGGGGGGGTATCTTAGATATTTCTTAACAGTTTTGTAGTTTGTTAACATATATGCTTTATTTTAGTTTAATTTTATGGGCACTATGTGTACAGCATGTGACCCAAAATTCATTACTGTATCACTAATAGTTTTTGAGAAATCATGGGCAACGTGCCCACATTTGTGTGAAAAATGCGGTTTTGAGAAAATTAAGAAAAAAGGGAAGAATTACACTTTTACACAAAATTTACTCACCTCAGTATCCCCCTGCTATGTAGGAATCATCTCTGGTATTTTCCTTTATTGATATCATGGGTTGTTTCATACTTTGCAGCTTACTTTTCATTAAATTCTCTATTTCAGCAGACTGTATGCACTTTTTGTCAATTTGCGCAAATATTTGAAAAGCATATTTACCAAAGTTTAGACCTAAATTATCAAAGATGTTTTTTCTCCTCAGTTCCCCACAGTTGTACACAATCACTGCATCATTTACAGCTATTTGCAGTCTACTTTTTCCAATGAAAACATTCTTTGGGCACCTATACCATATGAGGTTATGAAATGATTCATTTGAATTCTGAGTCCCACCATGAGCACACTTTTCCAGAAGGGTATCAGCTGCAAGTTCCTCAAAAACTTCTTTAATAATAGAACACACAAATTCAGGAAGTTGATTCTTATTATCTGCAGCTGGGTCTTTCTTCACAGGGCACCAACTATCACAGTCTTCATGTATTCCTTGTCTGTGTTTCCAGATTGCCCATATGCTCTTCTTCATTGCTGGAACATCTCCTACATTTCTGCGTATGGCTGCCCCATAGTGTCCTTGAATCCGTTTTATGGCTAACTTGGTTAATCTGCCTATTCCACCTATGCCGGTATAAGTTTTCCCATTCTCTGTGAACTTCTTGCATCTGTTTTCTGATACTTTATCCAGAAGTCTCTTCCCCATTCGCTTTTGAACATGTCCGCAACATTCAAGCTTTCTTATAGTTTTGCCATGGTAAATGGGTGGCTGATGCTGTGCTACTGTCTTGTAACTTTTAGAATCCCCATCTCCCAGATATCCTGTGTAACACAAATCATACTGTTTCTCTGAACGATTAAAGATTTTTAATATTCCATATGGCTCCATCAAACCTGCAGTACCGTCATGATTTTTCTTTCATTCTCCTGATTCTGAATGGTTCTGACTCCAGAGTTTGAATTCATGGTCTGACATTCTGCTCTTTGCTTTCATACAGCTATCACAATAATTGCTGCTTACTTCTACATCCAACACCTTTGCTGGTCCTTTTTGGCTAACAGAAAGAACTGTGGCCACACCATTTTTGCTTGTAAAGCCTCGCCGCTGCCAAGTACCATCACATGAAACTGTTACATCTTTACCTTCTAACAGTTTTATTTCTGCTGCTGCTTCTGCTTTGCACTCATCTGCAACTATAGAGGTGGCTTCCAATATCTTTTTTCTGTAGGTGGTACTTCTTATGTTACTTACGGGTGGTGGCAAATTCATGTTCCCCAAAAGTCTCCTTCCCTTCTCCATGTGACATTCAATGCTATAAATTGCAAAAGTGAATCTCAAGTTCACATTTTCTGAGTTCTTCTTCATGGTAATAACATGTTTACATTGTAAGCACATTATATAAAGCTGACTCTCTAGACCTACAAGCTTCTCTGAAATTATAAAATTATCTCCAGTGTCTGATAGTTCATAACAAGATGGACATGGAAATTGTTGAATCAGCTCAGTTACTTGTGTTATATTATACAACCTGTATCCACTCATTCCTTCTACATTTGAATCAGCATATTCATCATCTAGGATATTTGTGTGTAGCTTTTGATAAGATGATGATAATCTAGAAGTGCTCACAGGCTCACACTCAGAGTTACTAGCATTGTGTACGACAGTAGGCCTAAACGCTGTTAGTGGTTCGCAGTTTACAAATTTGATAGTCTTATCTTCATTTAACCTTTTTTCACATACCTATTTCCTTGAAACTTTCTTTTCTTTGAACGATCCATTCTCTTTCGTGAATTTTTATCCATTATAATAAATAATAAAGAATTATTTCACACACTGCAATGGTCACTGCTTTAGCACGTGTTAGAATTTGACCTGCCTTTGTTTACTTCGAATAGAATAGTCCCTTTTGAGAGCTCGTTTCTGATTGGCTGAAAAGCCCCAAGCTATGGCCACGGTTAACACAGATTCATTCATTCATTCATAACCCTCCACTCCCAAAGGAGCATAGGCCTTCAACAAACACATGCCAAGTCCTCCTGTCCCGTGCCATCATCTCAAGTTCTTTCCATGTTCTCCTCATCATTTTTACCTCTGTTTCCAACTCTCTTCTCCATGTACTTCTTGGTCTTCCTCTGCCTCTCTTGCCCTGGGGGTTCCAGAACAAGGACTGCCTTGTAATGCTATCAGCAGGTTTCCTCAGTGTGTGTCCTAGCCATCGCCATCGTCTTCTTCTCATCTCTTGTTCCACTGGCACTTGTCTAGTTCTTGTCATCAGTTCCACGTCGGCAACCCTGTCATACCATTTCAATCCCTCTATTCTACGCAAGCACCCATTTATGAAAGTCTGTAGCCCTTTGGTTGTTGTCCCTGCCGCTCTCCATGTCTCCGAGCCATACAACAGGACCGACTTCACACCTGAGTTGAAGACCCCTATTTTCGTGTCGGATCCGACCCCTCTCGATCTCCATATACCTCCCAATGCAACGAAAGCTCCTCTTGCTCCCTGTATTCCCACCTTGACACCGCCGTCCGTCCCTCCAACCCTGTCCATACCACTGCCAAGACATGTGCACGACTCCACATCTTGAACTGGTGTCTCCCCAAGTTCAACCCTGTTATCACTACCTGCATCTACTCTCACCATTTTTGTCCCCTCCCTGTGCACCCCCAGACCCAACTGCTGTGACCTCCCATCGAGTGCTCTCAACCTGTCCTGCATCTGACCACGGCCATGGGACAGAAGAGCCAAGTCACCAGCAAAATCCAGATCATCCAACTGCTTAGTCAGAGTCCACTGGATTCCATTTCTGTTGTGTGCTGTCGATGATCTCATAACCCAATCTATTGCCAGCAAGAAAAGAAATGGAGACAAGAGGCATCCCTGTCGCACTCCTGTTCTTATCCCAAATGGTTCTGTAAGCTGTCCTTCGTGAAGAACTCTGCATGTCATGTCTTCATATGTTTTCTTTATTAAATTAATGATCTTCAGGGGAACTCCATAATGCCTTATCAATTTCCAAAGTGATTCTCTGTCTACACTGTCAAATGCCTTTTCGTAGTCCACAAATCCGATGTATAGTGGTGAATTCCATTCCAGACTTTGTTCAACTATTATTCTCAAAGTGGCTATCTGGTCTGTACATGATCTGTCCTGTCGAAAACCTGCCCGTTCATCCCTCAGTTTCCCGTCCATGGACTCTTCTAATCTCTCAAGGATAATCCTGTTTAATACTTCTCCTGGCACTGATAGTAACATTATTCCTCTATAATCTGTGCACTCCCGTAAATTTCCCTTCTTAGGCAACTTAACCAGACACCCTTCCTTCCACTCTGCTGGCACCTCCTCCCCCTCCCAGACCCTACCAAGTAACCCATATAACATCTCTGTAGCCGTGTCGATATCTGCTTTGATGGCCTCTGCTGGAATGCCATCAGGTCCAGACGCTTTTCCCTCTCTTAGAAGCTTTTTAACACAGATTAGCCAATCAAAATTATTTTTACACATGAAATGATGTTTAAAAAACTTTAATTAGGTTTACTTCAGGGAAATGAATACCGAAAAATTTTTTTAAATCCATGCATTAGAAGCGAAGATATACCAATTTGTATATTTTGCATATATAATTAGGTAAACAATACACTTACCTGACCTACTTTAAAAATTTATATAAAATCATCCACAAATGTTTTAGTGAAAATAAACATAAAGAAATGTGGGCAAATGAATGTACTTTCCAGTGCAATATATATCTAAAATTTGATATTTTCAATGAAATTCTTCATTTTTGGGGGTTGAACCTTTAAAAAGCAGCCTATCACAGAATGAATGATCTATCACTGTGAAAGACCAATGAAGGAAGAAATAAAGAAAGCCATAAAGCTTCTAAGAGATGGAAAAGCGGCTGGACCAGATGGCATTCCAGCAGAGGCCATCAAAGCAGATATCGACTCGGCTACAGAGATGTTATATAAATTACTTGGTAAACTCTGGGAAAAGGAAGAGATACCAGCAGAATGGAAGGAAGGATATCTGGTTAAGTTGCCTAAGAAGGGAAATTTACAAGAGTGCACAAATTATAGAGGAATAATGTTACTATCAGTGCCAGGAAAAGTATTAAACAGGAACAAGAGATGAGAAGAAGATGATGGCGATGGATACGACACACACTGAGGAAACCTGTTGATAGCATTACAAGGCAGTCCTTGTTCTGGAACCCTCAGGGCAAGAGAGGCAGAGGTAGACCATGAAGCACATGCAGAAGGGAGCTGGAAACAGAGGTGAAAATGATGAGGAGAACGTGGAAAGAACTTGAGACGATGGCACGTGACAGGAGGACTTGGCATGCGTTTGTTGAAGACCTATGCTCCTTTGGGAGTGGAGGGTTATGATGATATTTTGAAGAAGTCCTGCTGTCACGTGCCATCAGCTCAAGTTTCTTTCTACATCTTCCGTATCATTTTCATTTCTGTCTGCAGTTCTCTTCTCTGTGTGTTTTTGGTCTTTTCTACCTCTGCCTCTCTTTTCCTGGGGATTCCAGAACAAAGTCTGCCTTGTAAAGCTATTAACAGGTTCCCTCAGTGTAGGTTCTATCCATTGCCAGTGCTTTCTTCTCATCTTTTGTCCCACTGACACTTGTCTTGTCATGAGTTCCCCATTGGTAACCTTGTCATTCCATTTCAATCCTTCAATTCTTTGCAAGCACCCATTTATGAAAGTCTAGCTTTGTGGTTGTTATTTTTGTTGTTCTCCATGTTGAGCCTTACAATATGACTGACTTGACATTCGAGTTGAAGATTCTTATTTTTGTATTGGACTTAATTTCTCTTGATCTCCATATATTTCCCAATGGAATGAAAGCTCCTCTCGCTTTTTATATTAGTCTTTAACTCATTCTGTCCAAACTGGCGCGTGGCGCGCCAGATAGGAGTTCTGATCGGACCATGGCACGTGGCACGCCAATGTGATATATGTCGAATTAGAACGGAAAGTTATAAAATACCGAGCAACTAGCCAGTTTTTAAATCATTTCATTACATTTGGCACATGTTTGTGGACGTTTGTGAGCGGAAGAAAAATCTGTGAAGCTAAAATTGTGTGTTTTATATCCATTTCTAATCCTTTGTTTACAAACAAAATGGATCGATAAGGTTTTGAGAAAAAAATCATAAAAATTACATCCATGAAGTGATAGTGATAAAAGTTTCCAGATATGTTTCAAACTAAATGTGCACTGACATTCTAAGTATTTTATTGCCGTACATTAATTGGGAACTGAAAAATTTAAGTTTAAGTATACAATTTTATTTAATTTTTTAAACATTTTTTTTCCGTCCATGGCGCGTGGCGCGCCAGTGTGATATATGTCGAATTAGAACGGAAAGTTATAATGTACCTAGCAACTAGCCAGTTTTTAAATGATTACATTACATCTGGCACATGTTTGTGGACGTTTGTGAGCGGAAAAAAATCTGAAGATAAAATTGTGTGTTTTATATCCATTTCTAATCCTATGTTTACAAACAAAATTGATCGATGTGGTTTTGAGAAAAAAATCATAAAAATTACATCCGTGAAGTGATAGTGATAAACGTTTCCAGATATGTTTCAAACTAAATGTGCACTGATATTCTTAATATTTTATTGCCGTACATTAATTGGGAGCTGAAATATTTAAGTTTAAGTATACAATTTTATTTAATTTTTTAAACATTTTTTTTTAAATGTCTACACTTCA
The DNA here is from genome assembly GCA_024509875.1 of Oreohelix idahoensis. Taxonomy (NCBI): domain Eukaryota; kingdom Metazoa; phylum Mollusca; class Gastropoda; order Stylommatophora; family Oreohelicidae; genus Oreohelix; species Oreohelix idahoensis. Next base: position 88,710 of record JAMPIV010022734.1, read on the forward strand.
CAAGACATAACACACACCTATTCATATCAATTAATTATATGAAGCAATTCATAAGATTCGCCAGTCAATTTCACACATTTAAATGTATAACACAAGTACCTACTGAACTTATGTATTTGTCCACTGTCTGTTTTTAAAACCTCACCTGTCTGAAAAAATTGCATCCATTTTCGGGCCTGGGTAAAACCCAAAAACAGCCTGGGAGGGAAAGAGTTAAGTGCATTTGGTAATAATAATAAAAATGGATCCATAAAATTTGTTTTTTTCCTTACCTATTAAAATTCCAAAATCAGGTAGAGTCTTCAACATGCACATGGAAAACAAATTCTTAAGTATATGAACTTATTTTTAAAAAATCAAATCTTATTATGTGAGATAAAAATCCAGTGATGCTGACATGCTGCTGTCTGGCAGTAAATCATTTGCTTAATGACTTAGTGTATAACAGTATTATTATATTTCTTTGATTCTTAAATGCTGTCAGCTGTAAGAAGCACCATTGCTTATACTTCCATTAACAAGGCAAAAATGAATTGCTACAATAAATTGAGATAAAAAATTTATTATAACAAAATAAAATTTATTTACATTTAATTGGATATTTTGCATCATTTGCTTCTGTAGTACCAGAGTTTAATTTGCTTTTATAGTATCCAGAGTCTAAAACTTCTTGACATTCAGTCTGATGTTTCTGAATCACGGTTTGGTTCAACATAAAGTTTGCATTTTCCTAAATATTATCATCCTCTAGGCCATCTAAAGTGTTGGTGACGCACCTTTTATTATGAGTCCTTCAATATTGCTCGGAATTTTTAAAGGCACGTACCGGAACATACAATTTTTCAAGCTATCCCCCTATCTTCTTCACATATGCTGCCTGGTGATCTTCCTCCCACTGAATGATGACCCCTCCCGCAACTTATTTTGACATTGATTATAAGATGCCATTGATAGTAGGACACACCCCAGTTTCAGCAGCTTAAAATGTCAAAAGAATATGCATCTCAGAATTGATGAAATATGGTATATTTGGATGGAAATTTCTTTTATTGGGAGATTTTTAACAGTTTCTACACCAAGAGCCTCATGAGGTTATATTATAGGGAGTTGTTTTAACAGTAGCAGCATGTGCCCAAAATTTAAAATATTAACAGTGATAGAAAATAGGAGATTCTTCTTCTTCTTCTTCTTCGTTCGCCCTGAAAAGGACGGTGGTTGCGTTGTGTCTGTTTACAACGTAGCTGTGATATCTGCACCTTTCGGTCGACACATCCGACTTCTGCACGGCATTTTTTAGGACCGGGTTTGCCTTCCCATTTCGATCCACACTCGCTCAGCCAGCCTGCACAGCTGCAGACTGTTTCCAGGACCACCACGTGGAGGTGGAGTGCGGTCTTGACCAGCTCTGGTTCGCTGGTCCTGACGCAGGCAGTCAAGCTATGAGTCGCTGACTGCGGTCTCTATTGCTGCGTCTTAGGAGATGAGGACCCAGTAAAGTGTTGTTTTTAGTTTCAGGAATTCTCTGATGAGGCTTCTTAAAGAATGGGATGGAAAACTAGGAGATTCATTTGAGATCACAGATAATTGTTTCTCCAAAAAGTTATATTATTTTTATTTTTTATATAGTGAATTGATTTACAAAGACACAAAATGCTACACAGAAGCTATACTTTGTTCTAAATATGAAGAAAACATTTTTGAAAAACTATTAGTTTTAAGGAGTACATCAGCATTGACTGTTTAGACAAGGAAGATGATAAAAATGTGTATCCTCCAGAATTTCTTCATTGGCTAATTATAGAAAGCATGACACTACAAATTCTCAATAGCAGTTGAGATTATACAAGAGTTGCGCACTTTCTGTAATTCTGTACGGTGCAGAATGCTGGAGAATAACAGAAAAGGAAATGCCCAAATTATTGTCTTTCCACACAACCTGCATAAGGAATATTCTTCAAAATTGTTGGCCAAATACCATCTCCAACCAGGAACTGCTTACATGGTGCAGCCAAAAAGGCATGCACACCATCATTGCAGGCAGACGCTGGAACTGAGTTGGCCATGTCCTCAGAAGAGACCCTGACATTATCGCCAGAACTGCTCAGCTATGAACATCAGAAGGCAGACCAAAGACAACTTTGTGGAGAAACTGTGGAGACCGAGATGCAAAGCATGAACCAGAGTTGGGGCACTGCTTGAAGGATGGCCACTGACCGAGCTAAGTGGGGACAGTTTGTTGCTGCCCTACAAGACACACTAGGCGTGATGGCCACTAACTGCTTTATCAGTCAGAGGCTAAGGGTCCCAGAAGAAGAGAAAAAGATGACACTGCAAAAACTTAGACAGGGAAGGAGCAGTTATTATATTGCCACAAAAAAGTCCCAAACATGTTCTTTTTAATGGAAGAAGAATCAACAATAACAATTAACAATAACAAAGAATCAAGTCATAAGGCTAGACTTTTAACATAATTTCTTTTTATACATCGTTATGTGGCTTTTTCCAGAGTGAGAAGTTTTAATTCACAGTTTTTGGTGAAAAAAAAAAATAGAAATCCTGAGTTAAAGGAGAAAGTCTTTACGGTAAAGATATTTATTGGACTGCAAATACTTTATATGTCTCTACTAGTGTAGAAGACTGCACAGCTGAGGTTTTGAAATGTTTTGAATTGTGAAAATTTAAAATAATTTTTTAATGTATTTTCCCTTGTCTGTTTTTTTTTAGGTGCTTTGTTTTCAAGCATTGCTGTAGTTGAATCTGTAATTGGCCTCGTTAGTGTAGTAGCCTGGAACAAGATATATGGTGCAACAGTCAGCTTCATGCCTGGCTTAGTCTATCTGGTTATGGCTGGATGTAGCTTTTTGACCTTTATCTTGTTTGTGTAAGTCAAAATGGGTTGCATATAATCATTATCACTGTTATCATTTATTACAAAAATACAACTCATATGTCAGAAAGTTGTAATTAATTTATGTGAGAAGTTAAAGCATAGGATAATTTAAAAAATTTGACAATGTGGAAACCATAGAGGTATTTCCCTTCTCAGTGTCCCTAGTAAAATCTGCTCTAGAATACTGGAGCAGAGACTCAGACGCCTAGCTGAGCCACAAATGGATGAGGTCCGGTGTGGCTTCCAAGCAAATCGAAGTACTCAAGACCTAATCTTCACACTCAGACAGTTGAGTGAAAAGGCTCTTGAGTATAAGAGTGAGATCCATCTTTGCTTCTTAGATCTGGAAAAGGAATTTGACAAGGTCCCCTGGAACAAGCTCTGGGACTATTTGGCAAGGAAGAACATTCCAACACCTCTGATTCATGCTATACAGAGCTTTTACAAGTCTTGCAGAAATTATGTGAGGGCAGCAAACAATAAGTCAGAAGAATTCAGGACCACCACTGGTGTAAGACAGGGTGATATACTGTCACCTTATCTTTTCATACTCCTCATGGACGATGTCATCAAGGCATGTAAGGAGAGGACAGGAAAGTATTCAGTGGGGTACTGGAAGATGAGACAGGTCTGTATTTCAGAGCTGGCATTTGCTGATGATTGCTAAATCAAAACCACATCTTCAATCCAACCTGCAAGTCTGGAAGGAAGAGCTGGAGAAGAGAAGGATGATCATAAGCAGCTTGAAAACAAAAACCATGGTGATATCATGAGAGGAAAGAAGACATCAGAGCTGGGAAAACAGGTCCTGGAGCAAGTCGACCACTTTGAATACCTTGGAGCTGTCATAGACCGAAAGGGAGGCATCAAAGAAGAGTTGGCTACCCAAAGAGCAGCAGCTGGGAGTCTTTTTCAAGCCATAAATCGAGGATTCCTCACCAAAAGAGAAGTTGGTAAGAAGACAAAGATGGCTGTAAACCGCTTCACCTATGTCCCAGTCTTGACGTATGGATGTGAGTCATGGGCAATGACTACAACCCACAAAAGCCAGATCCAAACCTCAGAAATGAGATATCTGAGGAAGGTGGTTGAAGTAACAAGAAGAGACATGGTCCACAACCAGACGATACATCAAGGCCTAATAACCCAACCCCTGCAGACCCAAGTAGAGCAGTCCCAACTGAGATGGTTTGGCCATTTCTGCAGAATGGGAGAAGATTGGCTACCACGGCAAGCATGGGAAACTAAGAGCCAGGGATCCAGACCTCCAGGATGACCCAAAGTCTGCTGGGAGGACAACATTAGACAATCTTTGAAGGACCGAGGACTAGAATGGAACCAGGCCAGGAAGAAGACAGCCGATAGAATAGTATGGCGCTCTCTCTTACAAACCTCTACACCTCCCAGTAGAAGAGGAATGACAAGATAATAAAAAAATTTAATAATGAGAAATAAGTATACCTTTTTAAAAATTAACGTGAGCAGAGCCGGAGCAACAGTTCATGGCAGTCAGTGCTAGAATTAACAAACCCATCTTCTATCTTAGTTTTGATAGCATTTTCCCCTAGTCCAGGTATTGTATAAAAACCTTCTTTGTCATATTCAGATCATTGCCAGCAGTAATTAGAAATTATGTATTTACAGGGTGTTTTAAAAGTCATCACTGTATCAGAAGTAGCCATAAATATTTTGATTACTTTGTACATTTTTTTGGAAATTATTTTCTTAACATTATTTTATAAAATAAAAGTAAATAAATTACTTTTGCAATTGAATCTTTTAATTGCTTAACACATTATAAGCAAAACATAAGAAATATTGCTAAAGTCATCATCACCACTCCATTTTTCTTCTTCTTTCTCCTTGCTGCTGCTTACGGAGCTTGGAGCCAGTACTATAGTTGTACATAGGAAGTGGTCATTATGTAGAGTGGAGCCCGTACTTCAGCATGTCCCCTGGAAGCCTGCACCAAGCATTTGCATGCGTGTGCAGCGGTGGTTTCTATGGCAATTAGTTTCACATGATGAAGGTACCAGCCCCATCAAACAAACATCATTCGTTTTGCTTCTAATTCTTAAAACAGTAAAAGATACATAAATGTGAAAAAAGCATGTATTTTATTTTATTTTTTATAAGTATATTCAGAAAATGATATCTAACAAGTGGGAAAAAATACAACACCTACAAATTGTGTCTGTTTTGAATAGGGTGATGACTTAAAAACTTTACTAACAGCACTGATACATTAAAAAAATGCTAATCTGGTAAAAGACAATAAGCTATCTATACTGACTGCGATTATATTTTTTAATTTTCCTTGAGCTTATTTAAACATTAAGCAAAACACAAATGAAATGGATATCAGTTTTACAATGGAGAAAGACAAAAAATGAAGAAAGTGTCAAGACAATTGGCCCTTGATCAGCCACAACAAAAACTAGACTGAAATGTAAACAGCCTAAATATATGCAAGAGCTAAGTACATGTGTAACATGCACATAATAGAAAGAAAAGTATTGTATGTATGTATGTGCATTTGTATACATGGGTGTGTGTGTGTGTGTGTGTGTGAGAGACAGAGAGAGAGAGAGAAACAAAATAGGAATTAAAATATACAGAAAATATTGTTGAAATAACTAAAACGTAACTCAGAGGTATTTTACTTTTAACATCTTTCATAAAAATAAAATGTAGATAGTTATTCTACAATTAATGTAAACTTCAGATGTATAATTTTCAGATTCTGTCTCTGTCTGTGAGAAATCATAATCTATTCATCACTTTATTGCTGTTGGGCTACCCAACATTCAGTAAACAAAAACATATGGAAGCTGTGCCAGTAATATTTAAAAAAATACACCAATATTGAAACTAGCAATCAGTTATCTATACTATCATTTTGTATTAGCTTTTTAATTTTGCCTTTTAAATTTATTAAAGTCAAATTAATTCTTTTCAGAATCTACCTTCGTGTTCGTGAAAAACCACAAACAATTCAGCCCTCAGTTCTAGTTGAGCATCCTGACATTCAGTAAACAGAGCAAGTTGGAGCATAATATCATTGTTTTTTTTTTACATAATGTACTACACTTCATGTGTTATTTTGTTGCTGGTTTTTGGCTTTGACCTTGTAGATTTTAAATATTTTTTAAAACATCAACTACAGTTAATTAATGACCACTGTTACTAAGCACAAGATGACATTTTCTTCCCTCTGCCAGAGCATTCATAATGTGATTATCAAGGCACTGTTAAGTGTGATAATGATGATGATATAATCCCTTTAGCTGTGAGCAGGTAGCTCTTGACAGCCCATTGCCTCTCTGACAAAGGTGCAAGTCTTCCTCAGTTGTTGTGGTGATGTGTAAAGTGTATTGTGGATGGTTGGGTGCGATGGGAGTAGCTGGTGTCGCAGGTCAGTTAGTCTTGGGCACTGTAACAGTAGGTGTTCAACTGATTTCTCATGGTGGGGGCAGTGCCGACAGTTTGGTTCATGTAGTGGGTCTATTCTATTTAAATGTTTATTGATGGGGGCATGGCCTGTTCTCAGCTGGAAAATTAGACTCTGATCTCTTCTTTTCAGTTGTTTAACTGGATCTTGAGGGTTTGGTTTAGCTTGATGTTTGAAGAATGGACTCCCTGTCTGGGAGGTAGCCCACTGGTTTAGCCATTCTTGCCTATAATTGTTTCTCAGGATCTGTTGGCAGGTTTGCAGTGTGGTACTTGATGGGAACTGGGGCAGTGCTGCTCCTCTTTTGGACAGTTTATCGGCTTTTTCATTTCCTGGGACTCCGACATACCCAGGGATCCACTGAAGTGTAACTTTGATGCAATAGGAAGTGAACAATTTTTCAGTTAATCTACAGATGTTATTAATTTCAGGAGACATTTTGCTTTCTAGGGCTTGGAGTGCTGATTTTGAGTCTGAGAATATAACGATATCCCCAGGTGGAGTGATGCCACTTTCAAAGTCTGAGGTTATCCAGCTCAATGCTTTTTCTAGTGCTGTTATTTCTGCATCATAGCTGGAACAAATTTCTGGGTGCAGGTTGGGGTATTTTATCACTGCGCCATATCCAGTATTGGTTTCTTCTTCTTCGATCCTTAACCACTGACCGTCAAAGCAGTCAGTGGCCATCACGCCTAGTGGCGTCTTGTAGGGCAACAACAAATTGATTCCACTTTGCACGGTCGGTGGCCATCCTTCGTACAGTGCCCCAACTCTGGTTCATTCTTTGCATCTCAGCCTCCACAGTCCTCCGCCAAGTTGTTTTTGGTCGGCCTCTCTTTCGCTTTCCTTCAGGGGTCCAAAGCATAGCTGTTCTTGTGATGGCATCGGGGTCTCTTCTGAGGACATGACCAACCCAGCTCCAGCGTCTGCCAGCTATGGTGGTATGCATGTCCTCTTGCTTGCTACGAGTGAGCAGATCTTGGTTGGTGATGGTATTCGGCCAAAAGATTCGGTGAATTTTTCTTAGGCATGTTGTGTGAAAAGAGGACAATTTTGACATTTCCTTCTCTGTGACTCTCCAGCATTCCGCACCATAGAGAAGCACAGACAGCACGCAACTCTGGTATAATCTTAATTTTGTGCTTGTGCTGTATTGGGAGGACTTCCAGATGTTATTTAGGCTAAAGAAGGCTGTTCTTGCCTTATTCATTCTGATGTTGATGTCTTTGCCTGCCCCACCGTCTGGTGTTACTATGCTTCCTAGGTATGTGAAGGTATCTGTCTGTACCAGTTGCTGATTCCTTACTGATATGGGCTCAGGGTTGCTCACATTGAGCGTCATGACCTCAGACTTCTTTAAATTGATGTTCAAGCCCACCTGCTGGCTAAATTTATTAAGTCTATCCGTTTTTTCCTGGATGTGTTGATGTGAATGTGCCAGCAGTGCAATGTCATCTGCATATTCCAGATCTTCCAATGTTGAAAATGTAGTCCATCTTATTCCTCTTGGACTGCCCTCTGTTGTCTGGCGCATCACCCAGTCTATGACTGTTAAAAATAGAGTGGTTGATAAGGGGCATCCCTGTCGTACTCCTGTCTTCACCTCGAAGGTTAGGTTGCTCTGCCCAACACTACACGTAAAGTTGGCATAGAGGCTTTTTATGATTGACACTATGCAGCTTGGAATTCCATAAGCCCTCAGTATTTTCCATAAACTGTCCCTATGTATGCTGTCAAAAGCCTTTTCAAAATCGACAAAATTTATGTACAGCTGTCTTTGCCATTCTGAGCACTGCTCTATAATGTTCCTGAGAGTGAATATATGGTCTACACATCTTCTGTTCTTTCTAAATCCTGCTTGTTCTTTCCTCAGTTTGTAGTCTACTGCCTTTGAAATTCTCTGTATAATTATCCTGCCTAGTATTTTGCTGGGAACTGAGAGAAGAGTGATTCCTCTTCAATTATTACAGTCTGAAAGATCTCCCTTCTTGGGCAATTTGACAATTATTCCTTTGTTCCACTCTGATGGTGTTGTCCCCGTTTTCCACACTTGTGCAAATAGTGGTTCTAATAGTTCTGCTGCTAGCTCAGGGTCTGTCTTAAATAGCTCTGCATTTAAGTTATCATGGCCCGGAGCTTTACCGTTCTTTAACCCTTTGATTGCTGTGATGATTTCTTCTTTTCGTGGAATGTCTGTATTAACATCTAGATCGTTTTCAGCCTCAGGAACATTCAATTGTGTCTCTGGTATTTCCTTGTTCAGAGTTTCTCTGAAGTGCTCTGCCCATCTTGTTTCCTGTCCCTCTGCTGTCTTGATGAGATTTCCTTGCTTATCTCTTACTAATGTAATATTGTTTGCACCTTGTTTTCCGCTGATGAATTTAGTTATTTTGTATACTGTGCTTTGTTCATTTCTCAGTGCTGCCTCTTCTGCAAGATCGTCTAGGAAATTCCTTTTGTTGGCTCGGGTTTGGCGTTTAACTTCCCTGTCCAGTTGACTGTACTGTTCGCTATATAGTTGCTTTAACCTGGGGGACTTCGCTTCTGTTTTCTTTCTTTTCATTTCCTTTCTTATCTTTATGGTGTTTAGTGTTTCTGGTGTTATCCAGTCTTGCTTCTTCCTTTCCTGGAATCCTAAGCATGATTTGCTGCTTTCCTTATATATTGTTGAAATGGTGTTGAAATTCTGGTCTATATCATCAGTCAATGTCTTTTCCTGGCTTTTGGCAAATTGATATCGTTTCTTAATGTCGGCCGCAAAAGCTTTTCTTGTAAGGGGGTCCTTCAATTTGCTGATGTCAAACCTTTTCTGTGTAGTTACAGTTGGTCCAGCCCTTCTTAGTTTCACTTTCAGTTTTGCTACTACTAAATGGTGATCGCTTCCCACATCTGCACCTCTTCTTACCTTCACATCTTGTAATGCATGTCTCCATCTACCGTTAACCATGATGTGGTCTATCTGGTTTCTGTCCTGACCATTTGGTGATTCCCATGTTAACTTGTGAATTTCCTTATGTGGGAAAAGTGTTCCTCCAATGACCAGGTTGTTAATGCTACAGAAACTTATTAGCTTATCCCCATTTTTGTTTGCTATTCCGCTGCCGCATTTCCCCATTGTTCTTTCATTATATGTATTGTGTGTACCAACTTTCGCATTGAGGTCTCCCATTACTATAACAAGATCGTATCTAGGTGTGTCCTCCATTTCTTTCTGCAGTTGTTGATAGAATTCATCCTTGACCTCCTCATCGCTATCATTCGTTGGTGCGTAGCATTGTATTATTGTAGTGTTGGTGAATCTCCCTCTCAATCTCAATCGTAACAGTCTGTTGTTGATGGGTTTCCATTCCAGTAATGTTTTTTCTATCCCTTTCTGTAGAATAATGGCTACGCCTTCACTGTGCTGTCCATCCTCTCTTCCAGAGTAAAGTACTGTTTCTCCTGTTGCTGTTTTAACTTTTCCTGCCCCTGTCCATCTGCTCTCGCTTATCCCCAGGATGTGTAACCTATAGTTTCTCAATTCTGCCGTGACCTGTCTTAGTTTACCTGTCTCGTACATTGTCCTGACATTCCAAAATCCTATTCTTGTATCCTGTTTTGCGGTCAGGACATCCGTTTTCATGTCAGTGGCTTCCTTTCGGCTTTCACCACTGACAGTCATATGAGCCACAGACTCCGAATGTCCATCCCGCAGCAAAGTTTGTTCATTTGATGTTGTTTCCGTAACTTCATTATTTTTTTTACATAGACAGGGGTGTCAGCCCTATGCTAAAACCCCCAACCTGGAGGACCAGGGTACCAGCTTTTGTCTGACCCCTACCCACACAGACCAGTCCAGCTTGGTTGAACCTACCAGGAGTAAAACTCCCACTGGCATAGCTCTGGGGATTGTCAGGGTACGCAAGCTGCCATACCGCTACAAGGTATAGGTACCATTGATGGCAGATCCAGTATTGGTGATAGCTTTAAATGCAGATCCATCTTTGTAGACATGGATGATGTCTTGTGGATATGAGTCTATAGTTTCTAAAGCAATGGTTTTCAGTATTGGTACTAGAGTGTTCTTGTCTGCTGAGGTGTCAGAGAGTTCAATTCTTACTGTGGGAGTAGTTACCTGCCAACAAGGTGGTTCATTATTGATAGTTACCATTGGCTTTCTAACTGCTGGTAGGTGGTGTTTGATGCTAGCTTCTTTTGCATTTTTAAGAAAAGATGTCTTTTGTATTCTGTTTTTGGTGCCACTGCACTATAGTTTTTCTATTCTCCTTTGTGTCCATTCTCAGATACCTTTTGTATGTTTCCACAGCTAAGCGTTCTCTTCTTAGATTTAAGGGTTCAATATTGGTGTTGATTTCGCATGCATCTGTTGGCGTTGTCTTCATGGCACCACTTATAAACCATAGAGCGTGATTTTGGACTTTGTCTAGCTTTTGTAGGAGGCTTTTGCTTGCAGTAGTTTGGAGGGGGAGCGAGTAATAGTCAATTACTGGGCGGACATATTCAGTATAGAGTTGGTGTAATGAGTGCTGGTCTGCTCCCCACCAACAGGAGGAAAGGTGCTTGATGAGCCTAAGTCTTGTGGATGCTTTCTCAATCAGCTTGTCCATGTGAGGTCTCATGGTAAGTCTACGGTCGTGCTCACATACATGCCACACCTCGGAGATAACAAACCTGTACAAAAAATCCAAAACCCTGTACTAAAGACCAGCAAAACCTGTACAAAAACTGAAAAAAATATATCAAAAGAGTTAATTCGTGTAAAAATATTTTCCATTACAGTGGGCTGCATTATAAATGAGGCACGGGGACTTTGCCTTTTAAAGCAGGTCTTCACTTATTTTAAAACTCAAACAATAAATGTCTGAGTTTATTTTACACTGTAAAAATAATGTGATGGTGTCATCGTTTAGTCTATTTCTGTGCTTAATTATCACTAACAGGCTGGGAAATCATGTTTTTAATAGGACCTTATAAAAGAACTCTGAGACACAGTAATAAGGGGAATGGGTTAGAAAACCTGTACAAAAATTATGTACAGGTGTACACATCTGAAAATGCAAACACCTTGTACAGATTATGGGTAAACCATAGCATGTGGCATGTATGAGCTCAACTCCAAGATATCTCGGGCATTCTTCGTATGCTAGTTTCTCTCCATTCATCCAGACCTCAATGTTGTTCTCATTAACTCTCTTGTTTAGACTGAACAGGCCGTACACAGTTTTCTCTACATTGATTTCAAGTTTCCAGAACTGGCATTATGCAGAGGTGGTTGTCAGGTTTTTGTTCATATTTTTGGTGATGGTTTGGAGGTATTTTCCTTTTGTCCAGATGACAAGGTCATCAGCAAATAGTGCTTTTTGGCAGGTGATGACATCTGGGAGGTCATTTATAAATATAAGAAACAGTGTACAACTTAGTGCTGATCCCTGGGGCAGTCCTTCCTCCAGGGTCCTTTGTTTTGATGTTGTTCCACTGAATGTTTTTCAGATTGTTCTGTTGTGGAAGAAACCTTTTAGCCAGTTGTACATTCGCCCTGATATTCCCATTCTTCGCATTTTGAAGAGGAGGCCTATCCTCCAGACTCGATCATAGGCTTGTCTAAGATCAATAAATGTTGCTAGCACCTATCTCTTGGGTGAATCGTATCAACTGATCCATTGTCTGTTTGTTTCTTCTAAAACTTGATTGATTGGTAGTTTAACTTTTGCAGTTAGATGGTTATAATTTGCTTTGTTGGCGGGGTTGGCTGTTTCTCAGCTTGCCGTCTTGCTTTTTTCCTCTCATTTACAGTTAAGTGTAAAGTATATGTATTTTCTTATAATAGCATATCTTTGCTATGTTCTTTCTTTTGTCACTTCTAGAGGTATGGCTCTTACTACAGTCATTTAAAAGCACCAAAAATATTTGGTAGTGCAACAAATTATGATGCCATAAATGTATGTATAAACACAAAGACAAATTTATTGGACATGTCTCAATATAGAAAATGAATAATTGATTCAGCTGGTTAATACTTTGTGTAGGAAAAATATATTTTACTCACAGATGAATGATTAAAATGTTACGTTCAAGAGCTCTCTGTCATATTTTCATATGACTGCATATTCAGTCATGGTTAGATTTGATATAAGGCAGCAGCTGTGCTCTGTATCTGATCCTGAACCGTATAATAATATACAAATGCACAAACTTTAATATGAAGCTTCGTTGATTCTTACCATCCATCTCTCAATAGGTAAACATGCACGATCTCGAAACTTGACAGAAGTACAATAAATACTTTGCATATAGCACCAATGTTCCATGTAGGTCCACTGAGTAAATTTTTTAAAGAAGGTCATACATGTAAATAAAATGATCAAATTGTATTTTTAGTCATTTTTTACAATATATTTTATCACCCAAGTCCATCCCTCTGACATCTTATCTAGCAGCACAGGAAACTGAGACAGAATTTTTGAACAGTTATTTCGATATTTATCTTTACCTGTTCTCTAAAGTGCTTTTGATGAAATTTTTATTTTTTTTTTACTTTTAAAATAAAATTTTGCCTCCTTTTGGCAAGTCGCGTCCCGTTCAACCTAGCTGGTTATAATAGGGCGCACGTCCAAATATAAAAGACCTTCAGGTCTGGAGAGTTTTAATCTAAAATTCTTTAATTTTTTTATGTTTTTTAAAAATGGGTACACTGGTAGCAAAATGAACAATTTTATCATTTCCACAAAAATATTAATTTAGTTTTATAACATGATGAAATCTCACAAAATCTGTAATGTTTTGATATTTTGAGATACAGCCGTCACAAGAAACATGTTTTAAAGATCTGTGCAATAGTGGAACAAATTAAAAAATTTAATGAAAATTTAATATGTATGTAAAGACAGAATGACCTATTTCCAAAATCAGAGAAAATATGGTTCAACCATTACTGCCATATGGATTTTTCTAAATGGGACAGTGAATTCAAGTGCATATTAAGTATCTAAGATGATTTTTGACAAATGTAACAGATCCACTACATTGCAGATAATCTGAAGTATCATTAGACATGAAATTCTCAGGGTCAATATATTTAAATCAGATATGTTGACAAGTTTTTTTCAGGAACCTGCCACTCATGAAAAAATAGTATCTTATGTGAATACAATAATATGTGATACATGCCACCCCTCGGAGATGAAAAACCTGTACAAAAAATCCAGAAAAACCTGTACAAAGACCCACTAAACCTATGCAAAGACCGAAAAAAACGTATCAAAAGAATTAATTCGTGTAAAAATGTTTTCAGTTATAATTACAGTGGGCTGCATTATAATTGAGATATGCAGCCTTTGCCTTTTAAAGCAGGTCTTCACTTATTTTAAAACCGAAACAAGAAGTGTTCAGTTTATTCAACACTATACAAATTATATGATCGTGTCATCATTTAGTCTATTTCTGCATTTAACTATAACTAACAGACTGGGAAATCTTGTGTTCAACAGGACCTCATAAAAGAATTCTGAGTCACAGTAATAAGGGGTAAGGGTTTGAAATCCTAAACCTAACTCAGAACCCAAACCTTAATCTTAACCCTAATTAAGTTCGCGACTTACAAGAATGACATCGAAGAAGATGTCCTACTGTTCTGACAACTAATTTTACTACTTCGTTATTATTATTATTACAAAGAGAAAAATTGAACTAAACTGTATTATCCTGTGTATGATATGGAATGAGGAAGTTTCCAGGGCAGTTTTGAATTATTTCAATGAATATCTGATGTAATTTTTAAAATAATAAAATAACGTGATCACATTACTTTTTTAAAACAAAAAGCTCATAATTTGCAATGAAAATATAAACCGGCACTAGCTTAATTTAAATTCTACCAAACTTTAAAAATAAAATAGCCGTTTTAGCCTAATTGGCAGTTTTAAATACCCATATGAATTTCAGTGTCAATCATCAATACAACAAAAATTGATAGTAATTAATTATGTAATAAAAATAACTCACTGTAAGAAAAATCACGGACAATGTTTTTAAAGAAATGAAATTAAAACTTAGATGAGAAGACACTCCAAATAAACTTTTCCCAGGCCTCTGATCAGGTTAAGGTGCACATTTGTCTTGCTTTTGTGATTTTTTTTTTCATAATCATAATTCTTATTATATTATTATTAAAATATACATTTCTTACGCAGATTCTACACATTTTAGTAAAACCAAGTAATGTGTAGTGGTTTCCACTTTTTTATTTTGTGCTTATAAGCAGCCGTAAATAATAAATTATGCTCAATGTAATTTTAAAATAACCAGTAACCTGCCATCAGCATTAGCGAAGAATGATGAATAACTGATGTGTCACATGGACTCTCACAAATCCTGCATCAGTTGAAAAATAGGCAGCTTGATTTCACTGGTTGATTTTTTTATCCACGCGGCTTAACATCTTACTGAATCTCACGATGCAAATATTGGCAAGATGATTGATTCATATATATATTTAATAATTAGATGAAAAAAACCTATACAGAAATTATATACACATTTGAGAACACAAATTTCTTGTGCAGATTACGGGTAACCCGTAGTACTTGACTTATATGATGTATGTTCACTGGATGAATAGAAAATTATTCAAAGGCAGTGTTTTAATAAGATCTCTGAAACATATAGTTTTGTGATATTTTCTTCGTAATTTATAGCTTGTGAAGTGTTTCCTCTTCAGTAGCTTTGGGGATCGCTCATACACCATGTGATACTCAGTGTGATCAAATATTTGTATGCAACATACACATTCTGTTAAGTTCATTTATCTTCTTTGATCCTTAGCTGCCAACTGTCAAAGCAGTCAGTGGCCGTCATGCCTGGTGGCGTCTTGTAGGGCAACAACAAATTGATTCCACTTTGCTCGGTCGGTGGCCATCCTTCGTACAGTGCCCCAACTCTGGTTCATTCTTTGCATCTCAGCCTCCACAGTCCTCCACCAAGTTGTTTTTGGTCAGCCTCTCTTTCGTTTTCCTTCAGGGGTCCATAGCATAGCTGTTCTTGTGATGGCATCGGGGTCTCTTCTGAAGACATGGCCAACCCAACTCCAGCGTCTGCCAGCTATGATGGTGTGCATGCCCTCTTGCTTGCTCCGAGTAAGCAGATCTTGGTTGGTGATGGTATTTGGCCAAAAGATTCAGAGAATTTTTCTTAGACAAAGTCCATTTATGAACCATATCATTTGCAAAATCTAGATCATTGAATTGTTCTGTTTTGAGTCCACTGAATTCTATTTCTGTTGGTTGATTTTGTTGTTTTCATAATTTACTCTGAAGCCACTAAGAAAAGAAATGGTGACAACAGACATTTCTGTTTCATTGCAGATCTTGTCTCAGAGGGTTCTTTATGTTGTTCTTCATGAAGAATTCTGCATTTCATGTTGTCATATATGTATTCCTTATTAGGTTAATGAAAAATACAGGTAGTTCGTAATGCCTCATCGTTTTATACAATGGTCGCTTTTATAATATTTTAGATGAATGTTCTGCCATTCAAAATTGAACTGAGATTTTAAATCATTAAAAATGTTGCCTGAATAGCATACCTTTGCAGAATAAGAAGTGAACAGTTAGAAATGTTTTTTAAAAGAATAGCAGGAAATTGGAATGTTTATGTTTAGAAGAATCCTCATTACATTATACAAAGATGAATTTGAAGTCCTGGAAATACTACAGTTTACAATGTATCAGTTAACAAGAATTGTGAGTGCAAGGCAAAGAACATCATGGATTCTAATAAAATGGGAATTGAAGGAAAATAAAAGTTGAGGAAGAATACAAATACAGCATGTATCCAACATAAAAGATTCTGGTAGCACAAGAACATCAGTGATAAATGGTTATTAAAGCTCTTAGCTGTCAATCAGAGAATAATTAAAAGAAGTGACAATTGTTTTTAGAATTTAGAGATTGTGTTTTCTAAGAAAAAAATTACTTTTGGTGCTGACAGTTTTTAGCTAAAATGTTTTGTTTATGTTAGATAAAGCTGTATCACTTAAAACCACTTGTTTTTCCGAGATGTATTAATTTTTTCATTTCTTGCAGTTTTATTCCAATTTTTTAAAAAAAGATCATTCAAAGAAATCTTTAAAATATACTTGTGTTCGTGTTGAATTTTCTTTGAAGAACATTATGAAGAGATGCTGTTTGGGAAGGAATGTTGGTGGTTTGAAATCTAAAAAAACAACATTCTTTTTTGTGTATCGTAAACTTCATTCCAGTCATGTAAAGTTCATGATTTTGAACTAAATTCTGTGATGTTTTTATTATATTTTATACTCTCATTATGCATGCTGTGTGGAGTCAAAAGTATAGCAGTTTACTTATTATAATTCTCCATATTCAGTGCTTTGTAAAAATACTATTTCAGCCTGGTGTTTAAATATGTATATTTTTTATATCTAAGAACCACAAATAAAGATTTGTTATTTAATTTATAACGTCAGTACCAAATTTACAAAAGATGCTGAATGCTTTCTAATCCAGAGCCATATCTCATCAGTCCAGTTGTTTTTTCCCCACAGTCAGTGTTTTATTTCTAAAATGTGGTTATCTTGTGTGATAATGTTATTATTTAATGTCTGAACAACCTTTTTCATTTGTGATAACTTGTTTTCCAATGTTAAAAAATGCAGTTTTTAGAGCCACATATTTATATAAGATATGGTGACAAGAAATCTATAAATTAATATTCTTATGCAAATGTGAAAATCTTGGAGACAATTTTTTTTTTCTTTTCCTTAGTTTAGTTCTTATAAGCCATATAGATCAAAAACTTGCTGTACATTTTCAAGAAGCTAATGCTGCCAATATTTGTGCTGTTTAAAGACAGCCATTGCGCAACTGAAAAACAAATACTAGATGAGCCAGGCATACATGATGCAAGAAATATTGGTTTCGCAATGAATGGCCATTCTAAGTTGTTGATGTTGGTGAAATATACTTAAATCTGATCTTTTGATGTAAAGAATTGTGAGTTAAAAAGATTGTATTTTGAATGTAAAGTTATGTAGAAAAATAAAATTGGGTTTAAAAGTTTAATTGTACAAATATTTCTACATGTCATAGCTTGCAAATACTTTTTATATAGTTTAAGGTGATTTTTGAATTGTGTTTCCTTCACTGTGTTGTAGCAGGGAATCTGAATATTCCTTTTAAGGTTTAAAAAAGAAAATCTCAGAACATTTCAAATCAAAATATTTTTTTCTTTCTGAAAACTGGACTGTTTACATGGGTTTGATTTTGTGGGTAAGGGTCATATTGAGCTAACAACATCTGCAACAATAACCACTAAAAATGGAAATAAAAAATTGAAACAGAGCTGAGAAACATAAAGCAGTGTCTATTATGTGCATCTACGAGACGCGTTTTTTAAGTAATTCCCGTTTTAAAATAATAAAAAAACCATCATATATAAAAACGATTTATTGCAGCCAAAAGTGGACCACACATTTACATTATTTCTCAACATAGTCACTATTGACTTCAACACATTTTTGGTATCGTGGCACCAGGTTCTTAGTTCCAGTGTCAAGGAAGTCTGCCGCCAGACGGGTGCCGAAAATGTTAACCGATGAACACAAGCAGAAACGCCTGGCTTCGGCTCAAAAATCTTTGCAGCGCTATCGAAATGAAGGAGATGAATTTTTGGGCCACATTGTTACTGTAGATGAGACCTGGATTTCCTACACAAACGTCGAATCAAAGCAACAGTCGATGCAATGTGGACACTCATGGTCCCCGAAAGCAAAGAAGTTTAAGCAAGCACCTTCTGTCAAAAAGATCATGGCCACTGTTTTCTGGGACAAAGAAGGGGTCATGTTTATTGATTTTCTTGAACGTGGAAAGACAGTTAATGCCAATGCTTATTGTGACACTTTTAAAACTTAGACGTGCCATCCATAACAAAAGACGTGGGTTGCTGTCCACTGGGATTGTGTTTTTGCACGATAATGCTCGACCTCACACCGCAGATCGAACTGTTCAATTGTTGCAAAAATTTCACTGGGAAATTTTTGACCACCCGCCCTACAGTCCTGATCTCGCGCCAAATGATTACCACCTTTTCATGCACCTAAAGAAGTGGCTGGCATCCCAGCAGTTTGAAACTGATGATGAACTGCAGACAGGCGTTAATGAATGGTTCAAGACACTGGCGGCAGACTTCCTTGACACTGGAACTAAGAACCTGGTGCCGCGATACCAAAAATGTTTTGAAGTCAATGGTGACTATGTTGAGAAATAATGTAAATGTGTGGCCCACTTTTGGCTGCAATAAATCGTTTTTATATATGATGGTTTTTTTATTATTTTAAAACGGGAATTACTTAAAAAACACGCCTCGTATGTAGTCTTTTAAAAATTTAAATGCTTTTTTTGGTGTCTTATGGCATGAGTGAAACAATTATCAGGGGATGTAAGCTTCTTCTTCTTCCTCATTTGCTTTTCAAGACGGTTTGTGTTGCACTATGTTGTGCACCTTGCGGTCCAGTGTATCTGTCTTCAGCTTGCATTTATTTGGAATTGCTTCCCTAGCCTTTGATTTTCCATGACTTCCCTGCATGGCAGCAGTTGTTTATCATCAGAGTTGTCTCTCCTATGAAAGCTGTCTTTCCGGACTAACGAGTCTTTCCTACCCGGATTTGTGTGAAGTATTCCTTCTCTTATTTGGATGTCCAACCAAGACTATCATGCTCCTCTTGCACTGATTTTTTGCAGCGTTTACTCCCTGACTTTTACCAGGTGGTGGGAATTAGGGACATGTCTACATGCCGGTGAGCCCAATTTTTCTGCATCTAACAGGGTAGCATGCTCCTCCGAGGGGTTTCTGCAGGGCCCTCACCCAGTCTATTGTTTTACCCCGTAGACTTGGAGGACCAATTATCTGGCGCCAGTTATTCGTCAGAGCTGTGTTTGCAAAAGCAAGGGGCACCGCGAGCAGGTATGGTGGACTTGGTTGACAGAGGCATGCAGGTGATACCGTCTATTTAGGAAGGACTTGTCTTGTCAACCCTTGACCCCCAGGGGATGTAAGCAATAGTTTTAATAGAGATAATAATTTATCCCACAATTATAATATTTAATACTTTAAATGTAGTTTAATAACTTTTTATTCTTGAAGTATATTTTAATGTTGCTAATATTTTCATCATTTAATTAACATTTTGAATTTCAATCTACAGTCTCACTAGATTCTAAAAAAAAAAAAATACAAATTATGCCTCACTATGGTGAGGCAAGTGAGTTCATAAACAGCCAATCAGTTACCTTGGCATGTATGACTATTATAAAAGACCTTTTGGTTTATATTTAATAATTTATCACACAATATACCCCAATTATAACCAAAAGGTCCTTGGGCCACATTGCACAGAGCATTAAAGCTCTATAATGAAGCAAAAAGAAGTTTTAATAGAGACCCAAATTCTTGTGTTTTACAGCTTATAAATTACTCTAAGTTATTGTTGGCAGTTTTTGGTGTTAAATGCTTTTAGGCAGTTTGTTTGTCCGGGCATTCACTGGCACCATATTTGAATTCTTGTTGAAACTGTTAGAATCCTTAGAAGCAAAACTATTCTATTTCTTATTTTATGATAAGTTATATTTTCACTAGACAAATAAAACTGAATAATTATGTGCATTATAGTAACTACATCTTAATTTAGAACTCAAGATACAAGTGCTGAAAGTGATGGAACAAAACAAGTTTTTAATGTTGGGAATATATATATATATATATATATATATATATATATATATATATATATATATATATATATATATATATATATATATATATATATATATATATATATATATATATATATATATATATATATATATATATACAGGCTTCATAAATTGATGCTTGCATAGAATAGACAGATTGAAATGGTATAACAAGACCCCCAATGTGGAACTGATGACAAGAGCCAGTGGAACAAGAGATAAGAAGCAGATGCTAATGATGGATATAACACACACTGAGGAAACCTGTTGATAATATTACATGGCAGTCCTAGTTCTGGAATCCCCAGGTAGAAGTAGAGGGGGACCAAAGAGTACATGGAGAAGAGAATGGGACAGATATGAAAGGAACAAGGACGACATGGAAAGATCTTGAGCTGTTTGCACAGGACAGAAAGAGTTAGCATAAGTTTGTTGAAAGCTTATTCTTCTTAGGGAACTGAAGGGTGATGATGACGAATATATAGAGTAATATTTAAAGAAAATATTAACAATACCAACAAACAAAACAAAACAAAAATTGGTAGAATTCACGATTTATTTCACGTTTATTTAACCTAAGATATGAAAGTCAGGAGTAAATCAATAAAATGAGTATTGAGGCAGTGCATGATGTTGAGTTTTAATACTTACTGATACTCAGAACAAAATGAATATTAATTCTTTTAATTTGCTCTGGACTGTAGCACTACAAATATTACTCACACTGAATTTCTTTTGTGTCATCTAAGAAGTAACGAATGGAAAGAAATTATCATAAATTGTATATAATTCTTTTATTTTTAAATTGAAAAAAATAGATTTGTTATTATATATTAAACCAAGATATATGTTAGAAGTCGAGCAATGAGATGAAGATATATGAAGCACACTACCTCTATTTTTAGATACAGAGAACATAGACCAGGTCTAAAAATTGGTTTGAATGCAGATATTTAACACAGAGCATGTAGTTAACATATCAAATGACAAATTCATGTTAATGATCATTAAACACAAGACAAGCATGTTGAAAAGCAAACATATTGTTACACTGTCATGGATCTTCAAGAATTTAAAAAAAAATCAGAAGGAAAGTATTTGACAGATTTTGAATATTTACAAATACAAAAATTTCTTAGTTTTTAATTTGGCATTCAATAAACATGAGTGTTACCAAAAAAAAAAAAAAAAAAGTGATCAGATGTCCCACTTTTGTAAGGTGACCATATTTTCAAAACCCTAATCCGGGACAAAATAGTAGATTTGACCTATTTCAATGCAAAAAATCGGGACAAAAGGGTAAAGAAAAGGTCAAAAGTCGGGACATGTCCCGGAAAAATCAAGTTGATATCAATTTAAAATAATATACATTTTATATATACATTTGAATAACATTGAATAACATACATTTTACTGTATAAGTTTAACTACTTAAACTAATAAGAGAGAAAAACATCAATAATCCTTACTTAAGGTGAAGCTGAGTTACTGTACTTTTCAGATGAGTGGATTTTTATCAATAGGTCCTTCTTTGCAAGCAGCATCTTAAAAAACTCGACACGTTTCCTCACAGTTCACTTTGGTTGTCAACATAGCTTTCAAAGTTTCAACACCTAGCTGTGTTTTATCACTGGCCCATAAGCTGTTCATCAAAGAAAACACTCTTTCTGTGGCAGCATTTGTTCCAGGTAGACAGAAAAAAAACTCTGCCAACTTCAAAATATTTGAAAATGTCACATTATTGTTTTTGAAGTGGGAAACCATTTCAATCCAACGTTGTGGTGGCAATGTTTTTTTGGCACTCCATTCACTAATTTTCTGAGAAGTAACAAACTGCTTCATATAGACATATTCGTCATAAATTTCAGTATCTGTAAAGTGGGCTGAATGTAATGTTTGAATCACTAGTGATGATGATATCTCAATATCTGCCCAAATTGGTATTCTGTTCAGCGTTACCCAGCTGTAGGATTCTAGGTCTTGAAAATTTTTTGTAGCCCATTTATTCAAATAATTGAAAGCTGTTTCATAGAACGAAGAAACGCTAGCATGAAACTTTTTCACATCCTCCTTTGGAAGTCCTTCCATTTCCAGCTTTTCAAGGATTAGTTTAACTCTTGATGGCAAGAAACAGTCTTCCAGTTTGGACTTCAAAATAGTTTTCAGCCTGTTGATGCTGTCAATGACTTCAAACACAGTGACCGTCTGTCCCTCTATTTTTTGCACTGCTTTGTGGAATGGAGAGGCCTGACTGTGAACAACAACAAGCCATGCCTCAGATAGAGGATTTTCAAAGAATGTCTGTATAAAAACTGGGCATCTGTCTTGAGATTGAAAATATGATTTTACAGGCAGGAACATCTGAAGAACCCTTTCAATAGCAGGCAGGAGAGCAAGCCACCTAGTCTGAGTATAACCTAAGATCATCTGGAAGTCTGTTTCCACAAACTGGCAAAACTCCTTGAGTCTTTCAACTCGTACTGTGTATGATTTGAAGAGTAGATACATTTTAGCAATAATCAGCTTGACATCAACAGGCAGTACATCTGCAGCTGTTCGAACAGTGTTGTGGAAAATATGACCTGCACACTCAACTCCTATAAGACCATGTCCAAGGTTTTCTTGCAGTTTTTTTAAAACATTGTTCTGTCCTTTCCTTTCAGCACCTCCAAAATTGGAATTTGTGTTGTCTGCGCATAATCCAAATACTTTCCTGTCTAAACCATTTTCAGTTATGCAGTCATTAAGAAAACTACTTACAATATCAGATGTTTCACCTGGCAATGACTTTAACTCTAATATTTTAATTTTCACTCCATTACTGTGATCAAAGTATCTGACAAGCAAAGGAAAAATCTTGAATTCTTTGTGGTTGGATGCATCTGTCAGTACAGAAATAAATGTAGACTTTTCTAGGTCACACCTTAACTCATTTAGAATATGGGGTGCCAAGACATTTCGAATAATGGCTTCTGTTTTCGTACGTGCACATGCAAATTTTGGCTCTAAAGTAACCTGAAGTAATTTTGATGTGCAATCCACAGACCTGAAAGTATGATTGTGTAGCACTGTATGGTATGCAAAAGCGCCTTCTATAGCAGCTAATTGCTCTTCTTGGTCACCAATTTTATCGGCTGTGAAGAAAGTGGTTAACGACGAGCTTGATGCAGCTGTAACGACGGCTCTCTTATGTTTCTCACTGCTTATGTGGTTCTTAATATCACCACGTCCACTATGGCTTATCGAAAACCCGGAGGCACATATATTGCATCGTACATTGAAGTTTGATGTACTCTTTTTAATAAACGGATATTCCTTTTGTAAATCTTCATTGAAACTGCATTTACGCTTTGGTACCATTTTCCTACAACAATAACAAAATATGCACAAATAGTTCACCGTTTAAATTAAATAAACGTATACCGTACGCAAAATCTTGGTACTTTACCACTACCTAAAATTTCAAATAACTGCGAATATCACATTGGAACTACAAAACTAATTCGCGGTCCTGACAACCTCTTATGCTGTTTCGGCGCCAGTTCACTAATAATTGTCATAAGAGGTTTTGATGTTACTAAAGTATAGGCTATCCTGGACAAATAGGTGTATCAGAGTGTCGTGGTTGAGTAAAGTGTAGAGTATTTGTCGAGTTGGACAATAGTAGTGAAATCGACAAGGGATAGTGGACTGACAGAGTTATAGATTACACACACAGAAAGGTGTAAATAAGAGATGGACTTGAGACAATCTGGAAGAAGATTTACCAAAATGATCTCTCTCTCCAAGCCTCAACTCACTTTTACTGTCTAAGCACCTCCTGCTCTCACTCTTTTCTCTCATCAAACATAGAGATTATAATAAAGAGCTAAAACAAGTTTAATTATGGATGGAAGGGTCGTGAACAGCGCATTAATAAATGTGTAAACTTTATTAAAGAAGAAAAGTATGAAATTAATGCATCTCATCATACATAGCATAAATTACATCAATAATCAAATTATTCATCAATAGTCATCAATAACCATCAATAATGCAAATACACACCCACAAACACACACACACCACCAGCCATAAAACCTGTAGAACACAGAGAAATGAAATAAACTGTCTGACAGTCTGTCCGTTTTCGTGGGACCAAGTACAATGCTTCCGATAGTGTCTTTTACGTAAAGATATACTCCATGGGTGATGGACTTGACCTGTATAAATCCACTGTAGTTGCTATTGTTGGTGGTCACCCCTGATTTCGCGATGGGGACTGGAAGACTGTCTATCTCCTGCTGACCAAATAAACTAACTGAGCTACAGTCCGTCCGCTTTCGTGGGACCAAATGGAATAGCTCCAATGTCTTTCAAGTAAATATCCTTCAAGATGAATGAAGTGAAATACAAAACTTTCCTTGGTGGTGCTAAACGTTGGTGACCTCGAATTGCGTGAGGGGCTGGAAGACGCTGTTTATTTCTCTTGCTGGCCGCTCCTACGTGCGAAGTTCTACATAAACCCAGAAATACACCAGACGAAGTTACTTGAGGACAAACGGTCCATTTCGCTCTTATCCGGCGCTTGACTCTGCTTGGCATTAAATCCGGTTTGGGCTGGTTTGACTGTGGTTTGACTGACTGCCCCGTTTAGGCACACAAAGGCTGGTGATATGAAATTCTGCTATAGACATGAGCTGATTGATATGCTGGAAGCCACCATGCTCTGACTGGCAATCAAGAGGCGAGTAAGGAACTACTACTGCATCAGATGATTCTCCAAGATTTAGCGTTGGCTCGTTGCACTGCGTGAGCTTAACTTGACGTTGACAAAAGGGGTTTTGATTCAGGAATGGGGGTTGACGACTCGTGACGCTAGCGGTATTCCGAAACCCTCTAGATCGAAGAGAACATGACGTTCTTCGCCTGACTGGAGTCTGCTCTAGCGATTCGGTCTCCCTAAAACTGAGACCCAAAAAAAGACACCCTTTACATCAAGCAACAACAAAATCACTCTATCAATTATAGCATGTGCCCGCATAGGCTTAATATCTTTTGCACACCCAGGTACCTGTCAGTAAATGTTCTGACAGCAAAATCTACTCCTCTTCTCCCAATCTCAACATACAGGAAACCTAATCTTGTAGTTACAGTTAAATGAATATGATTATTCATCTTACAACATTAAATGAATTTACATAAACAGATTACAGCATGTGACATTACACAAATAAATCATATGTCCCCTTGGGAAAATATATTAACATTCCACAAATGAGTACATAGAAAATGCAATGTTCTTGCTATAATAATACAGTTGTGGCTGAGTCATAAGATATAATTATATCTATGCCTGGTGACTGCTTTCTGTGAAAGTTATAGACTAGTGCCTAGCCACACAAGTAAGCATAAAATGATTCTCCCTTGCCACTAGAAATATCTATCCAAAAGGAATAAGTGACTTTCTCCTATAATTCAGTGTTAAGTGAATGATCCATACCTCTGACCTTATCTTTCAGAAATGACAGTTAACTTTGCTGACTCTTAACCCAATGGTAAGCATTGTATGAACTGATTCTACGCCTAGTATCTGTTATTGTAAGTCTATCATTTAACCCATTATAAACTGTAACAGTTTAAGCACCGCTTAACTAAGGCCGTAGACAGCGCTACATTATCACTGAACTAAATTACTAGGAGAAGTCCTTCTTATGGTCTCTTATAGATTACAAAGGACGCTCCCCCCGGACCCCTGGCCTGTATATTTCTACAGATGTTCGGCGAAAGACGTAATCGAGAGTAAGACAAAAGGTTTCAGAAGCAACAACTTGAGAAAATTCCCCCCGATAGACATAATATTATGGTTTCTGACTCGTTTAAAGGCAAAACCACACAGACCGCAGCGGGTCGTTATCTCCCCTGAATCGAAGATCAGAACATGTTTACCGACCGCAGAAGATTGGTCCCTGCTAACTGTAATGTTATGATGTATGTATATAAGCATTACCTCGTCATCTTCACAAGCACACACACGTTTCAGAAGGCACAAGTAAAGCGTGTTCAGTTTTCAGCCATGTTTATTTACAGAATATCGTACATGTGAAGATTCGCATATTATTACAATGTGTGGTTCGTATTTTAATGTATTATATTACATCCCCCCTTTTTTGAGAGAAAAAAATGTGTGCAAACAGTTTTAACGAAATGTTTCATGTGAGAAAGGATAAGTATGTGTAATGCTCAGTGTGAGTATATATGTCACTGTCTGTATCGGCTGGGAGGTGTCACTGTACGGCCAGAACGAGTGGTGTAAAGTGCTGGTGGTTCTGCGGAAGTCCCTGGTTTAGCTTGAGTTGGTTGTGATTCCGTCCTTGGTGGTTGTTGGTTTTGTGGGGTACCAAGGTCTGGAGTTACTGCATTGCCTGTTGTAAGCGTGGGAATTCTCTTCTCTGTTGTATTCTGTGGGATTTCTCTGATGTCCACTCTGTTTCGCCTCAGGAGGTTGTTGCTGCTGTCTGGTCTTAAGGTATAGCTCCTGGGTTCAGGGTTTCTGGAAATGATTGTTGCTTTTGACCATGTGTCATTGTCCTTTGTCTGATCTAATTTCTGATCTGTATTTCATCTGGGATGCCAAATATGCTGCAATACTTCTTTGTAATGTCTGCAATAACAGCTGATGGTGAGGGTTGTGGAAGTTTCTCAATGATGGGAAATTTGCTGTAGTAATCAGCAATAATAAGATAGTCATTATTGTCGATGGAGAAAATATCAGTTGCTATAATGCTCCAATGGCTCAATGGTATGTCTGATGGTATGAGAGGTTCTCTGCACTGCCTATTTGCATGTTCTTGGCAAATTGAACAGTTTTTACATAGTGTTTCTATGTCCTTGTTTATCCGTGGCCAGTAAACATCTTTCTTTGCTCTCAGTTATGTCTTCACAATACCAAGGTGACTATTATGGAGTTGTTTAAGGATGATATCGCGTTGTGTTTCTGGTACAACAATGCGATCTCCTTTAAGGATCAGACCATCTTCGATGCTTAACTCGTCCCTCATAGAGTAGTATGGACGGATGTGCGTTGGAACTTCCCTGATAGAGCTTGGCCATCCATGGTATATCAGTTTTTTGAGAGAGTTAAGAATAGGATCTCTCATTGTGTCTTCCCTGATGTGTTCAAGCCGATTATCGCTAAACTTGACAAAATCAACTTTGATGTTTGGAGTAAGATCTGCTATCTTGTTGGGATTTGGTAGTCTGCTGAGAGCATCTACAAGACCTATATCCTCTTTAATGTTGTTAATAGTTACCACACTCAGCTTTTCGCACATTGGTAAACCCAAAATTGCAGGTCCTTCAACATCTACCAAGTAAAATGTTGACGATGTCCATTCAGAGTCTCTGTATGAACATTCAAGTGTTACTGCTCCGAAACAGTCTATACTTGTTCCATTGTAAGCTCTTAGCTTTGTCCTGCCACTCCTACTTTTTACATCCCTTGTGGGAAATCCTTGCTCATCCACCTTGTCAGGCATGATCTGTCTGAATATTCTTAAGGGTAGAGTGTTACCTTGGGCACCTGTGTCTATCTTGAACCGAATATATCTTTCTTTGTGCATTTTAATTCCTGGTATTCGGAATTGTACCTTGCAGAAAGCCTGCGTTCTCTTTGGTTCATTACTGAAAGTTAGTATCTTCACAGTATCAAAAGTGGAAGGATCACTTTCTTCACTGGAGTCAAGGTCCTCAGTCATCATAGAGTGTGTTTGTTTTGATGACTCTCTGCTGTGAAGTCTGTGTTGAGCACTGTCTTGTTTCCTCTTGAAACATAATTTTATCCAGTGGCCCCTCTTTCTGCAGTAATGACATGTAGAGTCTTTAGCTGGACAGTGGTTTTGTATGTGGTTTAGGCCACAACAACTCCGCCAATGCCGGTCCCAAGCCCGGATGAAAAAGGAGGAGGGCGGCCTGCATGGAGGCCGTAAGGAGGCAGCCCCTCCACCATGCAAAGGCACAACAGGCCAATCACCTGTTTGCTTTAAACCACGATTACGAGTAACAAAAGAGAGAAAACCGGACTGATTCTAAAGGCGACGAACTGGAACGGACTACGGACTACGACTTATGGAACATGGAACACAAGAAGTATAAATGGGAAGGAAGAGGAGCTGGTGGAAGAGATGAGGAAAGCAAAACTAGAAATCCTGGCTATTACGGAAACAAAGAAAAAAGGACAAGGAGTCATGGATCTCAATGGCAACACGCTGCTCTACAGTGGTGTACCCATATCCGAAAGAGCTAAAGGGGGTGTGGGTTGCATTGTGGCCCAAAATCAAAAAGATAGTATCAAGGGGTGGAACTTTGTCTCAGAGCGCATTATGGTTGTGAAACTAAAAGAAGGAGAAACCATAGTCAACCTGGTCATAGTGTATGGGCCAAATGAGGATGAGAGAGCAGAGGTCAAGGAGGAATTCTTCGAGCTGCTTCAAAGGACAGTGGATGACTGCCTAGATGAAGTTATCATGCTCGGAGATTTTAATGCCAGAGTTGGAAATGACCATGCTAGATGGAGTGGAGTTATCGGAAGATATGGAGAAGATACTCTCAATGACAATGGAAAGCGACTCCTTAGATTCTGCAGTGAGCAGAATCTGACCATTACAAACACAAAGTTCCCCCATAAGCGCATACATGCATACACTAGATGTGAACCAACAAAGAATGAGAAGTCAGTGATCGACTATGCCATTGTTCGGAGAAGCTCATTCAAATATGTCCGAGATGCAAGAGTCTGGAGGGGGCCAGAGATTGGAAGTGATCACTACCTGCTAACAATCAAACGAACAACTGAAAGAGTTGCTCAGCCTAGGAACTGCTCAACATCACGCAAGAAACCAAGTAAACGAGCAGGAGAAATGAGCATTAGGACCTACAAGCTGAGAGAGCCAGAAATTAAGACCAGATATCAGGGGCTTATTGCTGCAGCGATGAGCAACACAGAAGAACAACCTGATGACTTGGAAACCCTCTGGATTAAATTCAAGGATATCATAAAGACAGCTGCTGCAGAAGCATGTGGTGAAGTCCGACTTGGGAACCAGAGAAAGAGGACACCTTGGTGGACAGAGGAAGTCAAAGAGAAAATAAGAGAGAAGAAAATGGCATGGAAACAATACTTAGGAGCTAAAAACACAACAGGACAAATGGAAAAATATAGAGAATATGTGACACTCAGAACAGAAGTAAAGAACAAAGTGCTAGCAGCAAAACAGAAGTCCTGGGAAGAATTTGGAGAAAAGCTAGAAAAAGATGCACAAGAAAACCAGAAATTGTTCTATAAGACCCTAAAGAACATGAGGAAGGAAAAACAATGCCCTCTCAAATTTATAAAGGACAAGCAAGGCAAATTGCTTACTGCCCCGAAGGAAGTAATGGAAAGATGGAAAGAATATTTCTCAGAACTCCTTGATGGTGAGCAAGGTCAAACATCAGAAATGATAACCGCTAGCACAGAAGAGGAAACCAATGGTGATGAAGATGACATAAAGATGGAAGAACTGAAGGCAGCACTGGAGAAAATCAAGATGGGCAAAGCAGCAGGGCATGATGGTATAACACCAGAAATGGTTAAGTACATGGGAGCATCAGGCGACCTGTTACTCCTAAGGGTCCTACAGGCAGCATGGTGCAACAAGACCATACCAAAGGATTGGGAGATCGCCATCATAACACCAATTTTCAAAAAGGGTGACAATCGACAGTGTGGAAACCATAGAGGCATATCCCTTCTCAGTGTCCCTGGAAAAATCTACTCTAGAATCCTAGAGCAGAGACTCCGACGCCTAGCTGAGCCACAATTGGATGAGGTCCAGTGCGGATTCCGAGCAAACCGAAGTACTCAAGACCTAATCTTCACACTCAGACAGCTGAGTGAAAAGGCCCTTGAGTACAAGAGTGAGATCCATCTTTGTTTCATAGATCTGGAAAAGGCGTTTGACAGGGTCCCTTGGAGCAAACTTTGGGACTGTTTGGCAAGGAAGAATATTCCAGCACCTCTGATTCATGCTATACAGAGCTTCTACAAGTCTTGCAGAAATTATGTGAGGACAGCAAACCATAAGTCAGAAGAGTTCAGGACCACCACTGGTGTAAGACAAGGTGATATCCTATCACCTTACCTCTTCATACTCCTTATGGACGATGTCATCAAGGCATGTAAGGAGAGAACAAGAAAGTATTCAGTGGGGTACTGGAAGATGAGACAGGTCTATATTTCAGAGCTGGCATTTGCTGATGATGTTGCCCTGATTGCTAAATCAGAGGCACATCTCCAATCCAACCTGCAAGTCTGGAAGGAAGAGCTGGAGAAGAGAGGGATGGTCATAAGCAGCTCTAAAACAAAATCCATGGTGATATCACGAGAAGAAAGAAGACATCAGATTAAGCTGGGAGAACAGGTCCTGGAGCAGGTCGACCACTTTAAATACCTCGGAGCTATTATAGACCGAAAGGGAGGCATCAAAGAAGAGTTGGCCACTCGAAAAGCAGCAGCTGGGAGACTTTTTCAGGCCATAAATCGAGGATTCCTCAGCAAGAGAGAGGTTGGTAAGAAAACGAAGATGGCTGTATACCGCTCCACCTATGTCCCAGTCTTGACATATGGATGCGAGTCATGGGCAATGACTACAACCCATAACAGCCAGATCCAAACCTCAGAAATGAGGTATCTGAGGAAGGTGGTTGAAGTAACAAGAAGAGACATGGTACGCAACCAGACGATACGTCAAGGCCTAAAATGCCACCCCCTACAGACCCAAGTAGAACAGTCCCAACTAAGATGGTTTGGCCATGTCTGCAGAATGGGAGAAGATCGGCTACCACGACAAGCATGGGAAACAAAGAGCCAAGGATCCAGACCCCGAGGACGACCCAGAGTCCGCTGGGAGGACAACATTAGACAATCTTTGAAGGACCGAGGACTAGAATGGAACCAGGCCAGGAGGAAGACAGCCGATAGAATAGTCTGGCGCTCTCTCTTCCAAACCTCTACACCTCACGGTAGAAGGGGAATGACTAAGTAAGTAAGTAAGTAAGTAAGTTAGGCCACAACATTTACACATAGCACCTCTGCTTGTGTTGTGTTTTTCTTGTTGCTTCGAACCAGTTGCTTTGTTGTGTCTAGGTTTATAGCTTTTCACTGCATCCACCTGGGCTGCTAATGTACCTTGCTGAATTTGTTTAATGTTTAGTGTTTGTGCCTCGTGTTTCCTGCCTTCATCCAGAAGTTGTTGTAAAGTTAGTGTCTCACTCTGGCTCAGTAGCCATTTCTGGAACTCTGGCATTGGTGTGCTAAGAAGAATCTGTTCAATAATTCGCTCTTTTTCTTCTTCGTTGCTAAATTTACATACTCTTGTTTTCTCCTTAATGCGAGTGAAGAAATCATCTAGGCTTTCACCACGTTTCTGTCGCAGGTGGTGAAGCTCTAATCTTGCCGCTCTAAAGTTTGTGTGCTTTATGATCAGACGCTTTTCAAATTCGTCCAATATGGCTACGGGGTCGGTTGCCGACTCAACCGGCATGGCGGTAGCAAAACTGTTGTAAATTTTCAAACCTTCATCGTCCAATGCTTCTAGGATATATGGAGTTAAGGTTTGTCCTTCCAGACCAGTGGTCTTGGAATATAGATCTATGCGTTGGCGCCATAATAAGAAAGCTTCACTCTTATCATCTCGACCGGCAAATCGCATTTCGGGTGCGCTGCGATAGTGTTTCGCCGCCATGGTTGATCTCGATGACGAAAATTAGCCGAACAAACTGTACTCACGTGTTATCGTGTAGCTGTTTTGCGTCAGTCCGGTATCGACCGCTGCCACCATGTAATGTTATGATGTATGTATATAAGCATTACCTCGTCATCTTCACAAGCACACACATGTTTCAGAAGGCACCAGTAAAGCGTGTTCAGTTTGCAGCCATGTTTATTTACAGGATATCGTACATGTGAAGATTCGCATATTATTACAATGTGTGGTTCGTATTTTAATGTATTATATTACACTAACAAGCCGTGTCTTCACAGAAACCGTCTTTCGCTCGTTCCAACACTTTAAGCGTAACAGACGTTCTTCTGATCAGGCAAACGCCAGGTGTAGTTTAGATAACATTACGTTATATGACCGTCTGCTGGTCCAGTGGGAATTTCTACTCTGAAGGCCAGCCAAACGTAACCAACCGTCGGGTGGGGTTTGGAAAGGTGAAAAAAATGATAGAAAAAAAGAATACAAATGTCTAGGAAAACAGAACATTAAAAGAGTTAATAACATATGGAACGAAATGGTAAAATAAATTAATAGTTAATAGTCACTGTGACACAGAGGATACCAGGATAGTGCCAGATAAGCGACTGGTCTTTTAAGCAATACCCCCTTCTCTGAAAAGAGCAAGAGTGTATAGACATCAAAGTGGGGTCAAGCTATGTAAGTTCCCAGAGAAGATGATGATGATGTATTCTGAGTCCCTAACTGCTACCTCTTAAGATCACACTAAGCTTATTAATTAACTGTTGAGTTATATTTAGCTACTTGTCTAGGGTAATTTGTTTATTTTAATAGTTAATAATTCCAAACAGAACTTAACTTTAATAAAATTATTAAGCAAGACTGTAGGAAATTTATATACAATTTAATTGTCCTGAACCTCAATCTTTTCAGGTCAGGAATACTCAAAATAAATGAAATGATATTTACAGTTCCAAATAAATAAACTGGAAAATTTCTTCCATGATGAACATTGTTCACAGGGGGCTACTATTCACACTTTCGGTTCTTCTAGATGTTAATTTTCACTGTCACAATACTGTAGGTATTATCTAGATATGTTCTATGTCCTTTAGGTCTCGTCATAGAAGGTTTTTCTAGATTAATGGCTATTTTCAACTGTGGTGATTCTTTTGGATGTGCTTTCAATGGTCTCTATATGAGACTTATCTTGTTCGGCTGCTGAACTTCATTCTACAAGTCAGGACCACACGACTTGCAGTTTCGTGATGAGAAAAGTTAGGTCTAGCTCCTAATATATGCGGAGCTCTCGTCACACACAATCTTCCTCACGAGTGAATGCAGCTAAGTGGTAATGGTGAGACAGAACCCTCAGGCAAGGTACACACAAGCTGACCAGGCCCTCAAAGGAACTTTAGATCTGCTCTCAGGTCAGACTGGCAAAGGCTTTGCATTTACCGTGTGCCAGATTCATGCGCTTGGTGTAAAATTTCAAATCGAGTGGCGGAATTCCGTAAGACCCTGTTGCTATTTATAGAACTACACCCGCCCAATCGGAAGTACAGTCAAAAAAGTCTTCTAAAGAATTATGACTTAGGCGTTCCTCAGCTTGCTTGTATAATCTGACTAATTTTAAATATTTTATAGTACAATTATTATTGGACTGATTTAATTTATTAAAAGTGATAATTAAACGGCCAATGGCTCTCTATCATTCTATATCGATATTCATTAGTTATTTCTTTGCATTTCAATCTGGGTAATTTTTAAGTAATTAATTCGGGTAATACCCTGATATGAAAATATCACTAAAATCAATTTTTCTACTACAATAAAATATTTTTGTGAGGGAATCTTTATGCCTATTTCTTAAATAATATCAGCCCTAAAATTTGAGATATTTCCTTCTGTTTAACTACCTTTAGTTGTTTAGAAATAAAATATCACCGTACGGTCAAAAACACAAAATAGGTACGGTACTGTTATCAAGTCTAAAAGGTTTCTTTATCACTACTAGAACAAAGAAGCAATATGATTGGTTGTTAAAATTGTACCTTACGCTTAGATATTATTGGGCGGTAAATTTAACTGGGTTCTAAGACTGATTCAAATACTATAGTTAATTTTAGATTCTAATATTATAGTTAGTTTTGAGCAGGGAATTTGAGTGTGGAGTCATACAGATTCAAAATTTTTACGACAATAATTAAAAATTCCCTCAAGTCAACCACGGAATAATAATTTTTTTTTAATCTGTGAGATTTATGCCAAATTGGCAAATTCGTCCAAAACCGGGACAAATTGGCGTCCCGGATTGCATCGAAAAATAGTCGGGACAAATTATTAAAAATGGTCGAAAACCGGAACTGTCCCTGAAAAACCGGGACGACTGGTCACCTTAACTTTTGCATAGAGCACTTATTATAGTAACTGTAGCCAACTTCCCCTTAAGTGTGGACAATGAACAAAACATCTCAGCTGAAACTGGGTGATCCTGAAGCTTTGTTAATTATGAAAGCCAGTTTCATTCTAACTATATCTAACTTAGAAAAAATGCACTACCATGGTGGACAAAGAAATGTACAGAAATACTGAAACAAAGAAAACAAGCTCCTCAAAATTACAGAAAGAATAGAACAGAAGATAATTTAGAATGAGAGACTACTATTTTGGAACAAGGGAAAGCACGCACATCAACACAATTTGACATTTTTAATTTACTCCGTTTACATTAATTGGAAGGGAAAAATAATGTCATGATCAGGTATTGTCGTAGATTTGGATAGGTATTTAAGATAGATTCTGGTCCCGTCTGAATAGAACTGAAAAGGTGGTAACTCAGTGAGAGATAAGGTAAAGAAATAGATTCACGTGTGAATGGTGAAAGGTAGAATCTGTCCCTGGATTGAGAAGATACTCTATTCCAGCCTATCTTTACGACTGTAATTTGTCTATCAGACAATCCTCCTTTCCGTATACAAGGGGATTGACATAAGTCTTGGGCCCGACCATGAAGGAATCAAAGGAGGAAGATGAAACTTGGCACATTTAAAGTTCATCATATTTGCACTGAATGTGTGAAGTACGCGTTTGTTTCTTCAATGGGTTTTTCCGCTACGGTGCACAGCGCAATGTACCCTTTTGACCGGAACTGTTACTCCAAAGATTTGACAAAGCAATGAAAAAGAAGGAGGCCAGAGCTGTGATAAAATTTCTGATGTTTGAGGGAAAAACACCTACATAAATACACAGGGAGATGGAACCAGTGTTTCGTGATTCTTGTCCTTCATATACCTCGGTAAAAAACTGGTGTCAACAGTTTAAGTGCGGCCGCTCAAATGTTGCTGATCTGCCAAGATCTGGTAGACCAGCCTCAGAGTGCAACGATGAAAATGCAACAAGAGTGAAGAAAATCATTGACCATGATCGAAAAATGACAATTGTGGAGATAGCTAGTAGAGTAAAACTAAATGAAAGAACAGTTTATAGAATTTTACACAACAGACTGAACATGAGAAAAGTGTGTGCACGCTGGGTTCCGCGACTGTTGACACGTGAACAGAAGCAAACGAGGGTAAAATGCTGTCAACAGTTGCTCAAAAAGTGTCAGTCAAAATTTTTTTTGGAGACCATGGTGACAGTAGATGAGACTTGGGTACACCATTATGACCCCGAATCCAAAATTGCCAGCATGCAATGGAAAACCCCGGGCTCCCCAACACCCGTCAAGCCGAGAGGGCAGAAATCTGCAGGAAAAATGATGCTGACTGTTTTTTGGGACGGCAAAGGTGTCCTTTTGAAAGATTATCTGCCTCGTGGCAACACAGTTAATGGACAGTACTATGCAGATCTTCTCACCAAACTAAGAAAGGTTGTGACCAGGAAACGAGGGATAACGCACACTCAAAATCTTCCTTTGCTTCAAGACAACGCGCCCTCTCACAAAGCACGGCTTGTGCAGCTAGCAGCCAACAATTTGAATATTGAAATTCTTCCACACCCACCATATACTCCAGATTTGGCTCCATCAGACTTTTTTCTATTCCCAAATCTTAAAAAACAGCTCAAAGGAAATCATTTTGACAGCGATGAAGAGGTTATACTGGCATATGATGACTGGTTTAGTTTGAAAAATAGGGTGTTCTACTCCCAAGGTCTTTTCAAGGTCAAGCAGAGATGGCAGAAGTGTGTCAATCCAGACGGTGGCTATATTTCAGCTCTCTGTGACATGTCCTTCATGGTCAGGCCCAAGACTTATGTCAATCCCCTTGTATATTAACATATACCCTATTAACCACTCACTTACACACACAGATAAGTGACGACAACTAGACGCACAAACGTGAAACTATAGTAAATGGAGTAGGGATATTGGGCCGAGCTGACCAACACAGGTAATTAAGTTTTTGTTAAAGTTTTACTAAAATCTTCACAACATCCAATATCAATAGCAATAGAAAAATCATAGGTTACAGAAATTAACAAAATAACCCATAAGTGCAATCCCCTCTGTGAGATAAGATCCAGCTAGAAGAAGTTATTAACCCCAAAAGGTAAAAAAGATTTGCTCTATGGTATAGGATTTGACTATACTGTAAAGAACAGAGTCCCTAATTAATCTATCCTGAAAATAACAGTATTGGCAAACAAAAGAAGAAAAAAACAAGTGAGTACAATGATTATATAACAGAAGAATTATTCACTCCACTTTCTCTCACTTCAGACACACCTGTGGCCACATTCAGTCTCGCTTACCTAATCGTTGATTAACAACATCTGGAACATATCTCCATGGTACACGCAACAAATGCAGTGTTAGGTTTTGGCAAAATAAGCCCCAGTTTCTCCAAGACTGATTAATCCTCCTATCTGTTTATGTCACATCAATTAGTCCAGGTAGGAAGATAATTCCGAGATCTAGTGTTCATAGTGTACAGTAGCTTGAAATTCCGGTAGTTAAAGAGAATGTCAGGTAGGTAAATCTCTCTGAATAAATCCTCCCCACAACACAGTGGTCGGTAGTAGGGTAGTGTTAAGTTTGATATTTTTTCGCCACAGCGGGCTGAATGTACATAAAAATGGAAAAAGAAATCTGGGTAGCTAAATGTTCAGTTACAATTATTCTTATTCTTATATGGGTGTACTCGCTCTCTCTCTCTCTCTCTCTCTCTCTCTCTCTCTCTCTCTCTCTCTCTCTCTCTCTCTCTCTCTCTGGGTGAAACAAGAGGGCCGAACAGGTCAACCTCGAAGACCCGATATTACATAAGAATGTTTGTTGGTAATATTTGACTTAGACTTAGATCCGTTTTCTCAGATTTAGGCCGCTGGTAGGTTTGGTTTGTGACCCGTACTAGATTTTGGAAGAAAATACAAAACATTTAACCACAAAATAGTATTCTATCCTAACCCGCGTAAAGGTATAATTTATTATCCACTCGGTTATTAAATTTGATTAGAAACCACAAGTGTATAGCTTGTCTTATCGTTTTTATTAACCCGTGAAATAAGCGCTAGTCATTTACAAAATTACACATAGTGGATTAGAGATAAATATACATATTTCGTCAGTACTACATCGGTTGGTGCATTTATTAGTCAATTAAAATATCTCTTTCTGGGTGATAGCGAGTAATTAAATTTACGTTACAGCTGGAAAAGTTAGCTATATGTTATTTTAATACGCTAGTCAATTAACACAAAAATCCTAGTGAAGTAAAATGACGGACTTTAACAATTAAATCACTCAAAATGCTAGTACATATACATATATTTACCGCAACACAGAAAATGAAACTATCTCCAACGAAATACTAAGAAATCCACTTTAACAATGGTCTAGGATTCGAAGCTAGATATTCAGAAAAATTCTGAGGCTACTGGATAAATGATTTTAAAAGCTGGGGTGTATATATATATATAAAATAGGTATTAATTCGCTAGCCAGTGCGAGATATCACGCCTTAGCACGTATTTTGGGAAAATCTGAGGTTGATTCCTGAATGAAAGCTTTATTTCACGCCTCTGCCGACGACATAGACGTTGCCAGCGAGCAAATCGTCTTTTGATCTCGGCTCTCTCTCTCAATAGCTAATTACGTTCGCTATGATCCCGAACAAACGGATGAGTTCGGTAACTGTGGTTATCGCCCCTTTATTCTACAAATAGACGGCCCGTTCTCTTTCTACATGTGTTCAGTCTGATCTGTCACTATTTCACCGATTGCCCAATCGCTCGCGTGATAATTAAGTTAACGGCTCTGGACTAGCTAATAGGTCTGTTTGTAAATACTCACTGGTGCCTGTAAGACATAGAGAAAAGAAATTAGGCGTAGCTAAAATTATGAGTTAGACAGATATCGGAGTGTAGTGGTTCTGCATTAACAAAACTTACTTACTTACTTAGTTGTTCCACGTTCTACCGTGAGGTGTAGAGGTTTGGAAGAGAGAGCGCCAGACTATCCCATCGGCTGTCTTCCTCCCGGCCTGGCCCCACTCCAGTCCTCGGTCCCCCAAAGATTTATTAACAAAACGTGCATACTAATTAAGGAAGCAAAGGTGGGAACCAGGTAGGAGCAAAGACGTGCGGATTCATGTAATCTATTTACATAACTCTGTCACAGGTATAGCAAGTCAAAATTATTATCTTAAATCAGCCACACTTTTTATCCTAATTTTAACCCATGATATAATCCAGTGGGGGGAAAAAAAACTCATAAACATAACATGAAGTAATACTTCCTTCTTTTCATTTGCAAGAGGTAATTCTGTATTCTAAATGATGTTTGTGTTTCATAACGTTGTAATTAAATAGTCTTGTGTGGCAGAGAGCTTGGTGGTCATTGGTGGGTGGCGGGGGGAAGGGGGCGGGAAAGTGAAAGTCAAGTGATGTTCCAATAATACATAATAACAAATAAAGAGTAAATTCAACAAGAGCCGAAACACCCCACACTTTACATTGTGTGTTTCATTTTATTTAACACAATGACATGTATGAAGAGATTATAATTTTGGACAAAGGAAAAAAACCATCACACGTACAATTTTGACATTTTGATTTACTCTATTTACAATAATTGGACAAGATCTGTAGCTACGATCAGGTATCGGCAACTGAAAATATTTTTTACTAGGGACACTATATATCCTTGTTATAACCCATCAGAGATTTGAAAGGGATATTTTCTTCATTAATTTTAAAAAAAGGGTTGCTGGTCAATAGTTGTTTCTTGATCAATTGCAAAGCAATGACTGGTTTGTTTTACCACAATTTACCTTGCGGTTTCATTGGCAGTGTTCGAAGCTACATATAATTAAAGCCTCTAGATGTGTGTGTGTGTGTGTTTTTATTTTTTATTTTTAAAGAATGTTCACTCTAATGAGCAAAGTGTAGAGGAAAAAAAAGTAGAAAGAGGGAACAAAATCTCAGTTGAACTAGATACTATAAAACAGCGTTTCTCAACCGGGGTTCCGCGAGAGGTCGCTAGGGGTTCAGTGAGAGCTCGGGATTGAAAAAACAACGGGTTTTTTGGTCAAAGTCTTGTATAAAGCTGTGTCAGGCTATAGTTTTTATTCATATTGCTATGGGCCTTTGGTTTTAGCAGATTTACTATACAACATTGTCAATAAATTTTCATAATGTAAATAACATTAATTAAAATTAACGTGAGCTAAAGATATAATCATTTTTATGTCGGGGTTCCTGAAAAATTATTTCAAGGGATTGCCAGGGTAAAAAAAGTTGAGAAAGGCTGCTATAAAAGATCTGCCAATTACAGAAGTCAGATTGATTGAGTTTCTGATTCTAGACTGTTATCGTTAAGAAGCTCATCATAAAGAAAAAGTGTAATTCATGGGTAACTACTGTAGCAATACTGCATTCGATGTATTTGCAAAATAAAAATGAGCTGATTTTGTATTCTAACATCGACCCATTAAGAGTTTATTTAATGAAAGTTTGAAGTCTGCGTTTGAAAGGGAAGAAACATTTGCACCACCTTTTCGATAAAATCTGGAAAAGGTGTGCACCGTACTAGGGTTTGAGTGCAAAATATCTTGGACACACATTCAAAGAACATGCATGCCTTTCAGCCTTGTCATGGTGCATTTGTCAGTGTGTGTTGCGGGTCTTTATAATATATTTAGATGAGTATCTCGTTGACGCAGACCAAGTCCAGTTAAGGGTATGCAATGTAGACCACGCACACAGTATAACACTTTCAACTCCTTAAATCAGCACCAAGGCAGCATGGACGAACTTCGATCATATTTATTTAACACAACGTAGCTCCATATATATATTCTTGATATGCATAATAAATTAAGGCGTCAACTAGACAGTCCTTACTGTCGCTGTACAGTCTGCAACTGGAACAATGTCCTCGACATTTTTATGCAGTTTATTATATTTCAAGACTCACGTTCACAATATTAGAATTCCTTTCTTACAAATAATCTAGCATCAACCCACGGAGGTGTATGGGTGATCTAGAGGTCGAAAACTTTAGGAATCTGTATTGCAGTAAAACATTTAGGAGCTCGACACACATGCGTCCGCTTGCCTTGAACACACACAGAAAAAGGCCTAGAAAGATCGCTCACTTCTGCTAACAGCCACCGTAGACTTTTGCTACTCGACCCAAAATGCAATGACGTACTTCCTGTAACCAAGGGTACCATTCTCATCCAATTGATACTTCTTTAACAACAAGGCTTTCACAGCCTCATAGTCTTTTCTAGTCTGATCATCCATAGTTCAGACTGCAGTGAGTGCCTCCCCACCAATAAGTTCATGAGCCTACTAGACCAAGTAGCTCTATCAATTTTAAATTCTTGGCAATAGGTCTCATTTCTATACTACTGGACAAAAGTTAAGGGCCGCCACTCAGTTTAGACAAGGTTTATATAATTCTTCCTGAGCAGGGTCGATTTTCCAAATGTCCGGTAGCTTGAAATCTCTCAAGAAGTCTCTGAATGGCAGAGTGGGACACTGCTAAACTTCTTGCAACATGACGAACAGATTGACCATCCTGAATCCATGCCATGGCTCGATCACGGTCTACAGTGCTGAGACTTCTCCTTGGTGGCATGGCTAATGCAGTGATCATTTGGACCACTTGTCAAATTGATTTATTGCATACCAACGGTGAACACTCTTTACCGATTATCATTTTCCGCGTGCATTAAAATTCAACTCACTTTTTCACCTTTTGAACTAGTGGGGCGAGTTGCAAAAACCACGAGTTTTTGCAGCAACAATGGCAATTTTCACGTGTGGGCTAAAGTGACCCAATTTTTTGACATTAAAAAAAATTAACCTAGTGCACACAGAAATGTATACACATTTCTCTGAGCTAAATTTTAATGACATTTTCACTTGTCTTTACAGTTTGCCAATCAATTATATAAACCTTGTCTAAACTGAATGGTGGCCCTTAACTTTTGTCCAGTAGTATATTTAGAAAGCATGAAATATCGTCGATATTTGAGTTACATTTTGGAAAATTGAGCTTAAAAGTGGAAGCATGGTTTTTTTTCAGCACCACCATTCATAGGATTAACCTGTGGTTGTTGAAGTCGCAATTTCTCCAATTCAATTTCTGCCATTCTAAGTTCTTGTTGTGCTTTGATTTCCATTTGAGCTTGTTCATGTGCCATTTTTTTTCCCTCAAGAGTCATTTCATCTTGTCTCCTTCTTTCAGCTAATTCATCTTGTCTCCTTTTTCAGCTAATTCTTCTTCTCTTCTTTTTTCAGCTAATTCTTCAGCTGCCTTCTTCTCCTCTCTCTCTCTAATTGTCTTTGATCTCTGAGTTCCTTCTCCACATAGGCCCTTAAAATCTCACCTTCCATACCAAATTATTTTTCCAAGTTTCATTAAATACTCTGCAGTAGCCATGATTCACAATTATTGTGCTTTCCAATAGCTAAACAATAATGCAAATTTTATATAATGACAATGTGAGCAATATATTCAACAATTATTTCACCACTTCACAATCACCCAACTGCATGTAATAGTAGATAGTAATATAGATGTTATGTTAGGAGCAAGAAAAGAAGATAGATACAAACAAGATGACTGACTACAGTGACAAGAGCTAAATGAAGAAAATGCAAATAGTCAACTAAGGCAGAAATGTATGAATATTAGAACAAATGAACAAAATGTAGCTCTATCAGACTTAAGACAAGACAAGCACAAGTTTACAACATAAATGAAGGTTAGCAAGGTAAGGCCAACAATAGCACAAACAATAATGTAGAAAACTGAATAAAAATTTACAATTAACTTGACAACAATAACAACATTTTACAATTAACAGTACTTATACAACTAACAAACAATGGCAATGATAATCTCAATAGCAGCAGATAACTCACAGCTTTGTAATGCCGGCCCAGATATTTGAGACAATCGCAAATCAAACCCTACAGAACGGTCATGAATTTTTCTCGACCATACATGATGAGGTATTGAGAAAAAATTCACAAGTCCCCTCTAACCTCCCACACTTAACACAGAAACATATATGCACAGAAATACATATAACATGGAAAAAAGAACCCTGGCAAACAAGATTATCAGCATCACAAGCTGCATGTACCCTTAAATATACTTATCTGTTTTGCCAGAAAAAAATTCCTCCTGGTTTCAACGCCTTTTCCTCCAAGGAACGATGAAAAACACTCAGGGTAGACCAGGTTAGTTCTAGAATTCATAAACAGCTCACTCGAACAGGACTAAGCTTTGGTCCGTTGTCTTCTTGAAAATACGCCATCTTCGGGCATCAAACTTGAAATCAACAATGTGAACTTCTGCTGAAAATACTTTATACTTGAAAAAAGTTCAACTTTTGCAGCGAATTGAAGACTTAGTACTGCAAATACTGGGCATATAACCTCACACAGGTTAGTAGACGACAACTGTCGCCATCTTGAACATTTTTGATATTTTTATAAAAATGAAGCCCAATGACTTGATAAAATTCATCTGACATCAGTATTTACAAGTGATTCAGATCCCGGCTTGCGGCCTCCATTTTATAGCTGTAGCAGGTCTTTATAATATATTTAGATGAGTATCTCGTTGGCTCAGACCAAGTCCAGTTAAGGATTTGAAATGTAGATCACGCATTCAGTATAACACTTCCAACTCCTTAAATCAGCACCAAGGCAGCATGGACGAACTTCGATCATATTTATTTAACACAACGTAGCTCCATATATATATTCTTGATATGCATAATAGATTAAGGCGTCAACTAGACAGTCCTTAGTGTCGCTGTACAGTCTGCAACTGGAACAATGTCCTCGACATTTTCATGCAGTTTATTATATTTCAAGACTCATGTTCACAATATTAGAATTCCTTTCTTACAAATAATCTAGCATCAACCCACGGAGGTGTATGGGTGATCTAGAGGTCGAACACTTTAGGAATCTGTATTGCAG
This sequence comes from Oreohelix idahoensis, assembly GCA_024509875.1. Lineage (NCBI taxonomy): Eukaryota > Metazoa > Mollusca > Gastropoda > Stylommatophora > Oreohelicidae > Oreohelix > Oreohelix idahoensis. Next base: position 132,021 of record JAMPIV010022734.1, read on the forward strand.
TAAAATATTTAGGAGCTCGACACACATGCGTCCGCTTGCCTTGAACACACACAGAAAAAGGCCTAGAAAGATCGCTCACTTCTGCTAACAGACTTTTGCTACTCGGCCCAAAAGGCAATGACGTACTTCCTGTAACCACGGGTACCAGTCATGAACAAATATGGTAAATAATCGAGCCGTATTTGATATCAGCAGATATGTTATGAATTTTACCCATAACAGTATTAAAAACATAGGCTACAGCTTTTCTGGAAAATAATGGAAAGACGATGTGCTTTGAGTGAAAACTGTCTAGAACACCTATACATCATCCTACAAAAATGCCAATAATCTGTCTTATTCTGATTTTACAGATTTCCTCTCAAACAACCCGCCAAGAAATGGTGGAAAAGTTTACATTTTAGTTTAATAATAAAAAACCACACAGCACCTTTTCATGCTGAACACTCTTTTCAGAACTAAAGACAGAGGACTGAGTTTTGTAAAAGTAAAAAAAAAAAAATCATTACGTGCAGTAATTAGGTGGACAAGTTTTAAAGCTACGCATCAGCTTATAACCGAACGATACCAGCCTTCATGTCATCTTGAGACATCTCTAATTTCGTGATTTTAGCTTTTGTCGCAACAATCAACATAATACAGGGACACTAATTTGATCATGTAGAAGTGTACCTACCAAAAGCAGTCTTTGTTCATGTTTAACTTTACTACATGACAACATAAGGTATTGCCTCTTACATGTTATTTTCAAACTCATCTAGACATACTCCATGACCATATAAGGTCTTGCCACTTCCGTGTTACTTGTCATGTTTACCAAAATCACTACATCACCGATCTATCCTAATTATTACGTCAGGTAAATCTCTACCAATGTGTTTCTTTCTCATATTTGTTTTTTACAACAAAATCATCGGAAGTGTTTTATTATTCCTCGTGCTCCAATCTCAAGATTTTTATCTTCAGACATCCCTGTTGTGTCCAACCTTTTCAACTGGTCGTGTCTAGACATAACGTAAGGATAGGCCGTGTATTTGGGAAAGTCATGTATTCAAAACTAATGTTATCTAAAATATCATCGGTTATCCAGACATCAGACTCATCTCATAGGTATGTTTCACAATTTACCTGCTGTTTTAAACTATTAGACACATTTTCCGTTTGGCCGCAAGTTTGTTAAGTAATCTGACCGACGATAATCTGATCAGTACGCAACTAACTTTGCAGCGAACAAACAGATGTCATTGTTGCTTTGTCTCCCATCTCGCTAGATGCCGACAATCGCAAAAGACAATAAACCGATCAGGCAGACTTCGGGCCAGTAAAGTACCTCGGTCAACCTGGTTGAGTGACGAGATAACCTTGGACCATGACAGTGAAAAGGTACGATAACAAGCGGGTGAGAATGAAGAGAAAGAAGGGTACAGGAGAGAGCTGAAGTATTACACAGGAAAATGTAACGACTCAATATATGACTTGTCACAGGTGTAGAAACGTGCCACACAGAGAGCGCCATACTATCCTATAGGCTGTCTTCCTCCTGGCCTGGTTCAAATCTAATCATCTGTCCTTCAGACATTGTCTAATGTCGTCCTCCCAAAGGACTCTGGGTCTTCCTGAGGATCAGGATCCTTGGCTCGCAGTTTCCCATACTTGTCGTGGTAGCCAATCTTCTCCCATTCTTTAGACATGACCAAACCATCTTAGTAGGGACTGTTCTACTTAGGTCTGCAGGGGCTGGGTGTTGAGGGTGGTTGCATGGTTTGCAAGCATCTGGGTTTGAGCTCGATTCGGATGGTAGCACCATGAAACACCTCGGCTGAATAAATAAATGAAATAGATCGCATATATCGATGCATGACGCGTTAGACATAGTAACGACAGTCGTTGTGTGGCCTTCAAGGCAAATGGCAGTGTTTCAAAATATGTGGCATGGCCACTTAGCCAAAGTGTTTTAAAGATGTGGTATAACTACTCAAATGTGATAGTGCATAACTAGAAAGTTATATTTAAAGCAGAAATAAAGAATGTATAAGGACCCTTGAGTCTTAAAATATAAGACGGTAAATTAGCCGCAATAATTTATGATTAACGTAAGTCGTAAAATATGAAACGCAGTTAGAATATGTACTGCTGATTAAGACTGGCTTTGAATACCAAAGGATGCAGCAATAGAGAATGCAGTCAGCGACCCATAGCTTGACTGCTTGCGTCAGGGTCAGCGAACCAGAGCTGACCAAGACCCTACTCCACCTCCACGTGGTGGTCCTGGAAACAGGCTGCATCACTGCAGTCTGGCTGAGAGAGTAGGGATCGAAGAGGGAAGGCAAACCCGGTCCCAAAAAAATGCCGTGCTGAAGTCGGATGTGTCGGCCGAAAGGCGTAGATATCGCAGCTCCGGTGTAAACAGACACAACGCAACCAACGTCCTTTTCATGACGAACGAGGAAGAAGAAGAAGAAGAAGAATGCCAAAGTAAATTTAAATATTAGACAGTGTATCTAATAGAACTAGCAGAATGTTTAATTCTGTATAAATACAAGAATTATGCCAAACAGTTTTGGTGGAAATATAATCGAACGTTAATTATAACGATAATGTATCGGTGTCACAGAGAGTTTATTGATCGTAAATTGCCTATATCTTCTTCTTTTTCTTTCACCCGTATCCTCTATTTATTATCACTCTTTTATCCTTTTTGTGTTTTCGCATTCGTTCGTTTGCGACTATATACATTACTATTTTCCCATTCTAACGTTTACCTGTTTCTTTTCTCAAAACTGAGAACGCAGTTATGACGTAACGTGTCAGCCCTACACGAGACGCAGAGTGTTAGAATGCATTCCGTCAGACAGGGGAGCAGACAGCTGTCTACAGTTTCCCCTGGGACAGTGTTTCTACGGCTAAGTTTCTGGGCCTGAAGTGTGAGAATTCACTCCATCAGACATGATGATGAGACATTTGTCTGGTAGTTTGCATCTGACATGTAGTTTCCAAGGTAGATTCTCAGTGTCAGGTGATATGATACTCACGCTCCAAGGCCAGTTTTGGCGTAAGGTGCGAGAAAGCAATGTGTCAGTTATGGTTCTCAGGATGAGTTTCTCGGGGAGGTGTGAAAAGCTGCTTCTGCACTGGAGACGGGTTGTCTGAGATTCGCAACTGACACGCGCCCTCTCGGTCAGTAGGTGGCAGTTACGGCATGCGTTTAGGTGTTAAACGTAAGGTGTTAAGGAAAGGGGAGGCTATTGCGTAGTTTATGGAAATAGTGGACATCTTTGTCTGGTGTTTCATATATACTGGAGGGAGTTAGATTTCATTTTCACTCAGTAACTTCGCAGTCAAGACTAGAACAAGCCTTCGTTCGATTCCTAAGAATCTCTGTTAATAGAGATGGCATTTAGTTTGGTCGAAGTGGTTTAAGTTCTTAGTAGTTCTGTGTTGAGGTAAATGTTATATATATTATATTATTTATCTAGTATTTTGTGAAGTGTTTAAAGTGTTAAATCGCTTATTTCATTTTGCTAGTTAGATTTGTGCAGAGAGTTAAAAATACTTAAGTCTGTATTATTTTATAGTGACGTGTTTCAGTGGAAAGCAGAATAAATTATAATTTCTAGCTTAAACCACCATTTAGCTATAATGAATTTAATTTAACTGCTAAATAATCAGACGAGAATAAATTTTTCTAACTAACTTATAATGCTAGATGCTTCATGAGTGGTGACAGAACACGTAGGTATTCCAAATTCATGATGATTGATTTATGTATATAACTTATTTCTCAGGAAAGTTTAAATGATAAGTCAAGCGGTACGCTTGCAGTTTATAAATGTAAGTTATAGTGAGTACCTAATATGTAAAATATTTAATATGTGTTTTTCTTTATTCAGTGAATACTGTGGTGCCCAAACTTTGCCGGCGTTTAGTACACAGACATACCTGTGAGAAACATAAACATTTTTATCTTTTTAACCACGTGGGTTTACAAGTTAACACCTGTCTGACAGTGCGTGTGTCTTCATAAATAGACCGAGTACAACTCTCACTAACGGGTTTTATTAAAGATTAAATGTTTTATACTGGGCCTTTGAGCCAGATCAGATTTCTGCACAAACTCTATGTACAAATTTAGCCGTTGTGGCAAGTAACATATTAACGTCAGTAACATTCCGACGGAGTTTCGACTAGTGGTGTGGTGACCAAATATAGTCCTTTCCTGAAAGTAGACACCGATCTGACATTCCTCAATTCTAGAAACCTAAGCTATTGACACTGTGCTCGTTGTTAATGTTTCGTGCCTGGACAATTTTAATGTGACCTAAGCAGACATCCGAAAAATAAGATCACCCAAGGAGTCGTTCCCGGAAGCAGAGAATTCATCCTGTCTTTTTGGAACTGGGGATTTCTTGGTCAACGACTGCCCTTGACGAGTCTGTAGGTGAATGTCCTAAAATTGTATTACCAGAAGTGGCTATCTAAGCTGTGAGTATGAACATGTGCACGTGTGCTGGGCTGAATGAATAAGTGAATGAAGGACGGAGTGATTTTTTTTTGTAATTGGGCACCCATTTTGCTATCTTAACTTTCTGTATGCAAGTATTGCTAATCATATTTCCCTTAAAATAGAGCAGAGATATCAACTCTGTCCATAACTTTAGAAGGGGAAATATTAGACCTAATCCTATGTATCCTTGGTTCCTTGGGGCTATCATTTTCTTCCAACAGGATTGTGGGCATACCTCGAGGGATAAGATCTAACTGTGGGTCTATCATTTCTTGTAGCAATTCCTTGATTTTTTATGATTATGTGTATATGCTTTGATGTAATTTCTATGTGTTGTGAAGAAATTTTAGATGATAATTAAAATTTCTCTTGAAATTAATCAGCGTGTTGGTCAGCTCGTTCTAGAATATTTATATAATAATTTGTTATAGTTTCCCACGTCTGTACGTCTAACTGTCGTCTTATGTGTGTATGTATGTGAGTGGATATATATATTTCATATATATGTGTGTAGACTGTCTGACTCAATCTAAATCTGTCGTAGAAGATAGGTGAAAGAGAGAAGATTTCTTGATTTCAGAGACAGCCTCTATCACATGCTACCATCTCACTCGTGGAAATCTATTGCTATTACTACTTCTCACTGCGACTATCACTTATTCAAATCTATTCAGAAGGGACTAACCCAAGTCTTAATTCCCCTATAAAAAATCTACGACAATCAGACATGCAATGTCTGTGAAATATAGACTCTACGCTAAAATGTATCCAGTGCTCTAGATGTGAACTATATTAAGTAGTGTCTGTGTTTCATGATGGAAGAATGAAACCTTATTAAATTATTATGTCTTCAAAAACTGATCTTATGCAGTAACGTATTCAAGGTTCCAGTTATGACTGTTTTTGTGAAGAATGACCATTGACCTTCAAATGAATACACACACTGTCACACTGGTAATATGAAATGAAACGATATAACACGGTCATTCAAATATACTCGTATATGAACTTTTATTGAAAGCACGTTTAAAATGCAATTACTTGAAAGAAGTATCAAAAGAATCCATGGTTGTAATCAATATCGATACCGGGTGGAATACAGAACAGACGATCAAATAATTGTACGAAACATAATACTAGACTAAACCATTTAAATCAGTGAAAAGCCCATAACATATTGGTGTCAGAAGTTAACGAAACATCTTCTACCACCCGATTTTATCAAGTATCGAAAGAAAATCAGGTTGACGATGGAACTTCAATCGTGAAATATACATCCAAGACAAGCTGGCAACTCTAATGCGCATGTCAGTACTCTGACGTCAGATTGTCAATTCAGTCTACAGAAACGGCCGCAACTTTGAGAAAATTCTATCTGCATCAACAGCCAGAAGCTGCAACGCTATGACAGGTCTCCATCAACGGCCAGAAGCCGCAAAGCAGATCTGAAATCAACATTTCGACAGTCATTAGGAAGCTGAATCAATCGTGTTACGCAGTCGTACCATCAAGGTCAAGGTCGTGATATCAGCTGTGTTGCAGTGTCGATTTGAACTGTAACAGAGACTTGCATTTTGGTCAGGGATGTTTATCACGATGACAGGAGTGGAAATAAGATACGTCCTTGAATGTATTAGGGCGCTAACACTTTATCCTGTTCATATAGGTCTAGCTTTGGCCTTCAGTCCATCCTCACCTCGCTTTACTTTTCGCTCTATCATTGTATGTGTTCACCATTTATATTATCTGTGTTTCTTGTGGGCTGCTGGTGGGCTTGCTATTGCCTGGGATTTTCTTTAAAAAAAAATTCAGGGAATTGCAACGACTGTTTGGGTTTCGGTGTTTGTATTTGCTGACTGAAGGACTAACGATTATTTCGTTATAGAAGTCTCGCTTCAGTTTGCAAAACGAACCATTTTTTTCCGTGCTTAGTTGTGACGTCACGTCGGTCGTAATTTTTAATTTGCTTAACCTACTTTCAGTGCTGTGTATAATTTTATACGTTGTAATCTAAAACTCTCGTCTATTTGTACATTTAACGACGACTGGTCTTGTTTATTTTTGTAATGTTATTTTAACGTTTTCTTTTTTCTGATTAATATGTCTGAGTCTTCCTTATTTGCTTTATAATTGTTGCGTGGTGTTGTATAATTGGATATATCACTTCACTGTATTTCATTTTCTTGTGCTTCCATGGGCAATTGTCACCTGTGCTCGTCTCTAGTTTACAATGAAGAGCATATTTACATTAATTGAGTTTATATAGTAGTTGTATATTTTAAGATAACTAATATACTATTGTAAGTTAATTAGAAACCTATAACCATGTCTACATTAGAAGAATGTATTAACATTGGTAAGAGTTTAGGTAAATCGGGCACTGAGCTTGAAGAATATGCTGAAGCTAGGTATGAAAAACACTTAGCTCATGTTGAGAACATTGAACAGCGTGATGCTGTTAAGCGGGCAGAGGATCTTAAAAGGTTTGAATTAGCCCAAGAAAAGGAACTTAGAGAGAAAGAAATGTCTCTTAAATTGGAATTGGAACGGATAAATTAAGAACAAAAAGATAAAGAAAGAGAACAAAAAGATAAAGAAAGAGAACAAAAAGATAAAGAAAGAGAATTAGAGAAAGAGAAAATGGAAATATGAAGAATGGAACTTCTTAAATTAGATCAAGCTCATAGAAATGCTTTGGAGCTTGAAGCATTAAGACTGATTGCAGAAAAAGAAAAAGCTTTAGAATTGGCTAAATTGCAGTCTGATCATTCTAAGACTTCAGCAGGCTCAACTGTGCTCTATCCTAAGCTGAAGATGCCTCATTTCGATCAGAATCGCGACTATGTGGACTCTTTCTTATCGAGATTTATCATGAAAGTGACAGGTTTGAATGTATCTAAAGAGAGATGAAGTAGTCTCTTAGTTGATTTTTTGACTGGAGACTCACTCCAATGTTTCATGAATCTGGATGAGAAAAGCAGAAACGTGTTTGATGTCGTAAAAGAAACAATTCTTAGACGTTTCCAGTTAGTAATTGAATCTGAATTTCGTGATCGTTTCCATACGGCTAAGCCAAGTAAAGATGCTGACTTTGGTGAATTTGTTGCATCTATTAAGCATTTCTTTAGCAGGTGGATTGATTTATCTGGCATTAACAAAACTTATGATGGTTTAATGGATCTCATGTTACGAGATAAGGTTTTATCTTCATGTAGTCATGAACTGGAGTCATTTTTACAGGAAAGACACCCAGACTCTATTGAGGAATATGAAAAATTAGGTAGACAATTTATAACAGCACATCCAAACAAGGATGTCCACCGATCTTCTCCTCGAGATCCTATGCCTGCGTGCGTGGCTCACCACGATCATAGATCTTATGATCACCGACCTCGATCAAAGAGCATTGACGAACGTTATCGTCCCGATTTTCGTCAATCATGTAGAAATACAACCTCCCTCTCATCGCTCGCCTTCAAATTTTTACTGTCGAGGATAACGAGGTTACTCACCTCATGATCGTGGGTATCACAAAGGCAGAGATCGTGATGATTATCACAGTGATTATCACAGAGACTACAATGAACAAAGATCATCATATAGTAAGGATTCCAAGAATGATGATTCTACAGATTTTTATTATGATAAGAAAAAGTCGTTCAATAAAAAGTCAAGTCATTTCAGATTTCCTTCGAGAAATAAAGGTAAACATAGACACGCTAATCCCTGTACAGACAATAAAAATGGTGATAAAGATGGAATTAATCATGCTAATGCATGTGCTTCAAAGATGACACACGTTATGTTTGTCAGTCACAACATGTCTTCTTCTTCTTCTTTGATCCATAACCACCAACCGTCAAAGCAGTCAGCGGCCATCACGCCTGGTGGCGTCTTGTAGGGCAGCAACAAATTGATTCCACTTTGCTCGGTCGGCGGCCATCCTTCGTACAGTGCCCCAACTGTGGTTCATTCTTTGCATCTCAGCTTCCACAGTTCTCCGCCAAGTTGTTTTTGGTCGACCTCTCTTTCGCTTTCCCTCGGGGGTCCATAGCATAGCTGTTCTTGTGATTGTATCAGGGTCCCTTCTGAGGACGTGGCCAACCCAATTCCAGCGTCTGCCAGCTATGATGGTGTGCATGTCCTCCTGGTTACTCCGAATAAGTAGTTCTTGGTTGCTGATGGTGTTTGGCCAAAAGATTCGGAGAATTTTCCTTAGGCAGATTGTGTGGGAGGAGGACAGTTTCGACATTTCCTTCTCTGTTACTCTCCAACATTCCGCACCATAGAGAAGCACAGAAAGTACACAGCTCTCATACAGTCTTAATTTGGTGTTTGTGCTGTACTGGGAAGACTTCCAAATGTTGTTGAGAGCAGCAAAGGCTGTTCTCGCTTTATTCATTCTGTTGTTAATGTCCTTGCTTGTTCCACCATCAGGTGTTACTATGCTTCCTAGGTAAGTAAATGTGTCTGTCTGTTCTAACTTCTGGTTCCTTACTGTTATTGGCTCAGGATTGCCCACATTTAGTGTCATGACCTCTGTCTTCTTCAAATTGATGTTCAGGCCAACCTGCTGGCCATACTTATTCAGTCTATCGGTTTTGTCTTGAATGTGTTGATGTGAATGCGCAAGTAGTGCAATGTCATCTGCATATTCCAAATCTTCCAGCGTAGAAAACGTTGTCCATCTAATTCCTCTTGGACTGCCCTCTGTTGTTTGGCGCATCACCCAATCTATGACTGTCAAAAATAATGTTGTTGATAAGGGGCATCCCTGTCGTACTCCTGTTTTCACTTCGAAAGTTACATTACTCGATCTAACACTGCACGTAAAGTTAGAATAGAGGCTTTTTATAATGGAAACAATGCGGCTGGGAATTCCATAAGCCCTCAGAATTTTCCATAGGCTGTCCCTGTGTATGCTGTCGAAAGCCTTTAGTCACAACATGTATCAGAGACTAAAACTACACTTAGTTGTGGTCACACCATTCCTGCAATGTCCGCGTGTGAGAACTTGGGACGTCTCACACTACATACAGGATTTCTGTATGGACAGAAAGTAACAGTTTTAAGGGACAGCGGTTGTACCACGGTCGGGATACGTAAATCGCTAATTGATCCCTCTGCGTTCACAGGTAAATCTGTTAAGTGTGTCACTTTTGGAGGGAATGTAGAATGGTTCCCGGTGGCACGGGTCCATACTGATACGCCATTCTATACAGGCACTGTGTACGCTTGCGGATTGAGAGCACCTATAGCTGAGATAATTTTGGGAAATATACCAGGGGTTAAAGATTGCACACCTGATGAGATTGCAATGTGGGTTGATTCGCACCCACTGGTGGCAAATGCTGTTATAACTAGAACGCAACAGTTAGCTACAGACATGGCTACACCACCTACTCCTGTTATAGATAAGATCATATCTCATGGGGTTGGTACTGATACTCCAACTGTTATGCTGGTACATGTGTTGGAATGGATGTTTTTAACAAACTAAAATTACGAGAAAAGGTGTCACAGGACAATAAAACTCATGATATTCGTGATAAGCAGGTTTCACCTAAGGGTGAAGTGATCAACAATGATCAATATAATAACTTGACAGTTTTTAGCTGTACTGCTGTTGGAATAGGTTATAAAGACACTCATGATTGTCTTGAGTTTACGACATGTCCTAATCATCTGGCTCCATCCCAGGTTGATGAATTACGACATGCTACATCTACTCTATTGGGAGTTGTTAATACTCGTCCAGATAATTGCAGGTTTAACCACGATTGTCACACTATTACGACATGCAAGGAACATAAGAATACGTTCGTGCGCTTAACTCGCCCAACACATAATGGTGTTCATGGTTCTCGGGCTCAGTTTCGTCCTGGCCGAGATCATTTCCCACCAAATCGCACTGTCGTGGTGCGTAATTTACCTTTTAGTGTTACTTGGTATACACTTAGAAAATTTTGTCAACGTATCGGAGATGTTGAATTTGTTCGGATGTTTACACTTCAACATTCTTCTCACCAACTAGCGTTTGTTCGCTTTTCGAGGTATTATGATGCTCGTAAGGCTGTAAAATTCAAAAATGGTACTCTTTTTGCACACCATTATTTAGATGTGCAACTCGCACGCAATTCAACACCACGCGCTTTGTAGTGACGTTCGACTATCTATTTTCTTCTGTCTTTGGATGTTTTGTTCTTCTATACATCCATAGTTTAGTATGCTATTTCTTATATCTCCGTGCACAAAATATTTTATTTAAGTAATAGCGACATTACTTTCATTTATGATATTTGCTTTGATTATGTCTGTCATCATTGATACGTGCATTATTTTGTACTGACTTCACTGGTCTCTAAAACTTTATTTTTATTGATTTGTGTAACGATGATTCGTTACTTATGTGCGAATGATGTGCCGCCTTCTTGGCGATCGAGAAGAAATTTTCTATCACAAATTTCTCCTCCTTTGTCTGGACTTCTAGCTAAAGGTAGTCCAAATAAAATTTAATGGACATCGGATTGCGATGGCGCTTTAATAAAAATCAAGGAATTATTTGAAAATTAACCTATCTTATTGTTGTCAAACCTATTTTGTTGTTCCCAAACCTACATATTCCATTTGTAATTCAAACAGATGCGTCAAATTACGGCATCGGGGGGCTGTTTTCTACAATGGTACAAGGGGATGCCACATCCATGTTTTTTTCGTATCCCGCAGGTTGACACCAGCCGAACAGAAATATGCAACAGGGGAACAGGAGCTCCTGGCTGTGGTATGGTGCCTTGAGGAGCTATCAAAGTACTTAATTGGCACCCACTTCTACATCCAGACAGACCACAGCCCACTTACTTTCATCACATCCAGAACTATGCGGAACGCGAGAATTCCCCGTTGGTGCCTGTTACTCCAAGAGTTCTGGTTTACAATATTGCCAATCTCTGGAACGGACAACAACCTCGCTGATCTTTCATCACGGAATTATTCCGGACATGATGGGAATTGACATTAGTTAATTCCTTACTACTACTACTATACTAAGGTGGGACAAAAGTTAAGGGCCACCAAGAAAAACTCCACTATGGACCAATTAAATGCAACCAGGTGTAAACAATTTATTACAAAATAAAGTTGATTCATCCGTGGAAAAGATCAGTCAAGTGTTTTTTAATAATGTGTGACTTACTAACAAAAAGACATTCAACTCACTTTTTCACCTTTTGAACTAGTGGGGCGTGTTGCAAAAACCGCGAGTTTTTGCAGCAACAATGGCAATTTTCACGTGCGGGTTAAAGTGACCCAGTTGTTGGGCATTAAAAAAATTAACCTAGTGGACACAGAAATGTATTTCTGTGTGCACTAGGTTAGTTTTTTTTTAAATGTCCAAAAACTGGGTCAAGTCAGCCATATTGTATAGCTTTGAAACATGGAGAAGAATAAAAACATCAAACAAGAAGTTCGACTTTCATAAATGGGTGCTTGATGAGAATAAAAGTATTTAAATGGTATGACAAGGCCACCAACGTGGAACTCACGACAAAAACCAGACATGTATCAATGGAACAAGAGATGAGAAGAAGACGCTAATGGTGGATTGGAATGACACGGCAGAAAACATGCTGATAACTTGACCACGCAGTCCTTGTTCTGGATGGAATCCTCAGGGCAAGAGAAGTAGACGCAGACACGAAAAAGAGAGCTGAAGACAGAAATGAAAATGACGAGTACGGCATGAAAGGACCTTGAACTGATGACACACAAGGACCTTGAACTTGATGACACACAACAGTGGGACCTGGCATGTTTTTGATGAAGACTTTATCTCTTTGGGGAACTAAAGGTTTTTGATTGATTGAAAGTTGACTGATATTAGAACTTATCTGGCATACTTTGTTGATTGTGAATGGGGTTTCAACTTAACGAATTCCCTCAAAATAAAAATAAAAATTAAAAATTAAAAACCGCTTAGGAAAGTGTCATTTGGAAATGCTGTTGAAAATTAAAAGCTTTAAATTGGATTAAGGACAAATTAGTCTGGATAAGATTTACACAGAATGAGCACATTTTAAAGACAGGAGAAAGACAAAAATAAATGAATGAAATTGTTTATACATATACGGTCTGTAGTGTCATTTTTTTTTGGCATTATAGACTGCGTAACATAAGATTAAAACAACATTCATATTAATTTTTATTTAGCTGCAATGCGGGGGGGGGGGGAAACAAAGTAGCAAATTTTTTGCTGTTGAAATGTATAAATCCAATAGTAGCTATTAAATTGACTATAAAATAATAATAATAATAACTTTATGTTTACAATTTGACTTTCGCTCAGTCTAGTAGTACTAGTACATATAAGTCTTTGTCACGGGTCCCCACAACTTGAAAATTTTGCACAAACAGCTTATTTTTAAAAAAAGAGGGAACATTAACTGACCGCCTCACCATGTAAAACAAAATGCTAAAGAAACCATGACAGAGAGAACAAATGGAATGTTGTGGTACAGGCTTCCTGCAAGATGGTCAGCTGGGGTGATGATCAAAGCAGCAGAAGAGGAGAAAAAGGGATAAGATAATATGTTACTCTGACGTGTTGGAGGACTTGGCATGTGTTTGTTGAAGGCCTATGCTCCTTTGGGAGTGGAGGGTTATGAATGAATGAATGATGTGTTGTGTTGCTTGGTTTTTTTTTTTTTTTTTTTTTTTTTTTAATTAACAAATGGTGATGATGGATCTCAATTACAGTATTTACAAATAAACTTGAGTTACTTCCGTGAATAGCTTAAAAAAAAAAAAAAACCAATGTCAAACAAAGTACAGTAACCGCCAGTTCCAGTCCGGATATGGCAGGTTGCTAGGTTCAGATTTCTATGGAGAATTCATTTTTCTGCCGTGGATAGAGCATAATGAAAGGAGGTAGGGCTATGTTTGGAATGACTGTCGTAGCGCCTCTCGTACACCACTTCCAGGTCGAGTGTAGAATCTGTCCGATTCGTTTCCGGATCTGTTGAAGAGGCACATGAGGGTGAGAGCAAAGCTAGTAGACACTGGTGCGAAATATGTATGGAACTGAACACATTTGTTTTATAAATATGTTACGTAAAATATCGAGATAGGAAAAAAATAATAAAGAAAGATGGGAGAGTAGACGGTATTGTCTCTCACGCTTCGCAGTAGTGGTCAAACAATGGCCAGACTTAGAGTAGGGTATTTAAATGTACCGACATCTGCTCAAGATTACTCTTGACAGAGATATAAATAGCAGAATGATGCTTCTACTTTAGGGAGTCTCACATGACTTTAAAGAAAAACAAGCATGACAACTGAGATCATCTAACCTGTCGCGAACTTATTATTCTCCCGCCCCTTCTGTGAGGTAATATATTTTCTCTCATATTTTCTGAGCCTCTAGGTGAAGGTGATTCAGCAACTATTAATCGCATAGCTCTTTATGTTTATGCATTTAAATCAGTATGATTCATACGGGTGCAGACATACAATTCACTCAAGAGCGATTAATCCAACTATAGCTTTAAAGTATTAAAGTTACAGATAAACAGGTTTAATAATCACTTATGGGTTAACAATGTAAATTAATAAAATTGTTCATAAAAAATGAAGCGATGATATTTATCATCATCGGGTGATTTAAATCGTGGTGGACCATGGGAAATTTGGAAATGTCCATTGGTTGCGCTGTTATTCTCTTAGCTTCCAGTGTCAGATTGGTTGCCGCCTGCTTCAGTCGCTGTTGGTTCCCACAGGTGCCTTGAACTGTTTTTCTCTACAATAGTCAAGTCTTGTGGCTGTAGCTTGTCTCATGAATTAAAGTTGAGATAACTACGAAGGTTGTCAAGCGTCTTCAAGACCCGTCTGATTATGGTGTCTAGCGTCGAATGCTGACAACTTGTACCACAAACTGAAAGCAGACAAATGTCTCTGCTAAGTATTGGGTCTCTTGACATAGTCATCAGGCGACCTCCGATTCCATCCACCATTTCGTCTGTCTCAGACTTTTTACATTCCCTGGGCGTTAATTTTAACCCCAGTGAGTCGGATGAAAAAGCTTTTGGACAACGGAAGGCGACAATTGAAATAAGTAAATAAATAAATATATATATATATATATAAATATATAAATATATATATATATATATATATATATATATATATATATATATATATATATATATATATATATATAAAATTTACTAAAGTGCGTGTATAATAAATATCTACACCATGATATTATCACCCATTGCCTGCTCTCTATGGAGCCTGAGGCCACCTCTGCTGTTTGTTCCTTGTGAGGAAACCTGCACGAAACAGTCACCAACTCTAGCAGTAGTGGTTCTTGTGTCAAAGTATTTGTAATAATGGGGTTGCCATCCTCATATGCCCACTGTACTTCCACAAGCAAATTATACCTGTCAAAATGCAAACATAAAATGAAAAACTTACGTATTAGAACTTAACTCGAGTTTTTTTTCGGGCGGCCGTTTTGCACAGGAAACGTTCGAATATTGTAGGGCAATTAATTTATGATGCCGTCTCTTTAAATGAGTTAAGTGTCTAGCTTAGAGCACTTGAAATTGGATCCAAGAACTTAAGGCGCAAAGTGACGTCTCTGGGGTTACGCACTTTTAATCTTGGAATTCACGTCCAGTCCTATGGTTTGTTCTATATTTGGATCCTAATATTCCATGTTCCTGTCTATGACTTCTTCTCGAAGCAATTGAGAATATGTGAAGTAGTCTTACAGCTATGTAGCATATAAGCGAAATTTTCCGCCTACATGCCCATGTTGCTACTATGAAACGTCCAATCACGAACAGTCTATCTTAGCATCTCACATGCGAAACTAATTGCAAATAAGTGTCTGACTGTGGTGGGTGTATATCCCCTCACTACTTTCCTCTCATGTAGAACATTACTACAGGACAACATAAGATAATGTGTGATTTTTCAAACTCCGTCACCATATAAGTTCTTGCCACTTCCGTATGTATTTATCATGTTTACAATTCACTACTCCATAGATCTAACATTATAATCTCCACCAAGATGTTATTTTCTTGTAAATGTTTATCACAACAAAATCCATCTGCCAGAAGTATTACATCACTGTATATGTCTTAATCTTTACCAAGATTGTTATCCTCATATATCCCATTGAGATCGATCGTGTATGTGGGCACGTCATGTTTGCAAACTAGCAACTTATCACGCGACAACATGGTTTCATGTATCTTCCCAGACAAAAAGTCTGAGTTAACAATAAGAATGTTGCTCAGTGTAGAATCTTACTCCGTCTGGAGCTGGCGATAAGCTAAAAGTCAATGTGGCAAGTTCGTTCCTTCGCTACGTGTCGTCGAAAACATAGGAGAAAATAACCAAGAGAGAGGGGTGGGTTCGAGGTGTGACAAGATGTGATAAGAAAACCTTGAACGATGAAAGCGAAAACAACGCAGACTGGAAGAATTAGCACGTAAACGGAATGGTAAAATAACAATGCTGGAAAGGAGTGAAAAAAAGAAGAAAAAAAGAAGATCGAACGTATTTCGTGACAGAGAGAAAAATAGACGAGTAGTCCTACATAAGAAAAATAAATGGATACACGTGCAAACAGCGTTGATTTGCCACGTATTAATAAACCGGGTGATTCAGGAAGATAAACGAACATAGGAGCTGATTTCTTGAGTTAAAAAAAAAAGAAAGTTCATATCAACACGAGTCCGTTTCTCGGTAGTTAAGAGGTTAATGCTGACTTACGAGTACATAGGTGCGATCTTTTGAAACGGGCGTGTAGCTCAAGATGAACGTGTGACGCATGGGTGTAGTCAAAAGGATGCAGACCAGCATTGAGGTGGTGCACCTTAGTATTAAGTTATTTCCATTAATGAGCGTTTCATATTTAAAGGGTTCAATAAGGTGTTTGTTTTTTGTGGACCCTGCTTATGAAATGATGTTGCTGTTGCCACTGAATATCATCGACGCAACCCCAACAGCACAGATACAAATCTAAAGCTTCTGTAGAGCTTTTCACATTTTGTGAGAAACCAGTTTGCTTCCGAGCGTTCATATACCATTTGAGCGAGCGGTTCAACGGCGTGTGTATGAGCATAATAATTCTCATGAGCTGCCGTACCAAGGTTCTCGTACTAGCACGCGAAGAATATCAACTCGTCTAGACATTTTACAATCAAGTGAATGGAGATGATTTCACAACGAAGGCTCGTACCCTCACAACTTACAATATATGCAATATTTGGAACCTGGTGATCAAGCCAACGTTTGCACTTTAACAGGCTAAATAACTATCTCCAGCTCCACTGTTACATCTTACTCACTAACAGGGTCATAGTTCACCAGAAACGATTTCAACAAGCACGTGACTTCCATGTCTATTCGGAAAGTAGCAGTCATGCTAAAATACCGATCCATTTTTTAACCACTTTTAATTAAGATCAAACTCGCATTGTATATGTGTCGTGAAATCCTTCACGCTAAAAAAATCTGCCTTCCACACACAGTGAGGAGCTGAAACTTTGCACACAGCTCTCTATCTTGATACAATTTAGCCCCAGCGGCCCATGTATGATCCACCATATATAACTGTAGGACAATTTAATAATAAAGTACGTATAAATGCCCACTAGATCAATTATGGGTCATTATAATTAAGTGAACGACCTATAAATTTATATCAAAAACAAACAAAAAAACTCTAAAATACATAATCAGCCTTCAGGCAAGACTAAGGTAGAAAATTTAGTGTTCGGTTATAGAAGCTCTTGCGCCTTAAGGGTTTCTACCAAGTTTTGATTGGCCCATTCCATTTTATATAATAACTTAAAGAGTGTAAAATAAAGTGGGAATAATAAAATTGAAGCAAGGGTTTTCAAGTACAGGAAATTATGAACTGCTAATGTAGATTTTGTTTCGAATCTGAAGAGGCAAGCGTCGGATGGTGAATGGTGATGTGCTGATTAAATCAACTTGTTTCTTCAAACAACTAGGTCAGCGAGTCTTTTGTTTTAAACACAGCTTTAGTTCTGCGTGAATTTTACATTAGGTGTTTAAACTTATCAAAGCATATTTTATTTAAAAAATGAATTTTTCTGTGAAGAAGTGATACCGTTCAGGACAGCAAATATTCTGTTCTGACTTAAGATCATAAAACAAGTATATGAAAAAAAAAAAACATGTTCTATGGATCCACTTTGCTTATTGCAACAAATGTACTTAAAAACAGACAATAAAATACTCCATTCATTCTATGGCATATATTAAAATTGTATGGCCAGTTATCGTTTATCTGTAATTCGTCATATCGTGTTTTGGGGACCGGAGTGGCTAAGAGGTCCGCCCCCAGTTCTAAAAGCACCAGGTTCGCTCCCAGAACAGGGAATATAATTGATGGACATTTTTGTCAGAACCAGTGGTTCTTAATGATGTCATACCCCCCCCCCCCACTTTCGCCTTGATAGTGAGACCGAATGCCCAGCATTCTGCCTTCTGGATAAGGGCGCAGAAAAATAGAAAAAATAGGAGCTCCCGTGTGCACGTTGCGCATGTTAAAATCCCTCGACAGCTGGAAATCATAAACAGTAAGCCCTACGGCCGCTGCCCTGGCGACATTAAAAGATCATGAAAGCTACTCACCACAAAAAATAATTTAGAATTCCTCTATAGGCCTACACACACGGAGTTCGTGCACTGTG
Organism: Oreohelix idahoensis; assembly: GCA_024509875.1. NCBI lineage: Eukaryota > Metazoa > Mollusca > Gastropoda > Stylommatophora > Oreohelicidae > Oreohelix > Oreohelix idahoensis. The sequence goes on from JAMPIV010022734.1 coordinate 150,255, forward strand.
CTGAGATCCTCTAATAGAGAAGATTGGAGCACTTAAGGAGTTGTCCGTGTGCAATGAATATTGTCCTTAAAACCAAACCAAAATAACTGTCATGTCGTTCACAAATGTATATGTTCTGTTGTCGCAAATTGACAGTAAATTTGAATTTTTCAATCCGTCCCTGCCCTCTCCTGGCACTTCTCTCTAAATTTTTCTGTTCCTGTCGGCGTGTTTAGAGGATGATTCATGTCGGACCCTCATTGAAGATTACCTGCTCTTACCGCGGGCCGCTACATAGATTCCTTGATGCTTATGAGGCAGCCTTACTAAAGTCTTTTAAAGTTCAGCTGAGAGTTGTCAGCCCTTTGAAAGCTGGGTAACTTCCTTACATCTCCGACCAGGGGAGAGAAACTAGTCAAATCTGACCACTGCTATGAGCGTTGTTCCGGAGTCAAAGAGTTATGAGCCTCATAGTTGTGTTAGTGTTTACAAGCTTAATCTGACATTACTTTGGGGAATTACTGTTGTATAAATTATTCATATAAATCTTACTAGTAACGTGTGCTTGATTTAACAACTGAATTTGTGGGAGGAAGTCATTTATTTTTGGAAGAAACTTCTCATGGCAGGGTATGGACTATGGTATATCGCTTGTGTAGTTTAGATATAACTTACAAGGCAGCCTAGAGAAAGCAACCACCGGCCAGTGAAAGAATTATATCCTATGTAAAGTCACAATGTATCATAGCAGTATAAATATTGCCTATATATGTATTCCATTTTGGAGATTATTATTTTATTTCTTTTACTATCGACCCTCACGGAGCGCATACAAATTGGTTGTGTAATGTATTTAATGCTAATATTTTGTGTAAATTCAAGTAATGATATAATATGAATGGTGCATCCTCACAATAGGAACTACATGGTTGGAACACCCATATGTTCAGTTGGGAGATGACACCAAGTCGATTTTACAGAACAAATGCTCAGATGTACATGTATACACATAATATATTAGCCTATGCGGAATGCATGTTGACAATTGATATTGTGGAAGTAATAGGAGGACAACTCATGTGGAAAGAGACAATACAGAGACTTTCCTGGCAATAATGAAACAAATACTGTAGTATAACATTTATGATTTTATTTTGCTTGAGGTATTGGGTGTATGTTTGGTCTTTAGTTCCAGGTACCCCCATTGCTAAAACAGCTGACTACAAACACAAGCTGGGGGAACGCACAAATTATCCCTCCTGTCTAACGGTTTGCAGCAAAACGAGTGTCCAATTGCCTGGCAACTATACCCACTTCGCATAACCCCTTTAAATGGGTGGAAAATCACGTGAATATCGATTCATTGCAGTGTAGAACCAGCGACCGCAGCCTGATGTCACGTATTGTGTAGTAGTGGTTTCCTACTCGCCTATTTAGTAAAAGTCAGAGCAAAGTGGCGCCCAGCATATCAATCAACACATCATCGCCAGCTTAATTTAAAGTATCTTACTGTGTGCTTAAAACGGAGTTCTCAGTCACAATAACAGGTCTCAAACCAGACCCAACCGGATTACGCGTCAAGTATTAGATATTGGGGCACACCTGTTTTAATTCATAGCTCCAGGAGAAGAGCGCAAATAAGGACAGTTGCCCTGAGCTGACCTCGATTAGTTATGCCTTTTGGTCAGTACAACACCTGCATGTATTAGTTGTCAGAGGAAAGACAGAGTTAACCGACTTGGTGTAAGTTAGAATCAGTTTTGTTTATGAAAACGGCACAAAAGATAGTGTCTTCAGTGGATTTATAAATGTTCCCTATTATTTTATGGGCAGAGACATAAAGACACTGACTTAAGGTTGTTTTTCTATATTTTTCACAAGCAGTTGGAGGATTGTTAACTCTCAGTTTATTTTTCCTGTCAGTGGCCTACTAGTTGGTTTTTGTTTTTCCTTGATGTAATTATTAAATTTGTTATTTGATCAGTTATTGTTTGCTGCGATTTTTATTATTTTCTTCTATACAAGCTAAAGAGAACTTTAATAAATTTTAACCTTCTGTTAATGCGCTGTTCACGACCTTCATCCATATCTATTACTAAGTAACTGTGCAAGCTCTTACTATTTCTTTATCTATCTGTGAGAAAGAAGAGAGAGCAGGTGATACTTAAAAATACATAAGTGAGTTGCGGGGCTTGGAAAGATAGATAGCTTTAATAGATCTTCTTCCAGGCTGTCTTAAGTTTCTCCCCAAAATCGCACATTATCTGTGTTTTCTCTATAATTCTTGCAGTTCACTCACGTTGTTGCAGTTCCCTCAAATTGTCGTACTCAAAAAATACTTCTAAAATACACAACTCATGACATGAGTGAGCGATACCACAAATTATAGGTGAATTGTAACTGGCAATCCACGTACACTATATTCTGTGCAGTAGAATGTATGGAACATTTAATTTCTGTTTTTACTGCATTTGGTAACAATAATAAACTGTTTTTTTTCTTTACCTGTTAATTCAGGTTTCGTGCAAATATGTGGTTCGAAATTCTACCTGATCACATGATCAATCCGTTTATCTCATTAGATCGACTTACAGTTCCTTCTAGATGATTGGTACCGCTAGCAGCACGACTTCTTATGTAGGCCTACTTCCAAGATAGAACCCCTCCAATTTTTTTTCAAGTGCAGTAGTTATTCGCCTAAATAATTGTTGATTGTTATTGTTGAACAGAATCAACATCATTGCATTCCGGGCACACCCATAGGTGCTCAGTTTCCTTAAGTACATGTCGAAGAGTGTGAGTGCTAACTGTTCATGTAGCTCGCTGGTTGTATACACGACGGATGCATTCTCTTATTCGCCCATCTCTGCTAGCCATACGTTTGGTGCCAAATTCCAACAGTCTGAACATTGATGATTCGTCTATTGCAGTGTCATTCTCTAACAGGCGATCATCAATTGTTCTCAGTATCTCTCCCTTATCCATATCCAGTGTCTCCACTGTGGGTGCACTTGATGCTAGTCTGTCAGCTCTCTCATTACCGCATACCCCTGCATTTTGGTAATTGGCGTTGCACAGACGTTTCCCACAGAATTGACGACCATGATCACCAAATTTAGCTCCCTCCCCCCTTTTAAAATAGATTTTTTCGTATGAACCCAAAGTAAAATTAGCGCTTGCCAATAACATTAATGAACCTAAGATGCATTAGTGTAGTGGTTTTTGATGTTATTGCGTGGTTGCTATGTTACCTAGTGTACTGGATGAGGTCAGCTGTGAAGGCTCCTGAAGATAACAGTTTATGTGAGTTACAGAATGCCGTTCTGCTACCACTTATGACCTCAAACAGACTTATTCTGCTATTATGTATGTTAGCTACGTTTAATGTCTAGGGTAATGAAATGTGATGTGTAGGTAATTAAATACTAATTCTAATAATAATAAGCTCTATGATCAAATCAACTAACACTGGCTTTAGAATTAGAATTTTACAATTTTTTGAGAATTTATTTAGTCCTGAACCAAATTGTCTTCTGGTCAGGACGTATGAAACAATATGTATTTATCAATAAAAGTGCATATATATATTGAATAATCAAATGAAAATTTTGTACATAGATATATTGTTACATTGGTTAATATTAACACTAACTACAGTGTCTTTGGAAAACTAGCACTGGATGTCTAGTCGGGATGGTGTCATCATACCCGATCTCTGTTTACAATAGTCATTGTCTTTGAAATATGGAACTGAGGTATAGTTTTTATACACCAGGATTTTGTTTATTTATTTTAATGTGGAAAAATTTGATGAATCCACAGCAGGCCAGGTTTTCAACTTATCTGGCCTGTGACGATGTAGTCAGGAATTCACGTGGCCCACTCCTCACAGGTGCTGGAGTAAAATGGTAGGCTTCTTAGTCCTCCACTCTTGGACCTCTTCAAAGCATCTGGCACTAGCGCAGTGCCAGACCAGAAACTCTGAAACCAAAATTTTTGCCATGTGTCAACACACTGCCTACTTCACCATTTTACACACAACAAAGCAAAAAAAATTACAAAGACCGGGTCAGATCTCTCTGACCGACTCAGCACATCTCACCCAGGCGGTATCAAATAGCACTAGTTTCCCATGACTGCATTGCATCCGAAATATGTTCATTAGTCTCCTTTTCCATCCAATAAGGTGGGTGATATGTTCCCACTGATCTCAAATATAGATCTGTCTTCTATAGTCTTGGATATGTTTTCCCATATTATTTGTTTGCCTCTAGGCCCTGGACTGTCGCTGGGGACCTAGAATAAGCACTCACTTGTCGTAATCATTTTTCAGGACATGGCAGTATCAATCACTCAAAATATTAAAATAAAAAAGGTTAATACTTTTTTCCCTTACCACAATTCAAATTTGAAAACACAGTTACGTTGTACTAGCAAAACTCAGCTGAGCTGCTGGCTAGACTATGGCGTCCCACTGGTAATATATAATATTCATAGACGTCACACTTCTAACATTAACGATCTGTGTATATGGACAGTCTTCAACAAAATGGCACTTGCCTCTACTATTTTTTCTATAATATGAACGCTTCCGTCCAATCAGCGGATTTCCCCTCTACCGTTCAAATATTTAAACTACAATGTCCAATTTAGGTCCAGTTTCTGTCTAGTGTGTAATATATTTATGTCGGTTTGTCCGTCCGAACTTTGTTTTTCCCAAAATTACACTTGCTTTTAGACGAAACTACAAAAAACTACACAAATTTTCCCCCACTTACTTATACGATTTCTATGCTAAGTTATTTTTAGCTTCTACCCTCCCCTGATTGCCCCTTGTCCACATGCAGTTTGTTTTTCTGCGTTAGGCTCAAGGACGCGTCAAAAGTTATTTTTGTGAGAAGTATGCACAAATAACTGTCGGCTAGTCTGTATTGAACAATACAGTCTTTCGTCAATATCTTCCGTGTTATCTGTCCGTCTGTGTAATTAAAAGTATATTATTTCTCAGGTAAAGATGGGCTATCAAACTAGCTAGTTTTTATTCTCCTAAACTTATTATTAAGAAAAAACCTACTTTTTTCAAGGTTAGTTTTGAAATTTGTTTTTGTACCTTCGTTCACGGCGTTTGCCGCTATATTCAAACTAAAACGACTAATTACCGTAGAACGTCCAAGATAAGTCTGTTTCTGACAAGAGCTAAGGTCGTTTCTCGTCCAATTCCTTACACTGTGTCAACTAGTGGCGTAATTTTTTCCTTTAAAACTACAAATTGCGTCCTCTAGCCTTTAGATTTAAACACGTGTTCAGACCGCCTCATTTTTTTTTCTTTTACCTCCGTTTCTACCCCGTCTAAAAGGATAGGCCGTTAGTCTGCATGTTATAACTAGTTAGTTTTAAATGGCGCTAGAAAACGCTGGCGTGGGCGAGAATGTATCAGCGTATCTTACCAATATTTTTATCCCTACATGTTATTTTACCTATTATCTTTATAAATGGAGGAATTTTAACGTTGCATCACTGTAATTTCACCACAATTAGTTTATCCCATTTTAGATGATGAGCTTGAGAGAGAGAGAGAGAGAGAGAGAGAGAGAGAGAGAGAGAGAGAGAGAGAGAAAGAGAAAGAGAGAGAGAGAGAGAGAGAGAGATAGATAGATGTGGTGGTGTGATATATTAAATGCGACTTTCCATACGGGAGATTAGAATTATGAACAGTGCGAGAAATCTGTCCACTTGTCACGTGCAGGCTGACATAACCAACTGTTCAGCCAATAAAACAGTAGGTGTCTATGTGCAATTTAAACAGAAAATAAAAGAAAAATAAACAAAAAGAAACAGTAGAGCCAAATATATAGCTGAAGAGTGCTGGCCCAACAAGAGAAGACTACTGAGGTAGCCACGACCTTCCTTTTGTGTGTGTGAGTGTGTGTGTCTGTGGGTGTGCGCGCGCGCGCGTGTGTGTGCGCGCGCGCCCGCACACACAAACTTCATAACTATAAGAGAAGCCTAAAAGAAATTGCTTATTTTATGAGAGAGTTTTTTTTTAAATTGTTTGCTTCTCTGTTTTGAGAATTTGTTTGAATCAAATTGAGACCAAACGAAGAAGAAGAGCAGGAGAAACAGCATATAATGATAGGTGATAACTGTTACAAACAGTGCGCAGAGAACTAACCTTCTCATGTTGTTTGCTGCTGACTTGTCCATGGCGATGATGGTTCTTCACGTTGTTTGGTGTGTTGGTCGCTGGTCTCTGATAAGAATTAACCGGTTGGAAGTAATCGTTTTCTTTATTGTCCTCCGCGTTCACATTTGTGGTAGTCAGGCTGGACTTAGTCTCCCCTGAATAGTGCAGCTGGTAATAACCATCATCTTCATCCTCGGTGTCAATAAAACACAGATGATAGAAGCATCCTCCATACTTTTTGGCCATGTATACGCTTTGGGCTCAATGTAGGAAAGTTACTTTTCAGAAAATTAAAAAAGTTAAATATTAGTACAGTAGAACTCCATTTATCCGAACCCCATGGGACCGAGCATCGTTCGGATAATCAAATGTTCGGATAATTGGATTACATAATGTATCGAGTACATGTACACATATGTCTAAAAATAATTAACCATCACAAGGAAAATACACTATAAAACATATTTACTTGTACTGTAATAATAATACCCACACTGTATTAGATCACTGTATCACCAAAATCTTTTATTACACTGCAGTGCATGTACTACTTGTATTAATTATTTTTGTTAAGAAAGAGAAATGTTTTCAAAATAACATTACAAACGATTCAAAACCAGGCGCAACTTACGTATACATGTACTTGCACAGATGTAGCCCACTATTTAAAATAATGAGGAATCCTCTTTTTGCACCAAACTGGATAGTCTCCTTTTGGCTGCTAAGTCCCGCATTCTCTTCAACAGCAGAAGCTGTGTAGGACAGCTGTCATCTTCTTGCTCGTACCAAGCCATCGCTGTTTCTAGTGCTATAAAGGCCTCTTCAGGACTTGGTCGACGTTTTGGTTTTTCTTCATAATCTACAAGTACATCGTGTACTTCTGAGGAGTCTTCATCGTCGGTCACTACATGTATTTGGTTTTCTTCTTGCACAAAAGACAAAATTTCTTCGTCATTCAAAAACTGAAAACCAGAATCATTATCATCTTCTAGCCACATGTGTGCATCATCTTTGTCACAGTCCGAAAATCCGGGCATTGCTTGAAACAGTTCCACAACTTCATTTATACAATCATCATTTGTGTCCACTGCAGTAGTTTCATTTCCTCCTTTTTTCCCAAGCAATCTACTCCAAGCCTTGTTGAGATTATCTTGTGACAGTGTGGTCCAAGCATCAGCTAACATATAGCAGCAGTCTTTGAGATTAAGCTTTTTGGAAAACGCCACCACACTTTCTTCATCTTCAGCCAACAATAAACGACGCAGGACTTCCTTCTTGTACATCTTTTTAAGCTTTGCTATAACACCCTGATCGATTGGTTGAATCAGTGCTGTTACATTGGGAGGCAGAAAAATTACTTTAAAATTTGCATCAACTGCATTCAATGTATCCGTCTCTGGATGAGATGGTGCATTGCCAAGTAGAAGAATTACTTTTCCAGTTTTCTTTTCTTGTTCTCTCAACCTCTTCACATTTGGGATGAACTGATTTGTATACCAATCAAGAAATATTTCACTATTCATCCAAGCACTCTTCTGTGCTTTGTAACACAATGGGAGACATGTCACATTCTTTAAACAACGTGGTTTTTTGGCTTTGCCGATCATTAGCACCGGTAAACGATGACTTCCACTGGCATTCGCGGCTACCAAAATTGTTACTCTCTCTTTGCACTTTTTAAACCAGGGGCAGCTGCTTCGCGCTGAGATGCAAGTGATTTTTGAGGCAATGATTTCCAGTATAAGCCAGTCTCATCGGCATTATACACATCATCGAGTGAATAACCTTCTTCTTCCAAAAAAGCCAAGAAAGTTTCTTTAAAATTTTTAGCGGCAGTTGCATCGCTAGATAAAGATTCCCCTTGAATCTCCAATTCTCGTATGCCATGACGAGATTTAAAGTTTCTTAACCATCCCTGGCTAGCCTTAAAGTCAGGAGGACCGTCAAGTTGATTGTTGAACTGAAGTGCCTTTTCACACAACAGAGAACCAGAGATAGGTTCCCCTTTGCTTCTTCTTTGCACAAACCATATATACAAAGCCTCTTCCAAGTTCACATCTTTCGCATTTCTCATGGTTTTACGTTTCTTCGACCCATTTTCACTATCAAATTTCGATGCAAAACTCATAATTTTATCCTTGTTACTTTTGATGTCAGAGACGGTAGCTTTCCCAACATTGAAAATCCTCGCAAGTGAAGACACAGTTTCAAAGCAAGAACAATGACAGTAACGAGTAGGAGTTTTAACTTTCATATTTAGCGTGACAAACACACTGATTCTATTTTATAACAACTATTGCACATGTAATGCACATGTAATTTACAAAACAGAAATGTTAGCAGGCTGTACATTTAACAACAACATTAAACAACATCCCTAAATTGTACACTTGAGGGGAAACCTTACTGAGACTTACCTTGTACCTACTACGTGCTCACTTTTACCAATAAACACCATATGACAGATACTAACGCCTATAAACGCGGCAACAACCGTAATTTGTCATCATTCAATCAATACGTGAATTTAAATTTGATATGATTTTAACATACCAATACTCTTGCTTACTGGAAACACGAAACCGTTTAACTAGAGTCATTTTACAAAAATTCATGGATCGTTGACATGTGTTATATTTATTGCCATGCAAAGGCTTGGAGATGTAAACGTTTGCTAAAAAAAATTATTCGGTGTTTTTAGTGGGCAAAACAAGTAAAGACTAGAAGAAAAAAAAACAATTTTAAGGATACACTTTTATTACTTTTCCCAAATTCATTTAAACCCCTTAAAAAAAAAAGATATGTAACAAACATTCTACTGTTTAGAGTAAACGTGGAGCGCAAATTATCATTAATCAGTAATTCGTCATTTCGTAAACAATGTGTATGTTCAGTGAATGACATTGTGGCGGTATTGCCTCACCTGCTTTGCAGTAGTGGTCCACCAGTGGCCAAAACTCAAGAGTATCTAATATGGGCTTCAAATGTATCTACCTTCGCACAAGATTACTCTTGGCAGAGATGTAGATAGAAGGGTGATGACACTTCTATTACAAAGGGAGTCTTCACAAGATATTCAGAATAAGCGAGAACAATACTGCTTTGGCCATGTTAACTCTGTAATTCTGCAGACGCTTTTGTGAAGGATTTAAGCACTTATTACTTTCAGCTTGTTTAAGCTCCCACCCCCCCCTGATTTACTCAGTGGAATTCTATTATTTTAGTATAGCTCTGTTTAGAGTGTGTGTAGTACTTGACTGAGACAAACATGCTGTAACTTTAAAATGATTAAATCGAAGTTAAATTTGTAACATTACAAATAACAAAATTTAATAATCACTGTAGGTTTTAACAATTGGAAAATAATTTGAATAGTTATGGATGAAGAAAAGTTATCATCACAGTCTTTAGGGAATGTGAGATGTTACAAGAAGTTCAAGGGGCAGCATATATTTTAACTTAGCTCCCAATGACGGTTCTGCTCCTTCTTATGGGTTGGTTCTTTTCACTCTTCTAGTGCTCGTCTCTGATCAAGGTTGTCGGGGATAGCTCGTTTCTCTGAAACGTCAAGGAGAGTCTACCACGTAAGTCCTGCGTCTTAAAGCTTAGGCCACAGTTCCCTTCTTGTTCCAGAGATAGTACTTTCTGCTGGTACCACCAATAAGTCAATCCTGTGATTCACATTGACTTTTGCTCAAATGAATAAAAGAGACTTGAATCGGCCTCTTACACGCGTCTGGGGTGTTGTTAATTTTAACTTCGATTCCATCTGACTCCGTGTCGTTCTTCAGTTTCCTAATCCCGGTGTTCTTTATTAAAATGTAGAGATTTCCTGTGCTTTGTAAGTCTTTTTTGGTTCTCCAATAAAAGGTCCGGTTAAAGAAAGGAATTATGAATCTAATGTTCACTCTGGCGAGGTCTGATATTGTCTTGGGAGCGTGAAATTCACAGTGAAATAAAACTGCGAAAATGGTCAGACTATATACCCCACCTTCCCACGCCTTTGTTTGTTATGGAGTTAAATAAACGCTCCTATCATATTCAAACAGGTTGGGTGTGGTACTTTCAAAATATTTCCGACATGGAATAATTTTGCAAAGGTCACGTCTCCCATATATGGCAATATGATGTCTGATGCCCTTGTGTACAAACTTCAGATCGGGGAACTCAAATGACAACATGTGTAAGCTGTAATACTTATTGCTTTTTAGAAAGTAAGGTTGTCATAACAAGTCGGCCCGGAAACGATTATGCCACACTTGTCTGCCCACATGTGTCACACAGACTGTAATCTCGTTATCTGTCGTCTGAGAACGCAAATCTCCGTGTCTGCCCATCTGGGTTACCAAACGAGGCGTCTTATCAGCGGTTCAATCTAAACACGCCGGCGACTATCTTATCTCAGTTGCTCACCGCAAGCTATGATAACTGGGCAACAAACAGGGGACATCACAGAAAGGAGTGTCGAATGATTTGATAAAATCAAATATTTGCTACTTAGCAGAAAACTAACGACGAAAGAAAAAAAGAAAAGCGCGACAATTGAGAGCAAATAATAAAAATCAGAACCACAAATGTACCGATACAGCCGGAGAGAAACAAAGATCGATAGTGGCCGCCCCGTTTTGTCACAGACATGAAATATGACTTACAACAAAGGAAAGTAAATTAAATATCTAACTAAACACCCCAAGCTTTGTCACCCCTCCCCGTGTTTATTTTTGAATGTTTTTTGTATGCCTTTTTCTTTTGTTTTGTTTTATCTCTCTTTTTGTTTTTGTTTGTTTCTTTATTTATTTCTTTACTTTTTTTTTTTTATACATGCACGCTAAATTCGTAATTTTGATTTGCCCTTTTACAATCATTGGACAGGAGATGTATGCGACTTTCTCGTATCGGCAATTATTCATATTATTTGGAATTAAAAACAATATATATCCTAATTATTACCCATCAGAGGTTGAATGAAATATTCTCATCATGAAAAAAAAACAATATGACGAATCACTGATTACTGATAATTGACAATTCGCTTTTACTCTGTGCAACGGAAGGTGTGGACAGTAGACATATGTAAAAGAATGTCAAATGCAATAAAAACTATGGAAAAAGATACAGTAAAACATAACCTACTGTCATGTATGGAAATAGGCAGCTGTAACCGTCCACTCTTGCCACCCCCCCCCCCCCCCCTCTTTCCCCATCTAGATTTTATATTTTTTTCTTGCTACACGAACGCCTGATTCACGACCGCAATTAAAACGCAAGCCATCTGGCAATTAAGCACGTATGCGGAACAGAGCGAAGTGAGCAACGGCGTAATCGTTCTTTGATCAGAGAAACATGCAGGCAGAAGTCAGGCGTAACAGTTCTTTGAAAGAAAATCAAGGAGGCGATAAGCCTGAGACGTACATGAAGTGTTACATTTCTCAAGGGAATTAACTTACAGAGCTGAGATGCGGCAGAGTTGAAGAAATTACCTTTCATTCAGGAATGGAACCGCAAAATTGGCCGGGCCCTGGTCGGAGGTGTGAATTTCGCATTAAGGAGCGATAGAACGGAATCCATAGATATATACCTGGTCTCTCCCAATCTCAGATATCAGTCACTCAGAGAATTCCTGAGAATAACTAGCGCGATATTATGAGAGTTTTAGTACATAGAACTTCTTAGATTCGTGGAGATATTTTTCAGTTTCTTCTGTTTTGCGGTAATTTATATACAAGCATCTTGAGTGATTTAATTGTTAAAGTTTTTTCACTATATTCTACTGGGATTTTCTGTGTTAATTAAATAACTTACAGCTTAATTTTTCCATCGGTAAAGTAAATTTAATTACTCGCTTTCCCCCAGAAAGAGATGTTTTAAATTGACTAATACATACATTAATAACTGTCTACTGACGGTATATATATAATATTTACTTATATCCATTCATGTAATTTTATAAATGACTAGTGTTCATATCACGCGTTAAAAGCGATAGGATAAGCTAAACACTTGTGTTTTAAATCTAATTTATAACGGAGTGGTGAAGAGGTCCTACTTTAAACACGTATTAGAGATAATATTGATGTTATGGTTTAATGTTTATATTTCTTTCCTATAATCTAGGCTGATCAAACTTGCGTACTAGCGGACTTACCTTACTTACTTAGTCGTTCCCCTTCTACAGTGAGGTGTAGAGGTTTGGAAGAGAGAGCACCAGACATCCTATCGGCTGTCTTCCTCCTGGCCTGGTTCCATTTTAGTCCTCGGTCCTTCAAAGATTGTCTAATGTTGTCCTCCCAGCAGACTCTGGGTCGTCCTGGGGGTCTGGATCCTTGGCTCTTTGTTTCCCATGCTTGTCGTGGTAGCCGATCTTCTCCCATTATTATTAGTTGGGACTGTTCTACTTGGGTCTGCAGGGGGTGGGATTTAAGGCCTTGACGTATCGTCTGGTTGCGTACCATGTCTCTTCTTGTTACTTCAACCACCTTCCTCAGATACCTCATTTCTGAGGTTTATATTGCTCGTAATCATAGTTTAAAGCAAACAGGTGATTGGCCTGTTGTGTCTTTGCATGGTGGAGGGGCTGCCTCCTTACGGCCTCCATGCAGGCCGCCCTCCTCCTTTTTCATCCGGGCTTGGGACCGGCATAGGCGGACTTACCGCCATATTGAACTTGTAGTTCTTATAGTCTTATAAGTGTATAAGCAACCAGAAACTTTATAATATTGTTGAGTCTTTGGGCTAAGACCTGTGCGGTCTATTTTTCTTCATTTTATGAGAGAGACCAAACTAGAACAATAATTATAATACTAATTGGACCAGAACTATTACCAGATTTCATTTATATCAATCTCAGCAGCCAGCTGTGGCAAAATATAGTGTTCAGCAACATTTGTGTAATCTAACAGTGTCTCAGCACCAGAGGCTAGACCACACAGGAAATATCTGTTTTATTCATCCTACGTCGGCGATCACCACGTAAGAACGTTACTCCCACCAACTGAAGGCAGAGATACCGTATTTTTTTTATCCAGGAAAAATTAAAACACCAACTCCAGCGACTCCCGTGACATTTGCAGTCAGCAACTACGGCGAGGTCTAAGGCTGGGTTTGGCAAAACTTTATTGAACACTGAATATATATTACTTATTAGTGTTTATTTCCACGGAATGCCTGCGTCAAGTATTGGGTAAGCAAATCTGAAAAAGTGGCCACTGTACGTATGTGAATTGAATGAACGGAGAAAGAAACTTATTGCTGTTCTTACCTCTATCATACTACTCTTTTCATTTGTTCTTACTACCTGAGTATTTACGGGTTAGATTAATTAGGAACTTGTTCTTTGTTTTCTTTACTGACTATTCCATACCCTTATTGTTAACGTTTGATCTTTTGGGTTAATTAACCTCTGTTGGGATCTTCTTGTCTTTTCCTGTACCAGAGGGGAGAACCTATTTGATTAATTTCCATTTTGTCTGTAAACCATGATCTATTGATATTTGTGATTTATGTTGTAAAGTTCTAGTGATAAATAAACTTAATAAACCTTCAGTTATTGCGTTGGTCAACCCCTACCATATCTGTTATCCATAGTTTGTTTTCACGTTTGTGCGTATTTGTAACAGAAGTTTGTGCATGTGGTTGCAGTGTAACTTGTATCTTGTACAAGGAGAGAAAGTGCGTCTGTGTTAATGATACGTAAGTGGTGTAGGAAGACAATGTTAATATTACGGCTGATGAAGGCAATCAGCTTGTGGTCGGGCTTACGGATGGCCGACAGGTGTGTAAATATGTATAGCTGTAAGTGGGAATGTCGTAAGTTCTGGCATACCTATACACACTTCCATCACACACCACTGTAACGTAGGATCAGAAAATGTAGGAACTAGTATAACGTTCCACACAGTTTATTAACGCCACAGTCACGTAGACATCATGGTAACACAGTTCACAGCATAAAACATGACGCATCAGATAAGTAAGTTCATTTCGTAGTAATACAGCAAAAATATTCTTCCAAAAAGACTACTGTTACGCACAGATCATTATTCTTTTCCAAAGTCTTTGTATAATCATTTTTCGTATGTATGATCATTTTTTGACTGAAATGTGTATTACGATATTTTACAGTCAAAGGGACATAACCCGAGATATTGAGACTACTATTTTTTATGGGTTTGCCTCCTCTTGTATCGAGACACGTTCGGTCTATAATTTCTTGAACGAAGCGTGACCATATCTCCTTATTGGGTAGTATCAGTCAACTGTTGTAGATGTCTGAAACCTGTCTTAACGTTTCTGTTCATGACCATAAAAGGCGCGACTGTGTAAGACTTTTATCTCGAATGTTCTTAGAATCGTCTTGTGTGAACGGCTACTCGGGTAGTGGAGTTCTGCGCATGACTAGACTTGGAGAGTTGGTTCGTGTGTTCCGCCCAGCTCGGGGGAGTTTAGAAATGGTCTGAGCAGCGAGCGGACGCAATCTGCGTCTTGTGATTTTCTGAGGGAAATACATTGTCTTTGTGAGTTAGTTAGCTAACTAGACTATTTCCCAGTATTATTCAAGCCTGCCTGGAGGCATATGTTCGTGGTTGTTTTCCGAAGAAAGGTAATTCCTCTTGTATTGAACTTTATGCTATCATCTAGAAGTTCGTCATTTTTGTCGCTCTTTGCTCGCCTGTGTGATTCAAAATGGAGAGGTACTTTGATTAGGAGTTCGCCACCGGTATCTTTATACCTGAACTAGTTATATATATATATGGGTCGCTCTAGACCAACAAGACTATTGTCTGTGTTCCAGGATTTGTTATATCAGAGATCACGTCCAAGTCAGATGGTTAGACTTAGGAATGTTATAAAGGTCGGATTGACCTGTACTCCATGTATGCTATTCACGTGCAGACAGTAAACGGACTTATTGTATACATCTGATCTGCTAGCATCGGGAAGGGAGCATTTATTATTGTCTATGAACATTGATGATCTGCAGCTGACACTATTGCAGAAGTTATATGTATGAACTTTAGGCACCCAGATCTGTGCTATATAAATATATTATTTATACAGCTTCATGAACCAGAACTTTATGATATCGAATATACAGAAGCTATTTGTTTACAATACGAATAATGAGTATTGGATTCTACATGACTATCGGCTAATATGATTTTGAATGCTGCATTCGTTGAACTATGTTGGTGATGACATAATATCATGACTGTTTTGTGGCGTGCAATAAATGGTATAAAACATAAAGCGAAGTTACCATTTTCATGACTCTACACATCATGTTGCCTGTGTTGTACCCTGTGAACTATTCTACTGCAACATACACAGCAACACCATAAACCAGAGAAGACACCTACATCTTGCACTTTAATACCAGGTGTCGATAGGGGTGGTGATTTGTCGTCAGCCTAAATCCACTTTTGGTGGTCAGACCCTTTGGCTTATCATTTTGGTTAAATCCACCCTTATCATTTTTGGTGGCCAGATGTTGGTTTACTCTGGTACCAGCTATCAAGGGGGTCAACAAACCCAGACATCATTATCATACTAGATACAACTACAGCATCAACTACCACCTTACAAGAAATTTTGTTGAAAGTATCCGGATTTCCTGACGGTTGCTGATTTTTGAAACTACCCGGCGCTGCTCGTGGGTATCCAGTTTTCCGAAATTAGAAGGCCAAGTTCCGAGCAAATTGTTTTCCTGATCTGTTAGGAAGAAGGACAAGTGCCGTAACAACTGTTCCGGTTTCAGAGGCTCATTTTTCTGCGTCATGGCTGTCTATAGGAGCAGATGTCGATCAACGTTGGATCGTCTATCCTAAGAATGCTGACGACATCCTGTTCTGCACCGTGCTGACGTTTGGAACATATAGAAGTTAAGTGGCCTGTTTTGTTTGTGAACTGTGCCCTTATGTTCTAACTGAGCCTTCTGTCTTTCACATTTTTCACACTGTCTACATGCTACATGTTATATGTTATTTGTATTTGTATATTTATATGTTATATTTCAGCGGGTCTGGATGGGTGGTGACTGCCATAAGAAATACCACGTCATAGAGGTCTTATGATAGCGTTCTGTTGAGGGCAATTTCCTTAATTGGAAATTGTTAGCAATATTTTTGCTAAATTTTGTTAGTTGTGACGATATGGTCAGTGTTGTTTTCGGTATTTTTTCATATTCTTTAGTTTTGTTTTGATTTGTTTGTATTTGTAGGTCTACTCTTTCCTATTATTTAGTTCTTTACAAAATTTTTGTTTATACACTGTAGCGTCATTTGTTTGTCATATTTTCGCATTTTGTCATCACATTCTTTGTGATATTTCTTTTTAGTTTTCGCTGTTTATTTATTTGACTTATGCGAATGTTTTCGTATTGTTTTGATCCTTGTTATTGTTTAAATTACCTTTGATCTTTGTTATTGTTTACATTGACTTTGATCTTTGTTATTGTTTACATTGTTTTTGTTATTGTTTACATTGTTTTGTTATTGTTTACATAGTTCTTGCATAGTTAGCTTTCACTATTGTTACATATATGCTCATGCACTATTGATCTATAGTGCACTTATCATAACTAACTGGTGGTTTTTTGCTTATGCACTATTGTAGTGCAGTTATGATAAATAACTGATGGTTATGCACTGATTTGTGTAGTGCACTGATGATAGAGAAGTGACTTGTGGATATTATTATACATTTGATAATACAAGTTGGTGTCAAGTCTTGTTTCCCACAGAGATTGGAGTAAACATAGTGATTATACAAGCACTTTATTAAGTCTTGTTGCTATTAAGGTTGAAATAAGATAATTAATTATTTCAGGTTCAGTACTTACATTTTAGACATCATGTCTACATTTGAGTACTTTATTGTGCAAGGGAAAACCCTTGGGATGACTGGAGATAGATTAGAAGAATTTGTGCTTCGCGAATATGACAAGGTTCAAGAGGCTGAAGATAGGGAAGAAGAAAGTAAAAAAATGAAAGTACAATTGCAGATTGTGGAGTCACAAAAACAGATACTGGAAATTGAAAAAAATCATAGACTGCACGAGCAAGAGTTGTTATTTACGAAGGAGAGAAAGGAGCTGGAAGATGAAATAAGCTCATTTAAAGAAAAATATCTTTGTAAAGAACAGGCTCTTATTGGTGAGCTAGAGCAAGTCAAAATAGACTATGAGAAAGTAAAAGTTCAGGCCAGACAAGACAAGCAGTCTTATGAAGAAATAATTCTAGAGTTAGAGAATAAGGTGATTTCATTAAAACATTTGTTAGATAACCAGGTGGATAAAGTGAATTCTTCCACGATTGATTTAAAACTATTGTGGAAGATTATAGAAACATTAGCTCTTCCTCGTAAGGATAAATTAAAACAATCTCAAATGAAGGAGAAAAAAGAATTTGAAGATGAGATGAGCTTTTCTAAATATGAACAATGGTTAGAAAGTGATATGAGCTTGGCTCAATATGAGCAATATTGTAAAGAAAACGCTTGCACCGGAGACAATGAGATGGACAATGAGAAATTAAAGATTGAGATTCAATCACTACAACTGGAGTTAACACAGCTGAGGGCGAAGCCAGAAAAAGATGAGAAAGTGGATGAACTTATGAATACTCATCATAGTGCTATTAAAGCACTCAGACTTGAACTTGTTCAAGAGAAAGCTAAGGTTCTAGAAACTACATCTCAGATGACAAAGTTGAGAACAGATCTCAAAGATAGTATTGCTAGAGAGAAAACTCTTGTATCTCAGTTACATGTTACAAAGTTAGATTATAACTGGGAAGTTAGAACCAACGAGAAAATGCATAAAGCCCTTGCTAAGCAAAAAGCTATCTCAGAGGCAGAATTTACAAAACTTCACAACAGAGTTGACGGCTTATTAGATATTGTTTTGTGCAATAAGATATTATCTACTACCAAGGTCCATGAAGTTAGACATAAAGCTGATGGTCAATATGTTAATGCAAAGAGTCAGCGACATGCACTCGATGCCAGCAGTAACATTAAACAATATGTCAACAACTAGTTTCGTGGTAAATATGGTTTCCCACGGAATAACGATACTGCCTCTAATGGGAGTTGGCGTCAGGCCAACAAAAATAAATTAAGTGTCAGTCTTTTGGATCACGGTGAGGACTTTGATAAATGTCATGACAAGATTCCTCAGAAAAACCGTGCATCAACTTTTCGAAATTCTGATAAAGTGGTAAAAGAAAACAAAACTACTAATACCCATCGTACTCAGCCCAGTCAGTATGATGTACCTATTAAGCACTTTGACAGGGAAAAAAATAAAAGCAAATTTGCTAAAAGAGATAAGCGTGATAGTGGACATTACCAAACGCGTCTATATGATAATAGTTCTTCTTCAAAGAACTGGAGGCAATTTAATTGCCCTCAACATTTTGGTCCCAGTGATTATAAGAACTTTCATAAAGGTTATCAACATGGTAATAATTTTTCTCCAGGACAACAAAAACCATTTAATAGATATTTTGTTCAGAAGAGAAATAACAATCATAACTATGTTAACTGGAGTTCAAATAAGAACAATGGGCTCAATATAGATAATAATTGTGATAGATCACAACATGATTCCACATGATTCTTCTGTCATATATATATATTTCTTGATATACAGTCCAATACTATAATGACATGTTAGCAAATATTTTCTCACTTTTTTGAGGAATTTATAACATTGTACCATGTAATTATCTAAGAAGGCTTAATTAGTGATATACGGGCCAAAAGATCACTCGGCCACATTTAGATAATATATTTTCATGATTGTATTAAGAGATTTAACAGTTATCTTTAAGATTTGTGTTATTGATATTTTCGCAGCACATCATTGAAGTCTGCGAGATTATGTCCATTGTGGAACATTGAGGATATCAAGTCCTGTCCTAGATTGGGAGCGGATGATGTCCACATCTTCTTCTATTGATTGTTTTATGTCAACGAAGAATAACATTGTATTAGTTATTAATTACTGATGCATTACATAATGTAATAATATAGTGCGGTATATTAGTATATTACACCGCTATTTGCACAACACATTGTATGATATCATAATGATATATTTAATTTCATATATTGGCATGATTGTAATTTGACTTTTATTATGATGTTGCCATCATTGTGGCGTGTGTTGGTGGCACCTTCCTGGAATATATACGCGAATACTTAGATAAATTTTTTTCTCTAAGGATCTGAGATATGATCTCAATTTCGCTCCATGCGTTGAGCTAGTTTGTTAGGCAATATATCCGCGCATCATACGTGCGTTAGGAGCCTAGATTTTTCAGGCTCTAGGATTTAAAAAAAAAATGTTTCATTTTTTTCCCGGGAGGGTGCGGTAATGTTACGCACAGATCATTATTCTTTTCCAAAGTCTTTGTATAATCATTTTTCGTATGTATGATCATTTTTTGACTGAAATGTGCATTACGATATTTTACAGTCAAAGGGACATAACCCGAGATATTGAGACTACTATTTTTTATGGGTTTGCCTCCTCTTGTATCGAGACACGTTCGGTCTATAATTTCTTGAACGAAGCGTGACCATATCTCCTTATTGGGTAGTATCAGTCAACTGTTGTAGATGTCTGAAACCTGTCTTAACGTTTCTGTTCATGACCATAAAAGGCGCGACTGTGTAAGACTTTTATCTCGAATGTTCTTAGAATCGTCTTGTGTGAACGGCTACTCAGGTAGTGGAGTTCTGCGCATGACTAGACTTGGAGAGTTGGTTCGTGTGTTCCGCCCAGCTCGGGGGAGTTTAGAAATGGTCTGAGCAGCGAGCGGACGCAATCTGCGTCTTGTGATTTTCTGAGGGAAATACATTGTCTTTGTGAGTTAGTTAGCTAACTAGACTATTTCCCAGTATTATTCAAGCCTGCCTGGAGGCATATGTTCGTGGTTGTTTTCCGAAGAAAGGTAATTCCTCTTGTATTGAACTTTATGCTATCATCTAGAAGTTCGTCATTTTTTGTCGCTCTTTGCTCGCCTGTGTGATTCAAAATGGAGAGGTACTTTGATTAGGAGTTCGCCACCGGTATCTTTATACCTGAACTAGTTATATATATATGGGTCGCTCTAGACCAACAAGACTATTGTCTGTGTTCCAGGATTTGTTATATCAGAGATCACGTCCAAGTCAGATGGTTAGACTTAGGAATGTTATA
Source organism: Oreohelix idahoensis (assembly GCA_024509875.1). Taxonomy (NCBI): domain Eukaryota; kingdom Metazoa; phylum Mollusca; class Gastropoda; order Stylommatophora; family Oreohelicidae; genus Oreohelix; species Oreohelix idahoensis. The sequence continues at coordinate 170,621 of JAMPIV010022734.1, forward strand.
AAGGTCGGATTGACCTGTACTCCATGTATGCTATTCACGTGCAGACAGTAAACGGACTTATTGTATACATCTGATCTGCTAGCATCGGGAAGGGAGCATTTATTATTGTCTATGAACATTGATGATCTGCAGCTGACACTATTGCAGAAGTTATATGTATGAACTTTAGGCACCCAGATCTGTGCTATATAAATATATTATTTATACAGCTTCATGAACCAGAACTTTATGATATCGAATATACAGAAGCTATTTGTTTACAATACGAATAATGAGTATTGGATTCTACATGACTATCGGCTAATATGATTTTGAATGCTGCATTCGTTGAACTATGTTGGTGATGACATAATATCATGACTGTTTTGGGGCGTGCAATAAATGGTATAAAACATAAAGCGAAGTTACCATTTTCATGACCCTACACATCATGTTGCCTGTGTTGTACCCTGTGAACTATTCTACTGCAACATACACAGCAACACCATAAACCAGAGAAGACACCTACATCTTGCACTTTAATACCAGGTGTCGATAGGGGTGGTGATTTGTCGTCAGCCTAAATCCACTTTTGGTGGTCAGACCCTTTGGCTTATCATTTTGGTTAAATCCACCCTTATCAACTACGTACATCGCAACTCTCAATAGGCTATAGAATGCAGTAACTCATACCATAAATCCTTACAAATCGATATCCAAAGATTCAGTTACAGGTGCAAAAACTCAAAGTACAAAGGCTGCGGAACACAGCAGCTCACGTTTCATAAAGGTTTACATCAATATCTTTATAAATGATGATGATGGTGACCGGTATAGTCCGTGGGCTCTAGAATATCAAACGTATCAAAAAAACTCCCACTGGTCGCTTACACAGCGGCATACTATATCTTCTAATAACAGGGAAAAAATCCATCATAGGAAACATGAATCAAAATAACGGCCTGTACAATCCATGGCCTCTATAACAAATCCATCAGAATTCGTACAATATATATAATGCCGGCGTACTCCCTGGCATTTGGGTAATATCTTTTGAAAAACAATCCATAAATTCCTGGGAGAAAGAACATTCCCGACAATAATCACTTTATCTTTACTTCAAAAAAATCCTCTTCAATTATCAAATTCCCTTCATCACAAAACATAATTACGCTGGAACACACTAGCGAGATGGGACGACCATCCCGAAGCCCTGCCAGCAAACAACTCCCCCGAGATTTTCGTCTCTCAGTACAACTCAGTAAAAATTACACATTGCGCGGACCAACCGCGTGAGACTACAGTTCAGCTTAACCGTCTCTTCCTCAAACTAACACTAAGAACTTTACAGCACTTTCTTTTTTATTATTTTTCTTAAAAAAGACTGACACAGACTCAGCTTGAGCTATGTTCAAAAATTACAGAGCACAAAGCCCCCAACTAAAAAATCATCTCATCACTAAAAGCGTGCTAACTAGCGTGTGTACAAAAATCCGACCTATACATACAAATCTTTAACACTTAACTCCCAAATACAAAAATATGACTTAACAGACTACACCGACCCCCGGAAAAAATGATATCATCATTTTTTTGTTGTTGAAAAGTACATCGAACAAAAAATATGAGGTCGATGAAATTCTAATATCTACACACAAGAATTGCATTATGTCAAGTCCTATCACAAAATCAACAAAAAAAAAAATGGAAGTAAGTGTAAAGTGAGAAAATAAAGTATCCAAAGATAATCAAATTCAAACAAAGATGAAGTATATCAAGTATAGACTAAGTATGAAATAATAAGTGGAAAGTGAAAAGACAAGATGAAGTAAATAGAAAAATGAACAGTAATGAAAGAAAGCAATGAAATGAGAATAGGGAAAATACAGCAATGATACAACATAGTAACCATTAAATTAAACAATGCATTGTATAAATAAACACTATTTTGCCAAAACAACATATACTAGAAAAAACAATGCATATCTAAACCAAAGAACACATAGCTAGCTACCATCTAAAAATAGTATAATTTGCAAGATAACCAAGTTAATAAACTTATGCAGTACAAATGATGAACTTATTATAGACATCAGAATTAATAATACCGCTATACATAGTTATACCTGACGCACAATCAAGCGCTGGGTAAAGAAAAAAATACATCACAATGTCAGAAAAAACACCTTCCCAATGTACAATACCGAAATGTATCGTAATAATAATTTAAGTTTAAATCGTATTATCAGTATAATTGTAACACGTTCAACGTTTATCTAAAACACAGTCATATAAGAATAACATGGTAATTACATGGTGCATGAGAAGGAAATAATACAATGTCTTAAATTAAACATACACTATAAATATCAACAGCTCCAGTGATCTTGAAAACTCTTGTGAGCATGAGGATACATAATCATCTAGTCTTCTTCTTTGATCCTTAGCCTCCGACCGTCAAAGCAGTCAGTGGCCATCACCCCTAGTGGCATCTTGTAGGGCAACAACAAATTGATTCCACTTTCCTCGGTCAGTGGCCATCCTTCGTACAGTGTCCCAACTCTGGTTCATTCTTTGCATCTCAGCCTCCACAGTCCTCCGCCAGGTTGTTTTTGGTCGGCCTCTCTTTCGTTTTCCTTCAGGGGTCCAAAGCATAGCTGTTCTTGTGATGGCATCGGAGTCTCTTCTGAGGACATGACCAACCCAGCTCCAGCGTCTGCCAGCTATGATGGTGTGCATGTCCTCTTGCTTGCTACGAGTAAGCAGATCTTGGTTAAAATCATTTACTAGTGTGGTGTCAAAACTCTGACTGTCTTCACTGGAACCGCAAAACCGGTGCAAGGCGACATATAGAACAGGTTGAAAGTAACAGCTTAATCACGGAACATAGAAACTCTGATTCTCATGGAAAAGCCGTTGCTGTGAAAAAAAAATGAATGATAATGTCTATTTTAATAACAGTAGGATTTTATAACAGGCAACAGTTAGCTTTAAATTTAACCTACCGGGTGTGGCTGTGTAAACTTCCGACCCCTGTATGATGTTAATCAAACCTTCCTCCGTTACACAAGAAAGGGTAACAGAGAAGGTAACACAGACCAAACTAGAATCCTGAATTAATAGGGTCATAAAAGTGTTCTACCAGTGTGCGATAATGTATAATAGAGTCGTGAACATATAAGTGATACCGAAATCTAAAAGGAAATCTAGAAGATGGTAGTTAATCAGAATTATGTGGGCATCGAGATAATATGTCCGCCATCACATTATTCGAACCTCGAATAGCTCGTATAGAAAAGTGAAAAGGTTGTAGCGAAATGGCATAACGAGTGGATCTTGAACTCTTCAAGTCCTTATTCTGTATAGCTGTGAGAGCTTTTTGGTCGGTCTCTACTATAAAATGCGCGCCAAGAAGGAACCTCTGAAGCTTCAGAATCGCACAGACCATTGCTAATAATTCACGGTCTAGGACAGAATAGTTCCCCGCCGCAGTCAACTTCCTAGAGACATACATCACTGGATGCAAAGTTTCAGAATACTCTTGCATCAATGCGGCCCCAATCCCTGTCGATGAGGCGTTGCTACGAAGAATAAAAGGCTTATCTGCATTGGATAGTTGCAAGATAGGAGCAGAAGAAAATAACAGCTTAATTTTCTCTAAAGAGGTCTGGCATTCTGGGGATCAGTGTACTAAGTTAGGCGACCCCTTCTTCAATAGAGTAAGAAAGAGGTGCAGTGATCGATGATAGGTGTGGAATAAATCTTCCATAAAATTGAATTAGACCTAGGAGACTACGAACCTGTTTTTTTTTTCTTAGGAGTAGTGATATTGAGGATCGTCGAAGTATTATGGTCCTCAGTCTGCAAGAGACCATGACCAACATGGTGGCCTAAAAAAGAGATGTTACTGAACCCAACATGGGCTTTAGACGGTTTAGCCGTCAAATTGTGAGACCGTAGTGTAGACAAAAGTTCAGAAAGACCTTTAAAGTGATCATCCCAAGAATTACTAAAAAGGCAAATATTGTCTAGGTACGCAATAACATCCGGACGATGAGAAAGAATTCGACGCATCATGCGTACAAAAGTAGCCGGGACGTTGACGAGATCAAAAGGCATAAAGTTCCATTGGAACAAACCCCGAGGTGTTAAAAAACAATAAGAGGTTTGGCGCGTACAGTAAGTGGAACTTGCCAATATCCTTTAGACAAGTCAAGTTTAGTAAAGAAGACTGAATTAGCAAGTTTGATTAGCAGATCTTCCAACAAAGGCATTGGTTCTGCATCAAATTTAGTCACTTGATTTAATTTGCGATAGTCTACACAAAGACGTATGTTATTGTCTTTCTTCCTGACAATAACTATCGAAGAAGAGTATGCCGAAGTAGATGGTTCAATTATCTTCAAACGTAGCATTTCATCTAATTCTTTTTCAACTTGAGTTTGAAAATGTAATGGGATTGGGTAAGGTCTAACTCTAATAGGGTTATAATCAGTGAGTATAATGTCATGAGTAATGACCGTTGTTCGACCAGGAATGTCTGTAAGGACGTCCTGAAAAGTCTGCAATAAAGAAGAGACTTGCTGCTGTCTTTCTGTAGGTAACTCAGAAGAAATAGTCACATTTTCCCATGATTCTGTTGAATGTAAAGGGATAACAGGAAGAGGGAGATTTACATTGGAGAAAGTAGCCTCTTCCTCCTGAATAACAGACAAAGATGCATAGTGATTATGACGGACCGGAGGGTCGTCTGTCGCCTGAAAAACAGACTGTAGATAGTCTGGACGGGCATGAAATTCCTTCAGCATATTAATGTGGTAGGTTTTATGTTTCCCGACAATATCGACAATATAGTCGACGTCAGAAATTCTTGAGACAATAGTATAAGGGCCTTTCCAGGCAATAAGAAGTCGGTTGTCCTTACGAGGAAGTAACACAAATGCTTCGTCACTAGGATAGAGTTGTCGTAGACATCTGTATCTATTTGCAAAGAGCCTTGCTTTCTATTTGGCAGACTCAGATGCTGAGGTAGCTAACCTACATGCCTCAATAATTTTCTGTCTGAGAGCAATGACATATTCGTAAGAAGACTGAGTGTCATCGTTGATATCATCAGCAGTTAATAGGTCGTGAAGCAACGACATGGGACCGCGAGGTTGCGCACCAAAAACGAGCTCGAATGGTAAAAACCCCGTATGCTCATTTGGCACTTCTCTATATGCAAAAAGAGCAGCTGGTAAAACCCTGTCCCAATCCTGAGGATAGTCCTCAGTTATCTTCCCAAGTAAATTCTTAAGCGTTCTATTCTGACGTTCAACTAACCCGTTTGACATAGGGTGAAACACACTGTTTAGAGACCTGTCAATGTAGAGCATGGCCATTACCTGAGACATAGAGTCTGACACAAATTGTGTGCCATGATCAGATAAGATTTGTTTGGGAAAACCCAGACGCGAGAATATTAGCCAAAGAGCATCTGCAACATCAGCAGAAGAAACGTTCTTAAGAGGTATAGCCTCTGGCCAACGCGTACACATATCAATACATGTAAGGATGTATTGGTGTCCCCTGGCAGACTTGATACTAAAAGGACCAATAATGTCAATTACCATTTTCTGAAAAGGACGAATCGGAACGTCTGCAGCTTGGATAGGTGCTACATGGCGTGGACCTCGTGACTTAACCTCTTGACGTATCTTACAGGAGCGACAATAAATAGTTATATCTCTATTTACGCCCGGCCAAAAGAAGGAAGAAAGAACCCTAGATTTAATTCGGGAAAATCCCATATGTCCTGCACACTGAGAGTCGTGGGCATGTTGTAAGATACGAGCTCTCATGCCAGTAGGTACTAGAATTTGCGAGCGTATGGATGGAGTAGAACCCCGTACCATTCGAACTAGCACTCCATTCTTAATTAAGAACCAATATTTAAGGTTTGTGTCATAGTTTGCGTTATCTTGTTTAACTAGCAGAACATTTTTGCAATGATGTATCATTTTGCTGAAGTTTGATAAAAGACTCCCGTGAAATTACGGAATGAGCATCCTGATTACGTACTTCCCTAATTTCAGCAGGTGGGGTGTGCAAAAGATTTTGAGCTTGTGCTCTAGTTGCGACTGCATAAGCAGCCTGAATGTTTTGCTGTTCCCAGATAGCAATATGTTGAGGAGTACAATCCTTAATCCCATGTGTATGTCCGACGATAAGGTCTGCAATAGGATTCGGGAGCATACATGCATGGACTTGTCCCGTAAAAAAGGGAGTGGCTATGTGGACGATAGCAGTCGGGAAAGTTTCAACTGTCCCACCAAATGTCACACATTTCACTACATCACCAGTGGCACAGGAAGGATGTATCAGAGACTGCTTAATCCCAACAGTCGTGCATCCAGAATCAAAGAGAACTGAGACTGGATTATTATTTACAAATCCTTTATGTAGAGTAAGAGACCCTCTTCCATCATGCGCAGCTAAGGCAGGAAGAGTGGGTAGAGGATGACCGCAACTCAAGGTAGTTATCGCTGTAGGTTGGAACAAAGTTGTGCACTCCGGGCACTGAGATGCTCTCTCGAAATCGAAAGCAGAGCAAGCAGTAGCATTAGAGACACTATTTTTATTGTTTCCTTGATTATTAATAACCTGGGGCTCCTGTTGAGCAGAGTTAGCATGGCCATGCGATCTATCATTTGGAGATCTACCGTCATATCGAGATCTATTGCGATTATTATCTCTATTGGGATCATTGTTATTTGCTCTATTGAAACTATTGTTCTGATTTGAACCCCAGTTAGCATAGTTGCGATTACTTTTTCCCCTTGGATCAAAATATCTATTAGATGGATTTTGTTGTCTCCGAGAAAAATTATTGTAAGGTTGATAATCTCTAGTGTAGTTACCCCTTCCAAAATTTCCATAATTGTTGGAACCAAAATGTTGAGGTCCGTTAAACTGTCTCCAGTTTCTTGGAGAGGGAGAATTACTACGTGATGGACCTTCTTGGTACTGTCTAAAATCACGATTATCTCTCCTACCAAAATTGCGATCAGCACTTTGTGATCTACGGCGCAAATTAGGAGCATATGGTATTGCCGAAGCCACGGGTAACCCTTCTCTGACTTGAGATTTGCTAACAGTCACATTTGGATGTGCCGTGACGTATTGGCGACAGTATTGTTCCATATCTTTCAAGTTTGTAGGCTTTCGCTCATGTAGAAAAGAAAGAAAAGAAGCGTTTACAGACGACATGACTTTGTCACGAAGTAATAAGTCCATGAGGGCTTCATATGTGTGTTCAATTTTTGAGAGCTCAACCCAACGTGAGAACGTAAGACGTATATTTGCTATGAACTCTGAAAAATCTTCCCCAGTCTCCGGTAATAGAGACTTAAAGCGCAGACGATAACCGTCTTCCTCAAGTTGGTATTTCCTTAACGAGACAGTCCTGACAGTATCATAGTTATTTTTGTCGGGCCCCTCCAACCTACTTACAACATTCATAGCTTCACCCGTAAGTAGTTCCATAAGTCGTGCACAATATTCCGACTTGTCTATTTTCTGAGATTCACATGTAAGTTCAAATCTATTCAGGTAAAATAAGACATCGTCAGAGGTAGGTTTAAAAGCAGGCAATCTGAGCTTATAAGAATGATTATTTGTCTTATGAGAAGTAGTTTGAGTGTCTGTAGAATTTTGTGTATTAACACTATTCACCACCTTTAATCTGTCCAGCTCTATAGATACACCTTTTCCTTATGCAGCCTCATATTTTCTTCAGCTTGCATCTGAAGTTTCCTCTCTTCCATTTGCATTTGCTGTTGAATTTTTTTTCTCTTCCATTTCCATTAGTTTTTGAAGTTTTCTTTCTTCAGCCTCCATTTTCTGTTTTTCAGTTTCCATCTGAAATTTCTCTCTTCTGCCTGCATCTGCAATGTCATATCTTCAGCCTCCATTTTCTGTTTTTCCCCAATTTCCAGTTGAAGTTTTCTCTCTTCGAACTTCTGAGCCTTGTCATATTCGACACGTGCGAATTCTTTTACTTCCTCAGTAGTCATACCAAGGGATTTCCCTTGTTTAATGAAATAATCTAAAGTAGACATTATGTCTAATTTTATAAGATATGTCTCTTATGTAAGTATACTGGAGAAACTCACTTTATCCCAACTCAGTAGGTGGCAAGTTCTTGCTTAAGAACTTGTATAATTACCTTTCCAACTATTAATAATGTTATTAATTACTTACAAAATATGCCTCATAATATTATCCGTTTATAAGAAAAATAGACAACGTAAACAAGAGTGACAAAGACAAGATATAAAGGACAAATGACCACGTTCGCAGAATCAACTAAACAAGAAAGCAAACTAAAGAAAAAAAATATTGCAAAAAATGCAATGACACTGCGAAAAGAGTGACAAGACAAGTGACACTACAAGGTATAAACATAGAGGGTGTATATAAATAAAGGATAGCCAGATTGAGACGGACGTTTACAAACAAAATATATAATGAAAATAAGATATGTATAAAAAATTAACACGATAGCAACAGTGAAAGAACTTGACGATACAGCTAAACAATTAGTTGTCACAGACAACCAAACGCAGTGGACTAAAAAATCCTACAGCTAACAAAAGCTGGTATTCCACTGAGGGAAGTCTGCAAAAGTGTCTCTACAGAACGCTTACGTAGGCCCTGGGTGAACTGGGATGTATCCTAACGTAAGTCACCAACCCAACCGCCCACATAAACATATAACATAGAATACGACATAGAGTAAATAGACTAAGCTCTGAGGAAGGCTCGATAACATAGAACAGTGGTACAGTTTACAAACGAAACAACCACTTCTCTTCAAAAGGAAAAACTCTTGGCCTCCGCAACAACAACAAAGATGGACATCAGGTATCACACTAAAGCAGAACGTTGATGGCCACAGGATCTCCTAGCTTCTCAGGTCCTTGACACTGGATGACGTCTACTTGAAACTTGCACAGGAAACATGAACTGGAAACACTTGACTTGACCAACTTGCGCATCAAAAATCAGCACTGTGAACACTGTAAATCCTGCTGAACTTGACATGACAAAGATCTTCTGTTAGTGGATGTTCTTGAGAATGCTGTTGAACTTGTTAGGTAATATTCTTCTGTAGAATTCTCCATCTGTAGTTGGTACAGCACCCCATGAAACTGGCTCACCATAAATATGTTAAGGATACGTAAGTGGTGTAGGAAGACAATGTTAATATTATGGCTGATGAAGGCAATCAGCTTGTGGTCGGGCTTACGGATGGCCGACAGGTGTGTAAATATGTATAGCTGTAAGTGCGAATGTCGTAAGTTCTGGCATACCTATATACACTTCGATCACACACCACTGTAACGTAGGATCAGAAAATGTAGGAACTAGTATAACGTTCCACACAGTTTATTAACGCCACAGTCACGTAGACATCATGGTAACACAGTTCACAGCATAAAACATGACGCATCAGATAAGTAAGTTCATTTCGTAGTAATACAGCAAAAATGTTCATCCAAAAAGACTACGTACATCGCAACTCTCAATAGGCTGTAGAATGCAGTAACTCATAGCATAAATCCTTACAAATCGATATCCAAAGATTCAGTTACAGGTGCAAAAACTCAAAGTACAAAGGCTGCGGAACACAGCAGCTCACGTTTCATAAAGGTTTACATCAATATCTTTATAAATGATGATGATGGTGGCCGGTATAGTCCATGGGCTCTAGAATATCAAACGTATAAAAAAAACTCCCACTGGTCGCTTACACAGCGGCATACTATATTTTCTAATAACAGGGAAAAAATCCATCATAGGAAACATGAATCAAAATAACGGCTGGTACAATCCATGACCTCTATAACAAATCCATCAGAATTCGTACAATATATATAATGCCGGCGTACTCCCTGGCATTTGGGTAACATCTCTTGGAAAACAATCCATAAATTCCTGGGAGAAAGAACATTCCCGACAATAATCTCTTTATCTTTACTGTAAACAGTATCCTCTTCAGTTATCAAATTCCCTTCATCACAAAACACAAATACGCTGGAACACACTAGCGAGATGGGACGACCATCCCGAAGCCCTGCCAGCAAACAACTCCCCCGAGATTTTCGTCTCTCAGTACAACTCAGTAAAAATTACACATTGCGCGGACCAACCGCGTGAGACTACAGTTCAGCTTAACCGTCTCTTCCCCAAACTAACACTAAGAACATTCGAGCACTTTCTTTTTTATTATTTTTCTTTAAAAAAGACTGACACAGACTCAGCTTGAGCTATGTTAAAAAATTACAGAGCACAAAGCCCCCAACTAAAAAATCATCTCATCACTAAAAGCGTGCTAACTAGCTTGTGTACAAAAATCCGACCTATACATACAATACTTTAACACTTAACTCCCAAATACAAAAATATGACTCAACAGTCTGATTTAAAGAAAGTCGAACTGATAGGCTGGATTAGGGAAATTACTTAACCCAGAGACTGTCCTGTCTCTTACACTATTACCTCGTGGGAAAAACTATTTCTTCCACCTTACTTTCATATAGTTAACACTATCACCTCTGCTCAGACAGGACTATAACCATCTATTGCCTATCAGATAAAATCTACGACACCTACAAACCCCCCAAAACTCAACAGGGTAAAGAGAGATCAATCTAGGATCATGAAAGTGGATGCACTATAATGGACATTAAACAATTCCACAACAAACGGCAGATAAATTGCAGCCTGTAAGAACCAAACACAAAATCAGCTATGTAATACGCTACATAGAATGATGAATACTATATACCATAATTATAACCCACATGGGGTTGAACCGGGCATCCCGTACACATGACAAACACCAGTTTTGAATATGCATGGTCCAAGAACCAAAAGCAAATTTCTTTCTTGGTGGGGGGGGGGGGGAGGAGAGGGGGTGGGGTGTGGCGAAATGGGATTTACTCCCTATTTTCCAACACGCCTCCATTCGGTTTTTCCTCTTAGTTTTTTTCTAGAGTCACTGGCTCTCTGTATTTCGTTCTTTTCATGTGGTTCTACGGGGCAGTAACCCCCATTATTGCTCGGTCAGACACCCACCCCGCAGAGTGGCTGGGTTCTTTTGATTTCGTGTTCATTAGGCCAACAACAATTGACGTAAGATGCGTAAGAGCACCTGGCATTGGACAAGCGGGAGAGAATCTTCGCCGCTCGTAAACATGTTTGAGCACGAGCGGTAATCCAGTTATGCTTTCTTTTGAGACCCCGATTCACTGTCCCCTTGAGTACCCCTATTGCATTTCGGTAGGGGCGGTTTGGTCTTTGAGTGCAGTTCTTCCCGGAGACCCGTCTCAGTAGCTTTGTTGAATGACATCACGTTACGTAGAAACTTCGGTGGTCATTCATGTCTGGGTCTTTGACACCGGTGGCAGTCCCTGTTGTTTCTTGAATTCTAGAGCTCCTGTTAAGTTAGTCTTACGTTGGTACCAGAAGCATGTGTCAAGCAGGTGGTGCTGTTTTTGATTTTAGCAGAGACGGCCATCAACCCGTTACGCAAAATGTTTTGGTAGTTGCGTCTTTTAGAGAAAGTTCTGGTCCAGTATTACGTGTCTTTGTTGTCCTGTGCACGTGTTTACCGGTACGTCTGATTGAACATCTACGACTGTAGTTGATAGTATAAAAGAGGTCCTTGTCTGTCTGTAAATTGCTTTAGTCTTGGATATTCTTGCCGGGAGAATAGCAACGTAAAGACAGTTTGCCCGCTGGTGATTCGTAGTTGGAAATTCTGACCTTTGGGTTTGCATACGTCGGCTTTCTCCGGCAATCACTGAGCCGTAGGCCGGACTTCGCCTTATGTGGTTAATGCCTTCTGTGGAGACTTTGCCTTCAGTGGGAGGTCGCTCCAGTCAACGACCTATTTACAGATGGGTTGCACGTATATATAGGCGTGCCCAGTTCATCACCCTATTACGGGTCATCGGTGTTTTTTCCCGTGGTTGGGAAATAGCATTTCTTCGGAAAATCATTTAGCGAGAGGAGCGCCCTGCTCCTGTATATAAATAATTTGAGTGTTTCACCCCGCAACTGCCCGGATTTACAGCTGGGTGCATTTCTTCCAAGGATTTGTTCGTTATTACACGGGAGAAGAGAAGGCATCATATCTTCAGTGGCCAGCAGTGATCCCTGTGGAGTAAAGCACCTGTGCCAACGAAGAGGGAGTTGGGGGAAAGAGTGCACTCGACACTAACAGCTGGGGAGGGCAGTTTTGGTTGTTTCCTTGTGTAACGGTGTGCTAGCCCCTTAGTGTAGTTCTTGAGCAAAGTCGCTGACAGGGACAAGTCAGCAGGCTTAGTGTGTAGGCATAACTGGGACTGGTGTGTATTGAAGGTTCTTTTTCCAACCACAGACTATTAGATTTAAAGTACTGCCACATACTTGAGGGTGCAGGAAACCTGGGTTTGGTTTTCCCTGTGGTAGTCCATATTTTTTTTTTATATTACCTGTCTCTGGAGTGTTTATAATTTTGGTGTCTCGTTCTTAGAGACCTGCTTTGTAATTTTATTCCATCTGTATGTTATGCCGTGATTGATATTTATGTTATTCTTTTTCTATCAGCTATTTATCTGTTGTGTCAATAAAAGACATATATATTTATTTACCCGGATCCGATTTCTTTTACTTTCCTCACTGGATCTGTACTATTCACTTGAACTGTATTGTTGTGTATAAAAACCTTACCTCTCAATTGAGTAGGAGGCGGTGTGACAGTAGTTGAACAAAATGTCACTGAGTGTCATGTAATGTTCTCACCCTCGATAACTATAAGTCACATCATCCACCATCAACAGAATCTCTTATCTATCACCTCAGATCTCTCTCATACTCTTTTGTCTTAACTCTGGTCACAGACAGACTCTTATATAACCCACTCGTGACAGGGGGGGGGGGGGGGGGGGGGTTAATTTTATTTGGTAACAACAATAAAAATTTTGATGCATTAAAATTGTCTTGTCCTTAACTTGTATGATTTTAAGACATAACTAAATATTTGTTATCCGGAACTTTTTAAGCCCAGTAAAAGTCATTTTTTGTTCATCAATGAAACAAACTTTGGTACGTTATATAACGCTCACAAGAAAGGTGGTCTTGACTAGAACAGTATTTGAAACAAAATGCTCTCTGACCTATTTATTGTCGTCATTCACAATCTAACGCCCGCGTCTTCAAGTACGAAACATAATATTTATTCGAGTTCATCATTTCGTTCACTTTAAAACATTTATTTTATTGGAATTGATTCCATCTAATTTACATTGTGTTAACAATATAAAATTAGCTGGGTCAGTGCCAGTAACAATTTGAAAGATTAAAATGCCCTAGGAAAGAGAGCTGCGTGCAAAGGTTCTACTATCTGCTATAAGTGAAACACAGAGATTTTGAGCGTCAAAGATTTGAAACGCGACAAATATGCAAAGTTTACGTGATCTTAAATAATAGTGGTTTATACACCAACTCTTTAAAGTTCGAAGCTTATGCCTTAATCAGCTCTCTCCACTTCTCCTTGCTCTCGGTGGTCTATAACCTCATCTCTGTGTTATTTAACATTCCTATTTGCTTATCTAGTGGTTGGTGTTTACTCTGTTTTCTTTCTCCACCCGTCTCCGTTCTTGATAGCCTCTCTTTACTCTTCTTGTTTTTGATTACCTCTCTCAACTTTTCTTTACCCCAGATAGTTTTTTGTGTGCCTTTCTTTAAATGATCGTATCTTACTACTTATTTATGTTTCTGATCGTATTGCTCAATTCCTGTCTTGCCTGCTTATCCCTTTTTACGCGCACTTAGTTCTAGATCGTCTCGTTATAGTTCTGTTTGTTCATCATTCGTTTCTCTTCAGTTCTGCTTGTAAATGGTCAGGTCCATTCTACGTATCCGCACAATTTCTAAGTCTGGTTATTGCAGGGTTTCTTAACCTGTGATCCACGGACCCCTTGATGGTCCATGAATGAATTCTTGAGCGTCCGTGTTCATAACCTAAAATTTAAAATTATTTAATTATGCGTTATGTACATTTTTTCTGAGATGGAGTCTGCTGCCTTCACCAGACAATAAAAGAGTCCAGTGGTAGAAAATAAAAGGTTAAGAAACCCTGGGTTCTTGTATTTTATTTATTTATTTGGTTTGTAAAGTGCCGCTTTTTTTCTCTTACTATTTTCCCCTCGTTTCTCGTGAGCTATCATATTTTTAATTTCACCGGACAACATATTAATGAAACAAAATAACGTAATTCCATAAATATTTGTTTGGTATGGTTTGTAAATTCCATAAATATTGGTTTGGTTTTTAAATTCCATAAATATTTGTTTGGTATGGTTTTTAAATTCCATAAATATTGGTTTGGTTTGGGTTTTAAGGACCATATTTTTGTAGTGGGTAGATTTCCTAATTTTTTTTTGTAATTATCTTGAGTGAGTGCATGAATTAATTAGCTCTTTTGTGTGCGTCTATGCATGTGTACGTATGTTGTTTTGTTTTCTGGTCCACTTTCAGTTTTATTAAAAAGAATTCATCCGTAGAGACACGGGACAGTGATTTGTCGACGTCTCGTTGATCCTGAGATATAATTTTTTTTTTTTTAATTGATGGAGAAAAATATCCTGTTAATGTTATTACATTTTATATTCAGTTGTCGCGTTTTACTAATGGCATTGTCCCTTCTTATAATTTATTATAGACAAGGCAAAAAGAGCTTTCTAATTGTGTGGTTTTTTTTTCTTCAAAAAATTTCTTTATACGATTTGTGATGTTTAAAACGGGGTGGAGGGGGAAAACTGTGGGTGTGTCAGTTCATATTTAATTTCATACTTTTGACACAGCTTCCCCTGGGCTAATATATTTTTCCAAATTTTACTCTGTTAAAATTGTATTTTAATATATTTTATGCTACCATTGTTATATTATATTGTTTTCTGTTTTATATACTAACAATTAGGTGCTGATCTCCGCTACCAACACGCTAAAACAGTATAGTGAAAATATGTATAGTTCTGCCCACAGAGGCTCCTAGGTCTCTGAGAGGAAATACATTAATTACCTCAGCCTCAGCGACACCTGTCTTCAATCAATCAATACCATTTAGCTCCCCGAGGAGCATAGGCCTTCAACAAATACATGCCGAGTCTTCCTGTCCCGTGCCGTCCGCTCAAGTTCTTTCCATGTTTTCCTCATCATTTTCACCTCTGTATCCAGCTCTCTTCTCCATGTGCTTTTTGGTCTACCTCTGCATCTCTTTCCCTGTGGATTCCAGAACAAGGAATGCCTTGTAATGCTATCAACAGGTTTCCTCAACGTGTGTCCTATCCATCGCCGGCGTCTTCTTCTCAACTCTTGTTCAACTGGCACTTGTCTGGTTCTTGTCATCAATTCCACATTTGTGACTTTATCATACCATTTCAGTCCTTTTATTCTACACAAGCACCCGTTTATTTTCGGTTGTTGTGACCTAATCGAGGATGCGCGTGGGGCTGCAACCCCCATCATTCAAAACGATTCACCGCAGGAACAAACGCTACCAGAACTAACAACAGTGGCGTAACGAAAATTTAAGGTTGCCCCTGGCACAAATTAAGTGGGTCCTCTTCACATAAAGAGCTCAACAGCTATAATTTATACGGCAAAATCTGTATATAAATGTAACTACTTGCTTCATCGCCACCCTGTAGCTGCCAAGAAGATAAATCTTCTACACATTTTTGCCAGAACCTTCTGTTTGAAAAGGTCCCTTCTTACCACTACTTTCCGTGGCCCACTGGATGCCTGGGCCCCCGGTATGTTCCCGGTCTACTCGGGCAGTAGTTATGCCACTGACTGACAAGCCCTCTGACTCAGCCCCCCCAGCACGAAGACCACAGCAGTGATTATCCCAAGCTCCTCAAGGAGAAAGAAAAAGGGTAGGGTGGATAGATTTTTATTCTTAATTTGATTTTATTAAAATGTATTAATGTCAACGTCATAATTCTCTTTCCTCTGCTTATGGAGTATAACGCCCCCCAATCAGCGGACCCCCCCCCCCCCCCCCCCCCAATGCAGAAAACCTGCACCAAAACAATCATGTGTTCTAGCAGCGGTGGTTTCCGTAGCAATTTGTTTCACACAGAGTTATCAGCCTTACACACAACCTCATATTAGTCGCCCCTTAAGCCTAAGCCTGAGGCAGCAGCCGTAGTCCTATTTTGGGTGGGGTCTGTCAGACATGATTGTGGATCTACATGAGGCTGTTAACACGTATTACTAGATCCTTACTGGGCCTTTACATTCTTATTATGTTTGGTTTAATTTTGGCCCATGCACATGAAAACTAGTGTTTGTTTCATGCTTGTCCTTTTTTTACCCGGTTCAACCACAGAAAGGTTATAATTTGGGTATGTAGTGTTATTTATTCTATATTGCGTTGGTTGTTTTTCTCCAGTTGGTTCTTTCAGGCTGTAATTTCTCTGCCGATTGTTGTTGTGGCATTGCATTTGTCTGTATTGTTTGTGATGTATCCCCTTCCGTGTTCCTAGGTTTGCCTCTCTTTATCCTGTTGCCTTATGCGGAGTTCGAAGGTTTTGCTTTTCTGTACCCTTTTCCATCTTTTTAATTGCAGTTGATATCATTCTTAATGTATCTAGTGGACGTTTGTTGATTTGTTATTGTTGTGTTTTTGTTGATTGTTTTACTGTACTTACTGAAATTGTGCCGAGAATATTATTTTTTTTTAATGTATTTTTGTTTTTCCTTTTCCGTTCTCATTTGTTCTAATAGTTAAATGTTAATTCTTAATTTGGTGGGTATGTCGATTTTAAGTACAGTTTCTGGTGAGTTTTGTGTTCTGAGGTATTCCACGAGTGGTTTTCTTTGCTGTTTATATTTCTTGCATGTTAATACATAATGTGTTATGTTGTTTTTCTCCAGACGTATTCTACAGCAAGGTTCCTCTACCATGAAAAACCTGTTGCTAGTTGCAGTCTAAGTTTTCTATTGCAGGGTACTTTTGGTCCTCTAGACATCTGATATGTTCATTTAGGATCTTTCAGCAGTTTATAGACCTTTCTGGTTTTGTTTCCAGTACTCTGTCCATTCCTTTGTCAAAATATTTTAAATACACCTTTAATCTCTAATGTGCTCAACACTGTGTTTATGTGGTTTGAGCTTTTTCCTGTTTTTGCTTCCTTGTCGGCTACTTCATTGCCTTCTATTCCCAAGTGCAAAGATATCCGTGCTAATCGTACTGAACACAATACAGAACAGTGTTTACTAAACAGGGATTCCATGAGACATGGGTGAGTAAATGAAAATTTTAATACTCTGAAATATTGAAAATATATCTCCAAACACTTACTTAGTCATTCCTCTTCTACCCTAGTGTGTAGAGGTTTACCAGAGAGAGTGCCTATCGGCTGTCTTCCTCCTAGCCTGATTCCAATCTAGCACTCAGTCCTTCAGAGATTGTCTAATGTACTCCCAGCAGATTCTGGGTCATCCTGGAGGTCTGGATTCCTGGTTCTTAATTCTCCATACTTGGCGTGGTAGCCGAACTTCGCCCATTCTGCAAACATGGCCAAACCATTATAGCTGGGACTGTTATAATTGGGTCTGCAGGGGTTGGGTTTTGAGGCTTTGCCGTTTCGTCTGGTTGCAGACCATGTCTCTTCTTGTTACTTCAACCACCTTCCTCAGATACCTCATTTCTGAGGTTTGGAGCTGGCTTTTGTGGGTTGTAGTCATTGCCCATGACTCGCATCCATAAGATAAGATTGGAACATCGGTGGAGTGATACACAGCCATCTTCATAATCTCGCCAATTTATTTTTTACTGAGAAATGCTCTACTTATGGCCTAAAAAAAGTCTCCCAGCTGCTGCTCTTCGGGTAGCCAACTCTTCTTTGATGCCTTCCTTCCAGTCTATGAAAGCTTCAAGGTATTTAAAGTAGTTGGCCTGCTCCAGGACCTGTTCTCCCAGCATAATCTGATGCCTTCTCCCCTCTCGTAATATCGCCACATCTCCAAATATGGCAGGATATTCTGTTCAGCAACTAGAAAACACTTTAATTCTGATGCACTAAAAACTGGATGTTTTGTTTTGTTTTGGTCATCTTGCATTTAAAGTTATAATTAGTTGTTTTGTACTTGTGTTTTTAATACTGTTACAGAGCCTACCTATTAACAACGACAGAAAGATGCGCTGAAGTGTCACAGTGAAATAAACTTTATACTGAATTTGCTTGAAAGAGAACAGTATTTTGATGCTTAAGTACCATGCCACATTTTGATATTACATAATAATTAAATAAAGACAGTAATAACTTTTAAATATTTTTAATATTATAAGCTCCCTCTCTTTCATCCACACTCTCTCTCTCACTCTGACAAATTGTGCATGCCACAGACACGTGCACACACAGTGACACAGAGTTGTGCTACATGCTATAAGCTACTTCAAAAAAATGGGTTTTTTTAATAACAGGATGTGAAATTTAACAATTATTTTCATACATGCCACACCTTGGAGATGAAAAAACCTGTACAAAAAAATCCAAAACCTGTACAAAGACTGAAAAAACATATCAAAAGAGTTAATTTGTCTAAAAATATTTTCAATTACATTGGGCTGTATTACAAATGAAGCACATGGACTTTGCCTTTTAAAGCAGGTCTTCACTTATTTTAAAACCCAAACAATAAATGTCTGAGTTTATTTTACACTGTAAAAATAATGTGATGGTGTCATCATTTAGTCTATTTCTGTGCTTCATTATCACTAACAGACTGGGAAATCCTGTGTTCAATAGGACCTTATAAAAGAATTCTGAGACACAGTAATAAGGGGAATGGGTTAGAAAACCTGTACAGAAAATATGTACAGGGTGTACACATCTGAAAATGCAAACACCTTGTACAGATTATGGGTAAACCATAGCATGTGGCATGCATGTATTTTTGAGGTTCTTCTATGAAAAATAAGTTGTGATACTGCTGCTGCTGCAAAAACTAAATTCTAAGAATTTTAAATTTGTATAAATATAGGTACTGAAATTTTAAAATGGATGTATATATTAAGTAAATGGTTAACTGTAACAGCAGATTAATAATGATGGCAAAGCATAGATGTACACATTATAATCATTTATGCCCATTGTGTTGCTTACACACCGGTTGTAAATACCTATATGTGCTGAAAATATGTGTAAAGTATTACACACGTTTAATAAAATATGTCATATACATGAAGTAGGTGTTTTTTCACTTAAATTCAAAGCTTAAACAAAAGTTTTAATTACCAGTCTTAATGCACATTCTTCCACTGCACAAAGTCTTTACAATTTATGTCATGTTCATAAGGTGTCATCAGTTATCTGGCATTACTCTCTTTTGCCTTTATTCAATAAACCAGAATATCAAAGAGCTATAAAACATAAAAATTTAGCATAAAATTTCAGCTGCCTATACACAATTATTTAGTTACATTCAATCATTTTATGCTGAGGCAGAATATGTTTAACTTTTTACAGAAACCGTTTCAGTGTCCATACTGTGTGCCCTACCCTGAAGTGCTGGCGCAGAATTATGAAATCAAGACTTCAAACAAAAGGAAGAATCAATATACTGGTTAACTGAGTGCTGGGCAACAACAGTGCAGTCGATAATTTTAAACTATACTTCAATGATAAGCTGCAGGGTGCACGAGATAAAGCATCATGATGAGACATTATGATTTTCATATGATATACGAATGGCACAGGCAATGGAAATAAAAAAATAAAAATGTGAAAATCTATGTCAGCTTTTGCAGTTTCAACAAAGATTATTGGAGAAACCATATCTCCACACAAGAATGTACATAAGGTCACAAGGAACTCACTGGATGGGCACCACGAAAACCAAATTGAACATTCCTCCATAGTCAGGAAATGAAGAAGCTGCCTACAGTATATGAGGACAAAAAGAATAGGAGACAGAATATTAAATTACTATCAACCAGAAAGGAGGTATCACAGGGTGTCTAGAGCAAGCCACAATGATATGGAAAGCAATAAGAAAGGGTAAAATCTGACAGAACAAATCTCCATGAAATCTGGTTGGATCTAGCTACGGATCAGTCCCGCACCTGATGTTGTGATGGGCCCTGTAAATGTACCATGTACAGACTAGATGAGCAGCATTCATTCAGACTAGCCAAATATAATGCTCTGGTCCCAGACGAGGGATTCACAGCAAAAGTCATAGCTGAAGAGTTATAGTGGCTGCCTCAGTGTATGATCTACTGAAACTATTGGGTATGAAGGACAGTCAAGAACAAGGGCACTGAAGAGGCTTGGCAAAACTGTAGAAAGGGCATCATGCTGGCTGTGGAGCAACCGCAGCGGGCTATGGAATTCAGAACAGTAATGTATATAAAACATAACACTTACTTTCACAATGGCCTCAAGCTGGTAGCACGGATCAAACTAGGAGTGAAGATGTTAACTTCTGATGATCAGATTGCCTCATATTGTAATGCTCTGTATAGTTTCCTATCAATACTATCATCATAAATCATTACATTCCCCAAGGGACTGTACCAAAAGAAACTGAAACCTTTCAAAGATGCATCAGAAGAAACATATTACAATTACAACACACAAAATCTAACAAATGAGACACAAGGAATACATTTTTGAGAAAAAAGATTTGAAGCACTAGAGAACATGGAAACATTAGAAAGAAAGTACACAAGAAAGCATGGGACATTTGATACAAACTAGGGGATTGATCTTAATTTTGTAAATTACTTATACCTTATATCTCACAAATAAAAACACATCTATGAAAAGTCAGACTTACAATACAGTCAGCAAAAATAGGGCTACACACTGACATAACCAAAATGAAGGAAATAACAATAAACAATAAGCACAATATGTCTGATAAAGATCAATGATCAGATAGTTGAAGAAGTGAATTGCTGAATCTATTTGGGAGAAAGTCAGAGGAACAAATCATGATGTGTATGTCAGTATAAATAAAGCCCCCTAAATAATCTTTAAATCTTTAATCAGCTAGTATGAAACATTACAGTTCTTTCCCAAAATTACAAAAAATTAGGCTAGTTTGCAGATGTAAAATCTGACTCAATGCCTCAGAAAGATGGCATGTCACCAAGAATATCGTGCCCAAACTCCAGACACTCCTCAACAGATGTCTCTGTCATATCATCTGTATCAGATGGCTAGATCTGGTAACAAACACTGACCTACATAATAAAACCTGACAAAAACCACTACCGCTGGACATATCAACAGCAATAAAGGCACTGAAAGGAGCTATGGGCTTATTTCCCCTTAACCAAGAAGGGGAATCACTCAGAATTTATTTGCTCCCCTTTTACACAATAACAAGTATGAAGACTATCAATGTGACGGTATTGCCTCCCCCAACTTTGCAGTAGTGGTCCAACAGTGGCCAAAACTCAAGAGTATCTAATATGGGCTTCAAAGGTATCTACCTTCACACAAGATTACTCTTGGCAGAGATGTAGATAGAAGGGTGATGACACTTCTATTACAAAGGGAGTCTTCACAAGATATTCAGAATAAGCGAGAACAATACTGCTTTGGCTGAGTATGTTCTCTGTAATTTTGCCAATGCTTTTGTGAAGGATTTAAGCACTTATTAGTTTCAGCTCGTTTAAACCCCCACCCCTGATTTACTCAGTGGAATTCTATTATTTTAATATAGCTCTGTTTAGAGTGTGTGTAGTAATTTGACTGAGATAAACATGCAGTAACTTTAAAATGATTAAATCGAAGTTAAATTTGTAACATTACAAATAACAAAATTTAATAATCACTTTAGGTTTTAACAGTTAGAAATAATTTGAATAGTTATGGATCAAGAAAGAGTTATCATCACAGTCCTTAGGGAATGTGAGATATTACAAGAAGTTCAAGTGGCAGCATATACATATTTGAACTTAGCTGCCAATGACGGTGTCACGAGACAGATTTCGTGAAGTATCTTACTGTCTAATATTTGGTGTATAAATTGGACGGACACTCAAGATAGTACATATGCAAATGAATAACTTGACAGAAGTCTGGGTCACAGTTCCATACATATAATCTCAACAGCATAGTCCTGGACATCAGTAACAATAGTACACAAAGCTTGCATCAATACAATATGTGGTAGTCATTCTAACGTACTGGTAGCAACTGCATTCAATGTAAGTGCGGCATTCACCCCTCGCACATATATCTCTATCTCTGGTCTGCATTCAATGTAAGTCCGGCATTCACCCCTCGCACATATATCTCTATCTCTGGTCTGCATTCAATGTAAGTGCGGCATTCACCCCTCGCACATATATCTCTCTCTGGTCAATCACCAAGCATCCAAGTTCCTCCAGAACTTCACAGCGCGGGAAAACTACAACGCGCTTATAAACAATTATGTAGAAAGGCCTTCTATTAAGTGCACATTACGCGGAACCTCATCGCGTCACATCCAATATATCATAATCAAAATCACAGACACTATTCACATATTTTACAAAACACTGACCGTCTCCAATGACAGATGGCCACAGACTCCCCTTAACATCTCAGTATACTTCTCTGACAAGTATGGTAACTACATTCACTCCGCACGCTTTTCTCATGTGCCCGTAAATCTCGATTCACACATGTACGCCCCTGACTATTCTTCAACCATACTACGTGCTTTTAACAGTGAACTTTAAATATAACATTCCAAGCTTGCATACTTCAATAATAAAACACTCTAAACAGGTTACACCATTCTCTACCCACACACATGTATACACGTCATGTATATCATGACATTACCCCCCTCTCCAAATGAAAAATGCAGTTTTTCACAGGAAGGTGATGTAGGCTTCGCCATAGCAATCATACTCTACTGGTAAACCAAAAAAAATTCCATCTTATAGAACATCAAACTGTGTTGGATGCAAATCTAACAATGTGTGCTTCAATAAATATATTAACCAAATCATAAATGGATTCACCAGACAAAAATTACACAGGTGAACCAAAAGGTACATCAGCACTGTTCATTAAGTAATATATTTATATTATAAGTTAACACTTAAAACTTATCAAACTAACACAAATGTGATTCATAAATATAAAACAGATCTATACTAAATGATAAATTAAATCTGTAAATTCATGTCTCAATTGCTCCAAAACCAGAGTAAAGGACTGATGCCTCACTAAGAAGAGGTATCGGTGAGCAAGCCTGCTGAGGACCACCCATCAGATGCTGTAGTGATAGAAAATTCCCCCAAAGACACTAGTATCTCATGGCATAGCATACTTTCCTATCGATAAACAAGATTAGGCAAGAATAAAATAATTTGCCTTTGAAAACGTGTATCACATTATGCCACATCATATACCCTTCTATGTCCACCTCATTCTACTAAACATTCCCAGTGGGGTGACAAAATAATCAATTAAGGGGTGATATACCCATTTCACAATCTTCGTGATCAGTGGCCTTAGATACTAAACCTGTACCTCCCAATTAAGCTTTACTACTTTAGTTAATGAAATAAGTCAACTTAAAACAACTAGTAATACTGACTTGTACTGTATACCTGTTGACTATTTTTGTTTATATACATTCTAAGATCAATAACTCAAATTTCCATTCTTGAAAAATATTAAGTCTCTCACAAGGCTAAAGCTTTCAGCCTTGTTCTATTCTAGGCACAGTAACTATTAACCTCTCATGCTGAGTCATAACAAGTACCAATCTCTTCCAGCTAACATCAAAACTATTTCCGATCTAGAATCCATTATCATCATTACCTAGATTACAAAAGTATTTCCAAATAGAACAGTATCTTTAGTAGAGTAAACAGATCATGCATGTCCCATGTATCTGGTGGTAATTTCTTGATGGCGTTGAACATTAACAACTTCAATGGTTCTTTACTTTTATCCACGTATCTGTTTTTGAAACTGAAAGATAATATTAACTCTAACTGGTCTGCAACTCTAGCACAATTCCCTGTCAGACCATCCATCACAGTCTTCCACACTTCCTTCCTTGAAGCTTCAGTCTCTTCCAGTACTGCTTTCTTGGCGACAGATGCAGCATCCTTCGTCTTCGCCCTCCTATACTGCATTTGAGCATCTCGGGGTTCCTTCTCCCGATCTGACGGATCTGTATCAAGTGCAGCCTCATGTTGCACCTCCGTCGATTTAACTTGATCTTTCAATGCCTCGGCTTGCTGCTCTAATCTTTGTTTACCAGCCTTAAATTGCTCTTCTAGTGCTTTTATTTTATCCAAAAAAAACTCTTGCCTAAACCATTACATTTCTCCTTCCAATGAGCCGACAGGACCCGGCAATGTTGCTCTTTAACTTGAGTATTACTCTTATACTCAGCTACTATCCTGTTCCTATACACCTTGAATTCATCCTGAATTCTTTTACTACCATCTTCATATTCCTTTAGTAATCTCTGCTCAAGAATCTTGAATTTTCCTTCTAATATAATACACTTTTCCTCGAAGGTTCCCACTTCCTGAATCAATTTATCTATCTCTAACTGATCTTTGTTACACCAAATACCCATTTTTGGCAAACATCTTTGGATGCATGGTATTTTTCATTATGCACTGAACTTGTCACTCCCTTTGTTGTCTCACAGGTTTTTGTAGACACTTCTGTCTTCTTACTAACACATAGTGATCTTCCTTCCATAGAATATAACTTATCTTTGCTCCTGACTGAATCATCACCGATCTTAGTCTTCTTCTGTGATTCATCCACATTGTTTCAAAATTTTACCAACTGAGACTGAAGTATATTCACAACACTTATATGTTTGTACAGTGAGTTCTTTCTTCTCAGTTTGAAAAGCAACATTCCCATTTTCAGTTTTCACCAGGGACCTCAAGACGCAGCAATAGAGACCGCAGTCAGCGACTCATAGCTTGACTGCCTGCGTCAGGACCAGCGAACCAGAGCTGGTCAAGACCGTGCTCCACCTCCACGTGGTGGTCCTGGAAACAGCCTGCAGCAATGCAGTCTGGCTGAGCGAGCACGGATCGCAATGGGAAGGCAAACCCGGTCCTAAAAAATGCCGTGCAGAAGTCGGATGTGTCGACCGAAAGGTGCAGATATCACAGCTACGTTGTAAACAGACACAACGCAACCACCGTCCTTTTCAGGGCGAACAAAGAAGAAGAAGTTTTCACCATGTCATCTGCTACATTAGCTTACCTCTTTAGATTAAGTTTTGGTCTCTTGCTCTCATCCACTACTGGTAATGTATTTCCAGTTTTAACTTCTCTAATTTCCTTAATCTCTATCAGATATACCTTTGCTCTATGTGGCTTGTATTTATAATCCACTTTTACCATAGTGTTAAACAATTTGTACGACTCACAATCTCTTATAGCCAAAATAAAGTCTCTCAAGGCTATTCTTTTCTTTCTGTTTCTAATAGTTCTTGAACAATCTGCCATGACTATAGGTTTATAGTTCAAATTCCAAAATAAGAAATTGTAATCACAATTATAATACCAGCTAATCAGTATAAATATACCTCAACCTAGGTACTACAATAACACCAACCGTCTCCGACGACGGATGGCCAGACTCCCCTTAACATCTCAGTATACTTCTTTGACAAGTATGCTAACTACATTCACTCTGCACGCTTTTCTCATGTGCTCGTAAACCTCGATTCACACATGTACGCCCCTGAGTATTCTTCTACCATACTACGTGCTTCTAACAGTGAACTTTAAATATAACATTCCAAGCTTGCATACTTCAATAATACACTCTAAACAGGTTACACCATTCTCTACCCACACACATGTATCCACGTCATGTATATCATGACAGACGGTTCTGCTCCTTCTTATGGGTAGGTTCTTTTCACACTGCTCACTCGTCTCTGATCAAGGTTGTCTGGGGTAGCTTGTTTCCCAGAAATGTCAAGGAAAGTCTACCACGTGGGTCATTCGTCTTAAAGCTTAGGACACGGTTCCCTTCTTGTTCCACAGATAGTACTTTCTGCTGGTACCACCAATAACTATGAAAAAGAATAGAATGAAACGCTCTTCTGAGTATGGCGTTTTCCACCCCATAGTTATCGGTTCCTATCTTTCCATACCACCATCCCAATTACTCAGATAAAACTTTCTTTACATTTAAATAGAATAGCTTTCATAGTTACTTTATATTTAAATGAAAAGGTTAATAATACAGATAGAGTATGTTTACATATACATCTCCACTGATTGAAAAGTGTTCACAATATAAATTGAATGTGTTTTCATTTATGTTTTACACTGATTAAAAAGTTTGAACCTTCCATTACTTTAAAATGAATATTTTCACAGACATTTACACTGGTTTCAAGCTTGAAAACTTATATTAATTTTAAAGGGAATATGTTTATATGGACATTTACACTGCTTTGAAATAGTAAGTATTATACTTAGAATGTACATCATTTCTTTCATCTTTCCCTCCCTGCTCCATATGGAACCTGGGACTACTTTATGCTTTTAGTTCTCTTTACAAAACTACCAATAAAGCAATCACCAACCTGTGCAGTGGTGGTTCATGAATCATCATTCTATATGCTGAGGTTGCCAGCCTCAAATGACTTTGACATCCAACAGCGAGTTTCACACATTAAACTTCACATGGTAATATAATAATAATAGCCCCTTCAGTCATAACTGACTATGGGAATGCGCCCCTGAGGTGACAGCCCTCAGCTGCTTATTTTCCTGGTGCTCCTTTCGATGTTTTCTCCCCTCCTCTGCTTGTTGTGTGAGCCTCTCTTCGCCCAATCTGAGGTGGCGCCGTAAACAGCAACGCCACTTAGTGCGATCGGAAGCTTCATCCTCCCATGTTGCTGGATCCATGTCCAGTGCCCTCATATCTCTCTTGCACACATCTTTGAACCTCAGCTGTGGTCGCCCAACTGTTCTCTTGCCATCTGCTAATTGTCCGTAGAGGATATCTTTTGGGATGCGACCATCTTCCATGCGGCGAACATGGCCAAGCCAGCGAAGTCTGCGCTGTCTAAGCAGTGTATACATACTTTGAAGGCCAGCACGTGACAACACCTCGACATTTGTCACTTTATCTTTCCACGAAATGCCGAGGATGCGGCGTAGACACCGTAAATGGAAGGTATTGAGCCTTCTTTCTTGCTTAGCATAGGTCGTCCAGGTCTCGCTGCCATATAGGAGTGTGCTGGTGACGCAGGCATTATATACCGCAGCTTTGGTCTTCATTGTGATTGTAGTGGATTTTGATGGTATTGTATGGTGGTGTTATCACCTAGTGTGATGCGTGAGGTCAGCTGTGAAGGCTCCTGAGATAATTGTAACTGTGAATATACAGAAGGCCCTTTCGTGCTACCACTTTATGACCTCACACATATCTTTTTTTACTAATGAATGTGGCTACGTTAAAATCTAGGGTACTGAATGCAATGTGTTGTATGGACATATACACACACACCCACAGATACCAATTAAGTCTAATACTATCAATAAAATTTATAACACAATGAACTAAATTCAGCTGGTTAAATTTAGAATAGAAAATCTTTTTTTTTAAATTTATTTGTTCTGAACCAAGGTTTTATTTTGGCCAGAACTTATGCAAAGATTTTGAAATTTATGAATGAATGGCATGAATAAATGGCATGTTAAATGAAAGATGTTTACATATGCAATCTTCAAGATTAATTATAGTATTACTGTTCGTAATGTTAAATTTTCTGGGAAAACTATGAATGGATGTGCTGTTGGGGTGGCTTCATCCCTCCCTGTTTATGCCTACACAGCATTGTCCATTAATGATGGAAGGAAATGGGATGCTTCAGTAGTAAATTCTCTTGGGTGCTAGTTTTATGAAGTTGGTGTAAGCTCAGCAGGCCAGCTAGCCTACTTAACTTTGCCAGATTTGTTCTGGTGCTGGAATATGATGGCCCCACCTCTCCGTGCTTGAGCAATACACAGATGTTCTGTCGAAATGTACCCTGCACGGGTCCTCACTTCAATTATTAATCAGCATTTGACACCACCTTAGTGTCAAGATCGAACTCACAGCTCTGAAATAAAGTATTGGTTTTTGCTCAGAACCTTACCTAATAAGCCACTTCTACACATAACAAATTACAATAACACCACATAAACAGGGTCAGTTCTCTCTGACCAGACAGCACATCTTACCTAGTTGGTTTCGCATAGGGTAAGTTTCCCCAGTCTACAGATTCTGAAATAGGTGCATTATCTCACTGCCATAGAATAGGATAGGTGATATGATTCACTGTTCTCAACACTTGATCACCCCTTCCTAAACCTTGCTGTAGTTTGTATATTGTTTGTCCCTAGACCCTGAACTAGGGCGGGGGGTCCAGAGCGAATCCTTACTTGTTTGTAAGGCTAGATTTCGATATGGCAGTATCAAATCACTCGGACATTAAACAATATTCAAAATATACAAAGAAATAATTTCAATCTTACCAGAACTTTACATGATAAACTTTCTCCTTCCCCTCTTTGTCAATTTTATAGTTTGTTCTAGACACCTTCTCTAGAACCGTATATGGACCTTGCCAACCAATTTGTAATTTATTCTGGCTACCGGGTAGTAGAAGAAGCACCTTCTCTCCCACAGCTAGTTCTCGGTCCTTTGCCTTCCTATTAAAATATGCTGCATGTTTCTTCCTGGCTTGTTTCAAATTATCATTTGCCAGTTTCCATCCAGCTTTCAAACGAGTGGTCAGTTCGTTCACATATTGATAAGATGAGGTAACAGGTTCTTCCGCCTTCTCATCCGTCCAGGTCCTTAATAAAGCTTCTAAAGGACCTTTTATTGGCCTCCCAAATAGCAGAGTTGCGGGAGCCATCCCGGTTGAACTATGGGGTACCTCCCGATACGCAAACAATGCAGCGGGCAGGAATTGATCCCACAGATCCGGTTTTTCGTGTGCCAGCTTTCTCAGGATAGAAATGAGAGTCCCGTTGAACCTCTCTACCTGGCCGTTCCCTTGTGGATGGTACGGACTACAATGAAAGTGTCTGGCTTGAAATAGTTTAAAAACTTCTTCCGTTAGTTTCCCCTTGAACTGAGATCCATTATCCGTCAAGATTTGATGCGGGAATCCTAATCGGGTAAATATTGTAAGTAGTGCCTCTGCTACATGTTTTGAATCAATTGATGGCAGGGCTACCGCCTCTCCCCACATAGAACAAGTGTCCACCAGAGTAAGGATGTAACTGTTCCTCCTCTTGGTCCGAGTGAGAGGTCCTACAATATCCACTGCAACCCTCTCAAAAGGTGTTCCCACTATGGGCATTTCCCCTAGAGTTGCAGGAGCAGTCCAGTGCTTTGGAGCTACCCTTTGACATTCTGGGCAGGATTTGACATATCTTTTTATATCCTCCGTTATCCCTGGCCAGAAGTAATGACAAGCTATACGCTGTCCTGTGGCGCTGATCCCCATGTGACCACTGAAGGGAATAGCATGCCCGAGTTCCATCACTTTATCTCTATATGAGGTGGGAAGAACCAGCTGGTTGTGACCATTTGTTCCAGTTCCGGCCTTCCTGTATAATAGTTTGTTCTTCATGAAATATTCCCCCTTGCTCGGAGGTGTGTGGCATTTGGGCAATTTTTTAAAACATGGCTTGAGTGTCCTATCCTCAGCCTGCTCCTTTCTCATCTCCTCTGGATGAGCATTTATAGGTTCACCTTCTTCCTCCTTCTTCTGTGACCTGGTCTGCACTGTC
The DNA here is from genome assembly GCA_024509875.1 of Oreohelix idahoensis. Lineage (NCBI taxonomy): Eukaryota > Metazoa > Mollusca > Gastropoda > Stylommatophora > Oreohelicidae > Oreohelix > Oreohelix idahoensis. The sequence goes on from JAMPIV010022734.1 coordinate 200,442, forward strand.
GCCATGATCACAGGTTTCTCGGGATTCCCCAAGAAGACGTATCTACACCCCAATATCAGAGGGTAGATTGGTTCATCTATCACTGCTGCTCTGATTTCTCCTTCCACATAGCGATTTTTCACCGTTATCCTTGCGATGGGAAGTGTCATGAGTGGTATGTCCTTGGTCGCCCCTTGTATTTCCACTGTTTCTGTGGTATACTGACTTGGGTCCACTAGGCTAGACTTCACAACTGAATCATAATCCAAACCTGTATCATAAAGGCACCTTATGGTGGCCCCATTACAAATAACATCCTCACAAACTGGGGGGTGATAAGGTTCCTGTTGTCCATTAGGATTAACCTTTAATCTTTGCGTCCCCCGACTTCATTGCAGCAATGTTTGAAGGTTTCCTTCTACAAAATTCGGTGTTATGGTTATCCTTCTTGCACCATTTACACCATCTTTTTCCTTGGTTCAACGGTTTTCTTTCATTGAACTTTTGGTCATTGAACTGTGAGTTTCTGTCGCGATAGTCATTTCTTGGCCGCTCAAAGTTTGTCCTACTTTTATTTCCCTGCTCTCTATTATCAAATTTATTAAATTGCTGTGGAGCTTTAAAATTGTCTATGTGCTTCTTTTTAGCACCACTTACCTCTGCCTGGGCTGCCTGATACCTCTCAGCGACATTTAAAACCTCCCCCAACTTCTCTGCACCTTGTTCCATGAGAAATTTTCTCATGTCTGGAGCCATGGACTCCCTCAATTGCTCAATCATGATCATTTCTTTAAGATCTTGGGTCTTCCCCAGAGCAGTCCATTTCTCCAAATAGGTTTCCAGTCTAGCAGAGAAGTGGTGGTATGTCTCCCCAGACAACAGTTTGGCATTTCTAAATTTCTTACGATAAAATTCACCATTCTTCTCGTACCTTAATAACAAAGCCTGCTTTAACATGTCATAATTGTCTTGGTCTTCCCTGTTCATTTTAGCAAAGACTTCATAAGAAGTACCTCTCAGTCCTTGTGATAACTTTAAACTCCACCTCTCTCTCTCTCTAACCCATATGTAGTAGCTAATAACTCAAAACGTCCTAGGTACCCCTCTATGTCATCGTCTTTTTCAACAAAATGGTCTAAATGAAACCCCATAGCTGAGTTTGAGGCTCCCAGACTGGGCGTAGCATCTGAGGCAAAAGGGCTGGCACCATTTTCAGGAGCCTGGCCTTGTAATTCCAGCTCCCTTAGTCGTAATTCATGCTCCCTTTGCAACCTTCTATCTTCTGCCTCCCTTTCGGCCTTTTTATCTTCTGCCTCCCTTTGCTGTCGTTTGTCTTCTGCCTCAATCTGCAGCCTCTTAATTTCTCTATCCGCCTCAATTTGTAACCTCTTCTCTTCAGCTACCTTTCTATCTTCCCTTTCAATATATTTATCACATTCAGTCGTTACGTATTGAATTAAAATCTGACCATCCATTCCCATCTCCTTTGCGGTCAGCACAGCAGCTGATCGGAATTTTGCTAGCTCCGCCATACTTTTTAGACAATATAATAATATACAAGATAAATCTCTAACCAGTAAATACACTAAGTACTTCTTATGACTATAGTCTAACTAATTCTAACTAACCAGTTAACTAATTAATTATTACTGGCTGTGAAGATTCACCAACTTCTAATTGCCCTTTTAATTTAAAGGGACACTTTTAATTTTAAGGGAATTTTACAATTTTGTTCCCCTAATTTTATTTCTCCCACCAGGAGATCCTTATATTACTGTTTATGCTAAATATCCCTGGACAAGACCCCAATATATGTAGTGGATTTTGATGGTATTGTATGGTGGTGTTATCACCTAGTGTGATGCGTGAGGTCAGCTGTGAAGGCTCCTGAGATAATTGTAACTGTGAATATACAGAAGGCCCTTTCGTGCTACCACTTTATGACCTCACACATATCTTTTTTTACTAATGAATGTGGCTACGTTAAAATCTAGGGTACTGAATGCAATGTGTTGTATGGACATATACACACACACCCACAGATACCAATTAAGTCTAATACTATCAATAAAATTTATAACACAATGAACTAAATTCAGCTGGTTAAATTTAGAATAGAAAATCTTTTTTTAAATTTATTTGTTCTGAACCAAGGTTTTATTTTGGCCAGAACTTATGCAAAGATTTTGAAATTTATGAATGAATGGCATGAATAAATGGCATGTTAAATGAAAGATGTTTACATATGCAATCTTCAAGATTAATTATAGTATTACTGTTCGTAATGTTAATTTTCTGGGAAAACTATGAATGGATGTGCTGTTGGGGTGGCTTCATCCCTCCCTGTTTATGCCTACACAGCATTGTCCATTAATGATGAAAGGAAATGGGATGCTTCAGTAGTAAATTCTCTTGGGTGCTAGTTTTATGAAGTTGGTGTAAGTTCAGCAGGCCAGCTAGCCTACTTAACTTTGCCAGATTTGTTCTGGTGCTGGAATATGATGGCCCCACCTCTCCGTGCTTGAGCAATACACAGATGTTCTGTCGAAATGTACCCTGCACGGGTCCTCACTTCAATTATTAATCAGCATTTGACACCACCTTAGTGTCAAGATCGAACTCACAGCTCTGAAATAAAGTATTGGTTTTTGCTCAGAACCTTACCTAATAAGCCACTTCTACACATAACAAATTACAATAACACCACACATAAACAGGGTCAGTTCTCTCTGACCAGACAGCACATCTTACCTAGTTGGTTTCGCATAGGGTAAGTTTCCCCAGTCTACAGATTCTGAAATAGGTGCATTATCTCACTGCCATAGAATAGGATAGGTGATATGATTCACTGTTCTCAACACTTGATCACCCCTTCCTAAACCTTGCTGTAGTTTATATATTGTTTGTCCCTAGACCCTGAACTAGGGCGGGGGGTCCAGAGCGAATCCTTACTTGTTTGTAAGGCTAGATTTCGATATGGCAGTATCAAATCACTCGGACATTAAACAATATTCAAAATATACAAAGAAATAATTTCAATCTTACCAGATTATGAATAAAGAACACAGAAATGCTAGCAAAACTCAGCTGAGCTGCTGGCTATAGTATGGCGTCCCTGAACTTATTTCAATTTATTTCATTTGGAAATCACCACACTTGAAATTTACTGTGTCTATCACTGGACAACTATTGAGGAATGGCAAAAAAGCTCGTCTGAGCGCGGATAATATGATTGTCTGTGGCCAATCAATGCCTTAGGTTTTTTTAAATTCAAATTTCCTACACTAAAGTCATTTCAGTCATGCTTCAGTCAAGTATGGATTTTTATCTGTTAGTCTGTCCGTCTCTACTTGCGTTTTCACAAAAACGTACTTGATTTTTGAACCAACCTTTCTCTCCCCTCCAAAATTTTGTCGTTAAAAGTTATTTTTAGACACAGCTTCCACCAATATCCCTTCTCTTCCATGCTAATTAGATTTGAACACCTGCGTCTCAAGGTCGCGATTTTTGTGCAAATAGCGACACTTTTGATTCAATGCAGTCTTTCGCTGTTGTGAACAACACTGTCTTTTGTCATTATTTTCATTATTATCTATCCGTCTGTAAAATTAAAAACATATTATTTCACTGCTCAGAATGGGCCATCCGGCCAGCTAATTTTTATATTCCTAACATTAATATTAAGAAAAGTTACTTTTTAAATTTTGTAATATTTCAAGCATCTGCGTTTAGCCGCTGAATTCAAATCAAAGGCTTGGTATCGCAAAAGCGTCCGTTTCCGTACCTCGTGTCAATTTGGGGACGTGAATTTTTTCCTCCGTTTTCCCCCCCCCCCCCCCCCCCCCCCCCCCCCCCCCCCCCAAGTGCGTCTCCTTAGCCTTGCTAGTCTCACGCAATTTTTTTTCAGTCATATTTTTTTTTTTTCCTTTTGATCCGCCGTTCTCATCCCTCCAAATGGTAACCGTTTTGATTTCCCGTCTAACAAGTCAATTTTTATGGAGGGTGATGACCCGCGGTCAGGGCGATCATGTACTATCAGCAGCTTACGCGTTATGTTTTTATCCCTACATTTTATCCTTTGGAGATATTTTTACGTTGTATCACTTGTTAATTTTATGACACATCTCCCCACTTGAAAACATGCCTACGGCAAGTTCCAAAACCAGTGATACACATAGATAAAATCTCTCCTCCCGTCTGCCATTACTCTAATTTTGATCACATGGGTGCCGACTGAGGAAATCTGCACCGACATTCAATTTGCCTGGGATATATTGGATACTAAACTGATAAGGTTGAAGTAATAAAGACCACCTCAGCAATCTTGCGTTTTCATGCTTAGCCTGAGATAAGAATACGAGAGGCTGATGATCCGTCTCCACCACAAAAGTCCTACCATACAGATAGATTTGAAACTTCTTTATTGCCCAGATTAACGCTAAACATTCTTTTTCGCTTGTGGAGTATCCTTGTTCCGCCTTATTCAATTTGCGGCTTGCATAAGCGACTGGTTTCAGTTCCCCATCAGGTGAAGATGATCTTTGCAACAAAGCCCCTCCGAGTCCTACATTACTTGCATCGGTTCTTAAGACAAAGTCCTGTGTCAAATCAGGCAGTTTGAGAATAGGCTTGCTAGTGAGTTTTTCCTTTAACTCTTGGAACGCTAGTTCACATTGTGCAGTCCAAATAATTTTATCTGGAAGTCCCTTGCGAGTCAGATCAGTCAGAGGAGCACAAATAGCGTTAAAATTTTTGATGTATTTCTGATAAAATCCGCATAACGACACGAATGATCGCACGTCCTTTTTTGTTTGTGGTCTAGGTGCTCTCTGCAGTTTTTCCAAGTTCTTGGGGTCAGGGGTCATGTTACCCTGATATACAGTGTGTCCCAAGAATTCCAACTCTTTGCATCCAATACAACATTTTGTTGGCCTAGCAGTTAAGTTCGCCTCCCGAAGTCTATTAAATAACATTTCTAGAGCTTCAATGTGTTCTTCAAATGTCTCTGTGGCGACGAGAATATCATCCATGAAATTCGTGATACATGGGTTATTCAGGGGATCCAACAATTTGCGCATCATCCTTGAAAATACACTCGGAGCATTTTTCAGTCCGAATGGTAGCATATTGAATTCATAATGTCCATCCGAAGTGCTAAAAGCCAAATAAGGTCTCACTTCAGGCTTCACTGGGATCTGGTAATAGCCTTTACTAAGATCCACCTTTGAAAAGTATTTTGCCTTGTTCAGTCTGGCAAATAACTGTTTTGTGTCTGGTAATGGATCCACTTGTCCTTCTGTGACAGCATTCAGTTTCCTGTAATCTATGCACAGTCTGTGTTCCCCAGACGGTTTTCTCAACAAAACGACACTAGAACTAAAAGATGATTCACTGTGCGAAATAATCCCCTCCTTCAGCAAATAATCTATTTCTTCCTTCAATGCCTTCTCCTTCGCGAACGGAATAGAATAGGCTCTCATACAGATTGGGTTTGAGTCTACCAGTTTCATGTCATACTGTAGCAAATTTGTATGGCCTGGTTTATCTGTTAGTACATCTGTATGTTCCTCCAGAACCTGTTGAACTCTCTCCCTCTGGTTTTTAGTCAGGTGCTTACTGACTTTTACCTGTGCTGCTGTTTCACAAGGATGTAATGGGTATTCATGTGAGGTGAGTGGTTCCTTTTGCATCTGGGTTGCAATAGCCAAGGTCAATAAGGGGGTGCTTTCCTGGAGTGGTCTGTCCAGATACTTCTTTAATAAGTTTACATGATAAACTTTCTCCTTCCCCTCTTTGTCAATTTTATAGTTTGTTCTAGACACCTTCTCTAGAACCGTATATGGACCTTGCCAACCAATTTGTAATTTATTCTGGCTACCGGGTAGTAGAAGAAGCACCTTCTCTCCCACAGCTAGTTCTCGGTCCTTTGCCTTCCTATTAAAATATGCTGCATGTTTCTTCCTGGCTTGTTTCAAATTATCATTTGCCAGTTTCCATCCAGCTTTCAAACGAGTGGTCAGTTCGTTCACATATTGATAAGATGAGGTAACAGGTTCTTCCGCCTTCTCATCCGTCCAGGTCCTTAATAAAGCTTCTAAAGGACCTTTTATTGGCCTCCCAAATAGCAGAGTTGCGGGAGCCATCCCGGTTGAACTATGGGGTACCTCCCGATACGCAAACAATGCGGCGGGCAGGAATTGATCCCACAGATCCGGTTTTTCGTGTGCCAGCTTTCTCAGGATAGAAATGAGAGTCCCGTTGAACCTCTCTACCTGGCCGTTCCCTTGTGGATGGTACGGACTACAATGAAAGTGTCTGGCTTGAAATAGTTTAAAAACTTCTTCCGTTAGTTTCCCCTTGAACTGAGATCCATTATCCGTCAAGATTTGATGCGGGAATCCTAATCGGGTAAATATTGTAAGTAGTGCCTCTGCTACATGTTTTGAATCAATTGATGGCAGGGCTACCGCCTCTCCCCACATAGAACAAGTGTCCACCAGAGTAAGGATGCAACTGTTCCTCCTCTTGGTCCGAGTGAGAGGTCCCACAATATCCACTGCAACCCTCTCAAAAGGTGTTCCCACTATGGGCATTTCCCCTAGAGTTGCAGGAGCAGTCCAGTGCTTTGGAGCTACCCTTTGACATTCAGGGCAGGATTTGACATATCTTTTTATATCCTCCGTTATCCCTGGCCAGAAGTAATGACAAGCTATACGCTGTCCTGTGGCGCTGATCCCCATGTGACCACTGAAGGGAATCGCATGCCCGAGTTCCATCACTTTATCTCTATATGAGGTGGGAAGAACCAGCTGGTTGTGACCATTTGTTCCAGTTCCGGCCTTCCTGTATAATAGTTTGTTCTTCATGAAATATTCCCCCTTGCTCGGAGGTGTGTGGCATTTGGGCAATTTTTTAAAACATGGCTTGAGTGTCCTATCCTCAGCCTGCGCCTTTCTCATCTCCTCTGGATGAGCATTTATAGGTTCACCTTCTTCCTCCTTCTTCTGTGACCTGGTCTGCACTGTCGCCATGATCACAGGTTTCTCGGGATTCCCCAAGAAGACGTATCTACACCCCAATATCAGAGGGTAGATTGGTTCATCTATCACTGCTGCTCTGATTTCTCCTTCCACATAGCGAGTTTTCACCGTTATCCTTGCGATGGGAAGTGTCATGAGTGGTATGTCCTTGGTCGCCCCTTGTATTTCCACTGTTTCTGTGGTATACTGACTTGGGTCCACTAGGCTAGACTTCACAACTGAATCATAATCCAAACCTGTATCATAAAGGCACCTTATGGTGGCCCCATTACAAATAACATCCTCACAAACTGGGGGGTGATAAGGTTCCTGTTGTCCATTAGGATTAACCTTTAATCTTTGCGTCCCCGACTTCATTGCAGCAATGTTTGAAGGTTTCCTTCTACAAAATTCGGTGTTATGGTTATCCTTCTTGCACCATTTACACCATCTTTTTCCTTGGTTCAACGGTTTTCTTTCATTGAACTTTTGGTCATTGAACTGTGAGTTTCTGTCGCGATAGTCATTTCTTGGCCGCTCAAAGTTTGTCCTACCTTTTTTTCCCTGCTCTCTATTATCAAATTTATTAAATTGCTGTGGAGCTTTAAAATTGTCTATGTGCTTCTTTTTAGCACCACTTACCTCTGCCTGGGCTGCCTGATACCTCTCAGCGACATTTAAAACCTCTCCCAACTTCTCTGCACCTTGTTCCATGAGAAATTTTCTCATGTCTGGAGCCATGGACTCCCTCAATTGCTCAATCATGATCATTTCTTTAAGATCTTGGGTCTTCCCCAGAGCAGTCCATTTCTCCAAATAGGTTTCCAGTCTAGCAGAGAATTGGTGGTATGTCTCCCCAGACAACAGTTTGGCATTTCTAAATTTCTTACGATAAAATTCACCATTCTTCTCGTACCTTAATAACAAAGCCTGCTTTAACATGTCATAATTGTCTTGGTCTTCCCTGTTCATTTTAGCAAAGACTTCATAAGAAGTACCTCTCAGTCCTTGTGATAACTTTAAACTCCACCTCTCTCTCTCTAACCCATATGTAGTAGCTAATAACTCAAAACGTCCTAGGTACCCCTCTATGTCATCGTCTTTTTCAACAAAATGGTCTAAATGAAACCCCATAGCTGAGTTTGAGGCTCCCAGACTGGGCGTAGCATCTGAGGCAAAAGGGCTGGCACCATTTTCAGGAGCCTGGCCTTGTAATTCCAGCTCCCTTAGTCGTAATTCATGCTCCCTTTGCAACCTTCTATCTTCTGCCTCCCTTTCGGCCTTTTTATCTTCTGCCTCCCTTTGCTGTCGTTTGTCTTCTGCCTCAATCTGCAGCCTCTTAATTTCTCTATCCGCCTCAATTTGTAACCTCTTCTCTTCAGCTACCTTTCTATCTTCCCTTTCAATATATTTATCACATTCAGTCGTTACGTATTGAATTAAAATCTGACCATCCATTCCCATCTCCTTTGCGGTCAGCACAGCAGCTGATCGGAATTTTGCTAGCTCCGCCATACTTTTTAGACAATATAATAATATACAAGATAAATCTCTAACCAGTAAATACACTAAGTACTTCTTATGACTATAGTCTAACTAATTCTAACTAACCAGTTAACTAATTAATTATTACTGGCTGTGAAGATTCACCAACTTCTAATTGCCCTTTTAATTTAAAGGGACACTTTTAATTTTAAGGGAATTTTACAATTTTGTTCCCCTAATTTTATTTCTCCCACCAGGAGATCCTTATATTACTGTTTATGCTAATTATCCCTGGACAAGACCCCAATATATGTAGTGGATTTTGATGGTATTGTATGGTGGTGTTATCACCTAGTGTGATGCGTGAGGTCAGCTGTGAAGGCTCCTGAGATAATTGTAACTGTGAATATACAGAAGGCCCTTTCGTGCTACCACTTTATGACCTCACACATATCTTTTTTTACTAATGAATGTGGCTACGTTAAAATCTAGGGTACTGAATGCAATGTGTTGTATGGACATATACACACACACCCACAGATACCAATTAAGTCTAATACTATCAATAAAATTTATAACACAATGAACTAAATTCAGCTGGTTAAATTTAGAATAGAAAATCTTTTTTTAAATTTATTTGTTCTGAACCAAGGTTTTATTTTGGCCAGAACTTATGCAAAGATTTTGAAATTTATGAATGAATGGCATGAATAAATGGCATGTTAAATGAAAGATGTTTACATATGCAATCTTCAAGATTAATTATAGTATTACTGTTCGTAATGTTAAATTTTCTGGGAAAACTATGAATGGATGTGCTGTTGGGGTGGCTTCATCCCTCCCTGTTTATGCCTACACAGCATTGTCCATTAATGATGGAAGGAAATGGGATGCTTCAGTAGTAAATTCTCTTGGGTGCTAGTTTTATGAAGTTGGTGTAAGCTCAGCAGGCCAGCTAGCCTACTTAACTTTGCCAGATTTGTTCTGGTGCTGGAATATGATGGCCCCACCTCTCCGTGCTTGAGCAATACACAGATGTTCTGTCGAAATGTACCCTGCACGGGTCCTCACTTCAATTATTAATCAGCATTTGACACCACCTTAGTGTCAATTGGGTATAAAATGGACAAATGGAAAATTCCTGGGGGACCTGGATTTCGCAGATGATGTAGCATTCTTAAGTTCAACACCAAGACAATCCCAAGAAGCAATAAATAAGTTGTGTCATCTCTCGGTTAAAATTGGTCTCCAAATAAATGCCTCTAAAACTAAAGCTATGAACTTTTCTAACGAGACCTTTGATATCATCTTGAACGGGGAAAAAACTACAGAAAGTTGAAAGTTTCAATTATTTAGGCAGTAAAATGATCAGGATGGTGACACAACAAGAGAAATCCATACTAGAATTGCTTTGGCAGCTAGCGCCTTCAATAGATTATCTAACATTTGGAAATTACGATCATTGAATATACATACCAAGCTTCGTCTGTTTAATTCAAATGTTATCTCAGTGTTAACATACGGCTGTGAGAGTTGGAAAATAACAAAATCATTGGAGAACAAGCTGAATACATTCGAGAACAAATGTCTTAGAAAACTCATGAACATCAGTTGGAAAGAATTCAAGACTAATCGACAAATAAGAGAAGACTCTAGGCAGAAAATATCTGTCTCCGACTATATAAGGAAAAACAGACATGGTCATATATCGGTCATGTCCTACGAATGCAAAACAACAGAATACCACTACAGGCGCTCACTTGGGTTCCCTGAGGGTAAGCGGAAAAAAGGAAGACCAAAAGAAACACTCAGAAGAACAATAATAAGAGAAGGAAGAACGTTGGGCCTAAATAATGTGCAAGAGCTAAGAGGAGTGGCGTCACAACGAACAACCTGGAGAGCACTGGTTTCTGCCTTATGCGCCGTGTTTGGCGCTTAAAGAATTTATTATTATTATTAGTGTCAAGATCGAACTCACAGCTCTGAAATAAAGTATTGGTTTTTGCTCAGAACCTTACCTAATAAGCCACTTCTACACATAACAAATTACAATAACACCACATAAACAGGGTCAGTTCTCTCTGACCAGACAGCACATCTTACCTAGTTGGTTTCGCATAGGGTAAGTTTCCCCAGTCTACAGATTCTGAAATAGGTGCATTATCTCACTGCCATAGAATAGGATAGGTGATATGATTCACTGTTCTCAACACTTGATCACCCCTTCCTAAACCTTGCTGTAGTTTATATATTGTTTGTCCCTAGACCCTGAACTAGGGCGGGGGGTCCAGAGCGAATCCTTACTTGTTTGTAAGGCTAGATTTCGATATGGCAGTATCAAATCACTCGGACATTAAACAATATTCAAAATATACAAAGAAATAATTTCAATCTTACCAGATTATGAATAAAGAACATAGAAATGCTAGCAAAACTCAGCTGAGCTGCTGGCTATAGTATGGCGTCCCTGAACTTATTTCAATTTATTTCATTTGGAAATCACCACACTTGAAATTTACTGTGTCTATCACTGGACAACTATTGAGGAATGGCAAAAAAGCTCGTCTGAGCGCGGATAATATGATTGTCTGTGGCCAATCAATGCCTTGGTTTTTTTAAATTCAAATTTCCTACACTAAAGTCATTTCAGTCATGCTTCAGTCAAGTATGGATTTTTATCTGTTAGTCTGTCCGTCTCTACTTGCGTTTTCACAAAAACGTACTTGATTTTTGAACCAACCTTTCTCTCCCCTCCAAAATTTTGTCGTTAAAAGTTATTTTTAGACACAGCTTCCACCAATATCCCTTCTCTTCCATGCTAATTAGATTTGAACACCTGCGTCTCAAGGTCGCGATTTTTGTGCAAATAGCGACACTTTTGATTCAATGCAGTCTTTCGCTGTTGTGAACAACACTGTCTTTTGTCATTATTTTCATTATTATCTATCCGTCTGTAAAATTAAAAACATATTATTTCACTGCTCAGAATGGGCCATCCGGCCAGCTAATTTTTATATTCCTAACATTAATATTAAGAAAAGTTACTTTTTAAATTTTGTAATATTTCAAGCATCTGCGTTTAGCCGCTGAATTCAAATCAAAGGCTTGGTATCGCAAAAGCGTCCGTTCCCGTACCTCGTGTCAACTTGGGGACGTGAATTTTTTCCTCCGTTTCCCCCCCCCCCCAAGTGCGTCTCCTTAGCCTTGCTAGTCTCACGCAATTTTCTCCAGTCATATTTTTTTTTTCCTTTTGATCCGCTGTTCTCATCCCTCCAAATGGTAACCGTTTTGATTTCCCGTCTAACAAGTCAATTTTTATGGAGGGTGATGACCCGCGGTCAGGGCGATCATGTACTATCAGCAGCTTACGCGTTATGTTTTTATCCCTACATTTTATCCTTTGGAGATATTTTTACGTTGTATCACTTGTTAATTTTATGACACATGTCCAGTGCCCTCATATCTCTCTTGCACACATCTTTGAACCTCAGCTGTGGTCACCCAACTGTTCTCTTGCCATCTGCTAATTGTCCGTAGAGGATATCTTTTGGGATGCGACCATCTTCCATGCGGCGAACATGGCCAAGCCAGCGAAGTCTGCGCTGTCTAAGCAGTGTATACATACTTTGAAGGCCAGCACGTGACAACACCTCGATATTTGTCACTTTATCTTTCCACGAAATGCCGAGGATGCGGCGTAGACACCGTAAATGGAAGGTATTGAGCCTTCTTTCTTGCTTAGCATAGGTCGTCCAGGTCTCGCTGCCATATAGGAGTGTGCTGGTGACGCAGGCATTATATACCGCAGCTTTGGTCTTCATTGTGAGTTTGGAGTTTCCCCAAACACGCGATGTGAGGCGGGCAAAGGTAGCTGCAGCTTTGCCAATGCGGCTGTCGATTTCTGTATCCAGTGAGAGTTTGTCATTGATGGTAGACCCTAGGTATGTGAAGTGGTGCACCACTGCCAATTCATAGTTATCGATAGTGATAACTGGTGCAGCACCCGCATCCTGACTCAGCACATTCGTTTTCTTTAGACTTATTGTGAGGCCAAAGTCCTTGCATGCTTTAGTGAAGCGATTCATCAAGTTCTGAAGCTCCTGTTGGCTTTGAGTGACGACTGCAGCATCATCAGCGAACAAGTCTCTTATAGTGACCCTTCTGATTTTTGTTTTTGCCTTCAGCCTTGAAAGATTAAACAGACGGCCATCTGACCTAGTGTGAAGGCATATTCCTTCAGTTGCATCTCTGAATGCATGTTTCAAGAGTAAGGCAAAGAAGATCCCGAAGAGGGTCGGAGCCAGAACACAGCCTTGTTTAACGCCACTTCGTATGTCAAAGGGCTGTGACGTGTTTCCAGCATATTGGACTGTTCCCTTCATGTTGTCATGGAATGACTTTATCATTTCCAGCATTTTAGAAGGGCAGCCTATTTTCAGGAGGATTTTGAAGAGTCCATCCCTACTAACCAGGTCAAATGCTTTTATGGTAATATATACATATATATCTGTTAGTTCACATGTTAATAATAAATATGAAATGTAAATCACAACTTACGCCAATCCTGACTCAGACTTTTTGCTCAGATGAATAAAAGAGACTTGAATCAGCCTCTTACACGCGTCTGGGGTGTAGTTAATTTAAGTAATTTCAAAATATTACGACATCGGATAATTTTGAACATAAGGCAGAGGTCATCTCTCCCATATATGGTAATAAGATGTCTGATGCCCTTGTGTACACTTCCAAACATACCGGTAACCGCATATGACCATGTGTTCAAGATGTAGCAATCTTACTTTTATCTAAAGTAATCTTGTCATCCATGTCTTATCGGTGATTAAGCTGAAAGCGCGGGCCGATGTACATGTTAATCTGCCACGCCTATAGCCAACAAATCTGGGCAGCGCCAAGCAAATGTGATTATTATATCTGCTACTTAGCAGAAAAAATAACAAAGTAAGAAAAGTGCGATAATTGACAGCACATAATAAAAATCAGTACCACAAATGTACCGATACTGCCAGAGAAACAAAGATCGATAGGGGCCACCCCATTTTGTCACAATCAGTTTAGGATGAAAAAGAAAGTTTGGAAATTTGTATTTACTCTATTTCATACCTGTCAACCTCCTGAGACGAAAATGTGTACACTGGACCAGTAAAAACCAGTACAAACACCCAAAAAACCTTACGCAATACAGTTTTTAAATGATAAATGACATATACGAATTAATTAACATTTGAAATAATGCGGTATAAAACATACTAATAAAGTCTCATGCTGTTCTTTATGTGTATTAGAAATGCTGTGAGTGGACATAATTTAAAATGTGTTTTATATCCCTTAAAGTTACCACAGCATTCATAACATGGGGATGTTTGTGTTAGTTTTGTAAAATGTACCAGAAAATCAATAACTTTATATCAGAAATCAGATTATAACTATAACAGTGGTGATGATAGACTGGCTCTTTATATAATAATGTAATAAAAATGAGGATAAAACACTGCCAAAAATTAAAAATATCCTAGTAGTTGTAAATTGATGTGCTCTGAGAATGCACAGCCCTACCTTTATTTCAATGAAAAAATGGTATTTATTTTGCTAGTTTTAAATTAAGGAATGAATAGCTTGCATAATATACTGTAGCTACTATCATGACTTCTGACCCTATCTACGAGATTTCATTTCTTTGAATTAGGCTCAACCATTATTTGATGGATGAATTATTTCAAATAGGCTTAATGATCGTAGGAGGTGGAAAAACCTAACACAAATTTAAAAAATATTATTAAAAGTTCGTACATCAGTGGTAACAGATCTCTGTTTTATAGAAAATTTAAAAAATAAAGAATGAATCTCGACCGCTGATATAAAGTACTGTATGAATTTACGGTTGAAATAAAGGACAGTGAGCCAATTGTTTGATGTCTAAAATAAGAATTCAGAAACACAGTAAAAAGGGATAATGGTTAGGTTTAGAAATCCTAAACCTAACCCTAATCCTATTGACATCGGCAGCTAATTTATATAACATCTAAGAACACGGTCCACTGTCCCTCATTTTAGCCGAATTGACTCTAGAAACAGAAAAGCTTAGGCCTATGCAAATACATTTTTTTTCTAGTTAAGTTCACAAAATATTATTTTATTGGACATTAATTTATCGGAAATATATAAAAGATTAATATATAACTGAAAAGATTAAGTCCTAAATCTAACTGTAATCCTAATTCTATTGACATCGGCGGCTTATTTGTATGACATCTAAGAACAGGATCCACTGTCCCTCATTTTAGCCGGAGTGACTTTAGAAACAGAAAAGCTTAGGCCTATTATAACACATTATTTTTTATAGTTATGTACACAAAATATTATTTTATCGGAAATATATAAAAGAGCAAGATATAACTGGAAGATTAAGACAGTGATAAAAAATGCAACAAAGCAAAACAACAGCAATATTTAACCAAGTTATAAGCACAATATCACATAGCAAATTTGTTTCCGATTTTTTTTCTTCAAGAAAATCCATACAACCATTGTACGGACATACACTGTTAAAAGTATTTTTTTTTTTTTCCATACGCCCGCTAATACTCGAGGCGAAATCTCAGGTTATTGTTAATGTCTAACCTGACATTGATTTTACGTGAGTATCCCTTTTCTTGTACAGAGGCAGGTGTCCCTCGCCATTCAGGCAGATACTCGCCGATTTCGGAGGTATTAAAAGTATAAAAAACGTACATTGTACGGCAAAACCATATAACTTGACAGGTATGCTATTTACAATAACTGAACAGGTGAGATACTTCCAAAAGATTGTCAATTAAACAAATTATAGACACTGCATATCCTAATTAAAACCCATCAGTTGCTGGACAGGATATTTTTCTACAAAAATTTAAAAAACAAAACTCAGAATTACCTACTGGATTATAGCAACTCAAAATGAAACACACCATGCACATAAGGTCTTTGTTTGAAACCATTCAAATGTATAGGACATCTCTTTGGGGCCAAACTGATATCTGGCAGGGTAAAGAACAGTGCAAGAGCTATGACAGTATGAAGATGTAATAACACAGTAAGTAGTAATAGCAAACACAGTAAGTAGTAACAGCATACAGTAACAACAAACACAGCAAGTAGTAATAACAAACATGGTAAGAAGTAATAACAAACAGTCAGTAGTAATAACAAACACAGTAAGTAGTAATAACAAACACAGAGAGAAGTAATAACAAACACAGTAAGTAGTAATAACAAACACAGTAAGAAGTAATAATAAACACAGTAAGTACGAATGATCTTTATTTTAGAAGGGTTAAGAATTTGGCGCGCAGGCCCGTCTAACATTCTGCCCTTCCACTCTCATTTATCTTGCATACTATATCCTTTCATTCCCACGTTACTTTAACTCTTAGTATACGAGCAGCCTCTTAGAGAGGCCGATGATCGATCCCCGTCAATAGCGAAAATGTATAGGTGAATGCATGTTTAAAACCACTGAACAATTTAGTTATGTGCATGATATAGGGGTTTCATTTCTTCACATTTTGATATATAACACTTTATGTTATCTTTATAAATAAATTATTTATTGCAAAATCTGTAATGGTAGTCATGAAATTAGCTCGTATACTAAGAGTTAAGCATTAATTTAAAGGCATGCAACATTATAAAGTTGACATAATAGCATTCATTTACAGTATGCAATCATAATAAAAAAATGAGGTTTTTTTTTTAAAACAAACAAGATAGTAATGAAAAAAAAACAAATAAGTTAAGTAGTAATAACAAACATAGTAAGTAATAATAACCTGCATATTCCAGATCTGCCAATGTAGAAAATATAATAATAACAAACACAGTAAGTAGTAATAAATATTATTATCATTTCCTTGTGGGCTCCTTATGGAGCATAGAGCCATCACTGCAGCTGGTCCCCTTGCAGGAAACCTGCACCAGTCATGTTTTCTGTGGCAATTTGTTACATGCACACGCTTAAATTAGTCACCTTATACGACATGCATGAGGGTACAGTGGTCCTATTCTTTCATTGTCTCATCACAGACCCCTGGGAACTACACATGGCAAATAATTATAGAGCTGTAATACCACCCTCTGCCATCACCGTTGTCAATACCTTGTCAAGGTGTGGTGGTTTGCGCACCATGATTACCCCCAGAGCTATGCCAGTGGGAGTTTTACTCCTGGAAGGTTCTACCAAGCTGGACAGGTTTGTGCGGGTAGAGGTCAGGCTAAAGCAGACACCCTGGTCCTCCAGGTTGGGGGTTTTAGCATAGGGCAGACACCCCTGTCTATGTAAAAAGGAACGAAGTTACGGAAACGACAACAAATGAACAAACTTTGCTGCAGGACGGACATCCGGAGTCTGAAGCTCGTTTGAATGCCAGTGGTGAAAGCCGAAAGGAAGCCACTGACACGAAAACGGAAATCCTGAATGCAAAACGTGAAACTAGAATAGGATTTTGGAATGTCAGGACAATGAATGAGACAGGAAAACTAAAACAGATCACAGCGGAAATGAGAAACTATAGATGACTTATTCTAGGGATAAGCGAGAGCAGATGGACAGAGACAAGAAACGTTAAAACAGCAACAGGAGAAACAGTACTTTACTCTGGAAGAGAGGATGGACAGGACAATGAAGGTGTTGCCATTGTTCTACAGAAAGGTCATTACTGGAATGGAAACCCATCAACAATAGAATAAGATTGAGAGGGAGATTCACTAACACTACAATAATACAATGCTATGCACCAACAAATGACAGTGATGAAGAGTTCAAGGACGAATTCTATCAACTGCAAAAAGAAATGGAAAATGCACCTAGATACGACCTTATCGTAGTAATGGGAGACCTCAATGCGAAAGCTGGAACACACAATACATATAATGAAAGAGTACTGGGGAAATGCGGCAGCGGAACAGTAAATGAGAATGGGGATAAATTTATGTTTCTGTAGCATTAACAACCTGGTCATTGGAGGAACACTTTTCCCCACACAAAGAAATTCACAAATTAACATGGGAATCACCAAATGGCCGGGACAGAAACCAGATAGACCACATGATGATTAATGTTAGATGGAGACATTCATCACAAGATGTGAAAGTAAGAAGAGGTGCAGATGTGGGAAGTAATCACCACTTAGTAGTAGTAAAGAATTCAAGACAAGACTTGAGATGGCTCAGCTGCCATGACAAGGCTGAATTTGATCTGGAAAAGTAACATCAGTTTTCCTGTGAAGATCAAATTGTACAAATCACTTGTATTATCTATTCTCTTGTATGGGTGCCAGGGCTGGACACTCACTGCAGATACAGAGCGAAGGATTCAGGCTTGCGAGTATAAATGTTATAGTAGAATTTTGCGCATTTGCAATAAAGAGCACAAAACAAATGTCTATGTTAGAGAAAAAATAAACACGTATGGAGGCCACCAAGAACCACTTTTGTCAGTAGTGAAATGTCGAAAGCTTGCCTGGTTTGGGCATGTAACTCGTCATGACTCCCTTTCGAAAATGATCCTCCAGGGAACAGTCAAAAGTAAACAGAGAAGAGGAAGGCAAAGAAAATCCTGGGCTGATAACATCAAAGAATGGGCAGGGCACGGTTTTTCCACACTTGTACGTATTGCTGAGGATAGAGAGCAGTGGAGGACCCTGTCTGCTGATGCTTCCTCCATGGCACCCCTACGACCCATGACGGGTTGAGATGAGATGAGTAGCAAAACTGAAGGTGAAACTCAGAACTGCTGGACCAATTGTAACTACACAGAAAAGGTATGACATCAGCAAACTGAAGGGCCCCTGTACCAGAAAAGCTTTTGTGGCTCATATAAAGAAACAATATCAAAGTGCCAAAAGCCAGGAAAAGACATCGACTGATGATATTGACCAGAAATTCAACACCATTTCAACAATATATAAGGAAAGCAGCAAATCATGCTTGGGATTCCACGAAAGGAAGAATCAAGATTGGATAACACCAGAGACATTGAACACCATAGCGATGAGAAAGGAAATGAAAAGAAAGAAAACAAGCGAAGTCCCCCAGGCTAATGCAATTATATAGCGAACAGTACAGTCAGCTGGACAAGATAGTTAAGTGCCAAACCCAAGCCAACAAAAGGAAATTCCTAGACCATCTTGCAAGACAGGCAGAAGAGGCAGTACTGAGAAATGAACAAAGCACAGTATATAAAATAACTAAAGCCATCAACAGAAAACGAGGTGCAAACATTATTACATTAGTAAGAGATAAGCAAGGAAATCTCATCACCACAGCAAAGGGATAGGAAACAAGATGGACAGAGCATTTCAGAGAAACTCTGAACGAGGAACCACCAGAGACGCAGGTGAATCTTCCTGAGGCTGAAAATGATCTAGATATTAATACAGACATTCCACGAAAGGAAGAAATCCTCACGGCAATCAAAGGGTTAAAGAATGGAAAAGCGACTGCTCGCGACAATTTAAACGCTGAGTTATTCAAGGCAGACCCTGAACTAGCAGCAGAACTATTAGAACCACTGTAGAAAACAGAGACAACACCAACAGGTGAAGACAGGAGTACGACAGGGATGCCCCTTATCAACCACTTTATTTTTAACAGTCATAGACTGGGTGATGCGTCAGACAACAGAGGGCAGTCCAAGAGGAATAAGATGGACTACGTTTTCTACATTGGAAGATCTGGAATATGCAGATGACATTGCCCTGCTCGCACATTCTCATCAACACATCCGGGAAAAAACAGATAGACTTAATAAGTATAGCCAGCAGGTGGGTCTGAGCATCAATCTAAGGAAGAGAGAGGTCATGACACTCAATGTGGGCAACCCTGAGCCCATAACAGTAAGGAATCAGAAACTGGAACAGACAGACACCTTCACATTCCTAGGATGCATAGTAACACCAGACGGCGGAGCAAGCAAAGACATCAATAACAGAATGAACAAAGCAAGAACAGCCTTTATTAGTCTAAACAACATCTGGAAGTCTTCTCAGTACAGCACAAACACAAAATGAAGATTATATTTCTCTATGGTGCGGAATGCTGGAGAGAAGGAAATGTTGAAACTGTCCTCTTTCCACACAATTGCCTGACGCACAATGACAGTGGATCAAAGTCAAGTCAACAGAGAAGGAAATGTTGAGACTGTCCTCCCTCCACACAATCTGCCTAAGGAAAATTCACTGAATCTTTTGGCAGAATACCATCACCAACCAAGAACTACTAATTCAGTGTAACCAAGAGGACATGCACACCATCATAGCTGACAGACGCTAGAGTTGGGTTGGCCACGTCCACAGAAGAGACCCTGATGCCATTTCAAGAATAGTTATGCTATGGACCCCCAAAGGAAAGCGAAAGAGAGGCCGACCAAAAACAACTTCGCGGAGAACTGTGGAGGCCGAGATGCAAAGAATGAGCCATAGTTAGGGCACTGTATGAAGGATGGACGCCGATTGAACAAAGTGGAAGCAGTTTGTTGCTGCCCTACAAGACGCCACCAGGTGTGCTGGCCACTGACTGCTTTGACAGTCTGGGGCTTAGGATCAAAGAAGACATTGTAGCAAAAGTAAAATTTTGTATGGGCTCAAACAATACTCAAAATTTCTTTTTCCTTTTATGTAGTCAACATGTTTCTAAACCACTAACATGAGAAAAATGAAGGTTGGCCTACTGTGCAGTCCCTGTTAAAAAAGTATTTAAAATGTAAACCATACTAACAAATATCTCATCATTCAGTATCAATATATATGTTACTGATTATTTAAAATATTAAGTATTGGTATCTTCCTTTAAGTGCTCCTCAGTTGTGTTTAGATGAAGAACACACACAATTCTGTCACACAAAAAAAACGTTTTTACTAACATTTCACGCTTTAAATTTTATCACAAGAATTAGATGTGACTGCAATAATTATAATTAAAAACATTCTTTACTTATTTATCACAGCAGGTTTTATTATGTTTTTATATGCTATGATGTAAAGTAAAACGGCATACAGTAAGGGACTGCCCAGTCAGGTAAAGAACGTCATTGCACCTTATCCCATGAGGCCACTATGGTAGCCATGAATTCTGACTTCAAAAGCTCTGGCTAAAGGTGCTAGGATGCAGCTGTGACCGTCACTGCAAATGAGCAGTAGAATTTTTATGACTCAGGTACACCTGTGGAGAGTAAAAAAGACGTTTTAACATATTTTTTTTTGGTGGTGTTCCTTCATGCTATTAAGCGTAACTCAAGAATAACAGTTATAAAAAGTACTTGCTGGCACAACCTGGGGAGCAGACAAAAATGTACGAAAGAAAATGTTTACCAAGCGCACAAGACAAGTCATAGAATATGGCAATGTAACATATGTAACAACAGCCATATAAAACTTTGATAAAGTAACTCCAAAATAAAGCCATGAGAACCATGACAGGAGGTATGAAAACAACATCCACTAAAGAGATGGAAAAGATTACATGCTTATCATCAATGGAGGACAGACAAGACAGCAGATCCCAGCAACAAGCTGAAAAATTCAGAAGGCTAACAAACCACAGAAAAGATCACAAATCTCTGATAAAAGCTACACATCACCATAAGAGACAGAGAGAGAAATGAGATTAAGAAGTTGAAGAGAACCATACCAATGCACCAATGTGCCAGATAATAAATGGTCTGGTAAGAGGAATACTTAAGCACAGAAACTTTGAAGAATCAACTAAGACAAAGATGAGATCAGATCAATTAGACAATTTAACAATTCCCACGCCATTCACTCTGATGAGAAGTTCTTTGTCTGGATAAAACAGAGGTTCAGAGACCACACTGATGCCCTCAGCTTAACATGTAAAAGATATAACATGGAGCATCAGCAAGTATAGTACAGAAGCAATGAAGGTAAGCAGAAATCCTAACTCACTCAACATTCATATCAATAACACCTTGATCAAACAATTCAGATTGAAAACTCTACAGAGATACCAACAACTTCAAGCTGACAACTGTTTTCTTTGAACATATTCAAATTTACGTCTGAAAGTGAATGAAGAAGATGAAGAAGGATATACAGGAAGCATGTTCACACTGGATGGTAGAATGGATACAGAAATAGAAAAAAAGATTCCAAAAGGTTACTACAGTGGCTTACCTATCAACTAACTCGACTGGTCAGGTACTCAGACATCTTGATGGAGACTGCAGATAAACTATATATATTTATACCAACCTTTTCTCTTCAATATCAAACATGGTTACTATCTAAACCACAGTAAAGATCACAACATCTCTGAGAAAAACTACACGAGACCATAAGAAATACAAGGAGAAATGAAGAGATTAAAAATCTGGTGGGAACTACACCAATGCATCTACTACACAGAGAAACAATATAAAACTGGGGAAGCTATGTCAGAAAGCAGCCAAATCAGCTATCACATGAACTTCCAGTAGCAAAGGGTTACAAGGCAATGGATGCCTGAAAGGAAGGTGGATAGATAAGAGTCCAAAGTAATATCTTTATATAGGTTTAACACCTATAGAGGCATCCAAGTGTTTGGGAAAATCACAGAGTAATAAAATGACTTTTT
The DNA here is from genome assembly GCA_024509875.1 of Oreohelix idahoensis. Classification (NCBI taxonomy): domain Eukaryota; kingdom Metazoa; phylum Mollusca; class Gastropoda; order Stylommatophora; family Oreohelicidae; genus Oreohelix; species Oreohelix idahoensis. Next base: position 222,548 of record JAMPIV010022734.1, read on the forward strand.
AGCCTTGCACAGTCTGGATTCAGATACGAAAAAGGTGCACATCTGCAATTTAAAGCTAAAGCAGTCAAATGATAAAGAAAATAATGTAGTGTCACGTGAACAGACAAGATCCAAGATAAGGATGTGTGTAATCACCACTGCTGTTCATGTTTATATGGATAACATCATCATATTAGCAAAGGCACAAAAATGTTTTCAATATGAACCATGTTATTTTAATTCATTACTCTTTGCTGATGCCAACTGTATACTTCACAGATACAACACAGTTACATAAACATATTAACCTTGTTAATACCAGTTGTCCAGATCAAAGAATATGGATCGAAACAGAGAAAACAGAAATATTAATACAAGCAAAATGCAGAGAAAGAGAGACATCAAAGTTGCCAAGCTAAAACAAGTGAAAAAACTAGAAACTAACCAAAGAGCAAGGTAGAACAGTCATCACTTGTGAAATGAGATGCCTGAGAAAGCTAATTAACCACATAAAGACCTGGTAAAAAATAAAGAGATCATAACCATTGTTAAAATGGCATCAGCAAAGAAAATACTGGGAAACAGAGAATTCACTATTTTGACAACTTGTGATGAAGCAACCAACAATAGAGGACAATCAAGGATAAGAATCGATGGTGTGACAAATGCCTTAAAGAAAGTGTACATGACAGCACACTAAACCACAGTATGCACACTGGATCAGAAACCAATAATCAACCCTATTTGTGACGCCTCATATCCTTAGTAGCAGACAAAACAAAAGCAAAGTAAAATAAAATTGTAAATATTCTGCTGACTGTGATATGAAACATCAAGCTGACAGATTTATTTGAGAATGACAATTAATTCATGTACCTATTGTGATTTTTAAGAAAAAATCATTAACGTTCAACATTTAATTGTATCACAACTTGACAGACTGGAACATAGTCATGATTCCTGTATCATTAGCTCATGATTTCAGTAATCGAGTATGGGCTAGGAATACTCACGCTGTCAAGAGTCACAATGTGAATGACTGGAACGCATTCAAAATGAAGGGATGCGACTAGTTTTGGGCTGCACACGTGATACCCCCATTGTGACAATGAGATACATGCTCAGATTGCTGTCGATTAGATTAATATATGCGATGGCCCAGGCAAAAGCCTATATGCAGGTAACCACCGACAAAAGATACCCCCTACATGCAACATAGCTGACAACAAAGGAGCAATAATAAAAGGGGGGATGTTATGGATGGCACAGGCAGAGGCTACGATTGGTCAGGTGACCAGGGATAAAAATATATCCAAAGGGGAAGAGTGGAGTAAGTCAGGGGGAAAACTGGATAAAATACCAGCAGGTCATCATTAGCCTTGGAAGAGAGTGCAGATTTCGGGGCAATGGAAAAGCAGAGCTGGAGATTAATCAGCTGATAAGTGATCATGCTGAGGATGATCGACTCCATTGTGCACACTGATGGGTCTGCAGTGCGTGGTCAGAAATCAGATTGGGGCTTCTCTGCGAAAATAAAGGGCAGGGTCATTGCTGAACAGAGTGGAGCCTACATGACAACAACCTCCAGCATGAAAATGGAGGCAGAGACAGTCACTGCCTACATGACAACAACCTCCAGCATGAGAATTGAGGTAGTCATTGCAGTGTGACGATATTTGGATTGTGTACTTTTGCGCCTTTCTTTCTCTCCTTACTTACTTACTTACTTAGTCGTTCCCCTTCTACCGTGAGGTGTAGAGGTTTGGAAGAGAGAGCGCCAGACTATCCTATCAGCTGTCTTCTTCCTGGCCTGGTTCCATTCCAGTCCTCGGTCCTTCAAAGATTGTCTAATGTTGCCCTCCCAGCGGGGTCTCGGTCGTCCTGGGGGTCTGGATCCCTGGCTCTTTGTTTCCCATGCTTGTTGTGGTAGCCGATCTTCTCTCATTCTGCAGACATGGCCAAACCATCTTAGTTGGGACTGTTCTACTTGGGTCTGCAGCGGGTGGCATTTTAAGCCTTGACGTATCGTCTGGTTGCGGACCATGTCTCTTCATGTTACTTCAACCACCTTCTTCAGATACCTCATTTCTGAGGTTTGGATCTGGCTTTTGTGGGTTGTAGTCATTGCCCATGACTCGCATCCATATGTCAAGACTGGGACATAGGTGGAGCGGTATACAGCCATCTTTATTTTCTTACCAACCTCTTTCTTGCTGAGGAATCCTCGATTTATGGCCTGAAAAAGTCTCCCAGCCGCTGCTTTTCGAGTGGCCAACTCTTCTTTGATGCCTCCCTTTCGGTCTATAATAGCTCCGAGATATTTAAAGTGGTCGACCTGCTCCAGGACCTGTTCTCCCAACTTAATCTGATGTCTTCTTTCTTCTCGTGATATCACCATGGATTTTGTTTTAGAGCTGCTTATGACCATCCCTCTCTTCTCCAGCTCTTCCTTCCAGATTGGATTGGAGATGTGTCTCTGATTTAGCAATCAGGGCAACATCATCAGCAAATGCTAGCTCTGAAATACAGACCTGTCTCATCTTCCAGTACCCCACTGAATACTTTCTTGTTCTCTCCTTACATGCCTTGATGACATTGTCCACGAGGAGTATGAAAAGATAAGGTGACAGGATATCACCTTGTCTTACACCAGTGGTGGTCCTGAACTCTTCTGACTTATGGTTTGCTGTCCTCACATAATTTCTGCAAGACTTGTAGAAGCTCTGTATAGCATGAATCAGAGGTGCTGGAATGTTCTTCCTTGCCAACAGTCCCAAAGTTTGCTCCAGGGGACCCTGTCAAACGCCCTTTCCAGATCTATGAAACAAAGATGGATCTCACTCTTGTACTCAAGGGCCTTTTCACTCAGCTGCCTGAGTGTGAAGATTAGGTCTTGAGTACTTCGGTTTGCTCGGAATCCGCACTGGACTTCCTCCAATTGTGGCTCAGCTAGGCATCGGAGTCTCTGCTCTAGGATTCTAGAGTAGATTTTACCAGGGACACTGAGAAGGGATATGCCTCTGTGGTTTCCACATTGTCGATTGTCACCCTTTTTGAAAATCGGTGTTATGATGGCAATCTCCCAATCCTTTGGTATGGCCTTGTTGCACCATGCTGCCTGTAGGACCCTTAGGAGTAATAGGTCGCCTGATGCTCCCATGTATTTAACCATTTCTGGTGTTATACCATCTTGCCCTGCTGCTTTGCCCATCTTGATTTTCTCCAGTGCTGCCTTCAGTTCTTCCATCTTTATGTCATCTTCACCACCATTGGTTTTCTCTTCTGTGCTAGTGGTTATCATTTCTGATGCTTGACCTTGCTCACCATCAAGGAGTTCTGAGAAATATTCTTTCCATCTTTCCATTACCTCCTTTGGGGCAGTAAGCAATTTGCCTTGCTTGTCCTTTATAAATTTGAGAGGGCATTGTTTTTCCTTCCTCATGTTCTTTAGGGTCTTATAGAACAATTTCTGGTTTTCTTGCGCATCTTTTTCTAGCTTTTCTCCAAATTCTTCCCAGGACTTTTGTTTTGCTGCTAGCACCTTGTTCTTTGCTTCTGTTCTGTGTCTCACATATTCTCTATATTTCTCTATTTGTCCTGCTGTGTTTTTAGCTCCTAAGTATTGTTTCCATGCCATTTTCTTGTCTCTTATTTTCTCTTTGACTTCCTCTGTCCACCAAGATGTCCTCTTTCTCTTGTTCCCAAGTCGGACTTCACCACATGCTTCTGCAGCAGCTGTCTTTATGATGTCCTTGAATTTAAGCCAGAGGGTTTCCAAGTCATCAGGTTGTTCTTCTGTGTTTCTAACCGCTGTAGCTATAAGCCCCTGATATCTGGTCTTAATTTCTGGCTCTCTCAGCTTGTAGGTCTTAATGCTCATTTCTCCCTTTCATTTACTTTGTTTCTTGCATGATGTTGGCAGTTCCTAGGCTGTGCAACTCTCTCAGTTGTTCTCTTGATTGTAAGCAGGTAGTATCACTTCCAATCTCTGGCCCCCTCCAGACTCTAGCATCCCGGACATATTTGAATGAGCTCCTTCTAATTATGGCATAGTCGATCACTGACTTCTCATTCTTTGTTGGTTCACATCTAGTGTATGCATGTATGCGCTTATGGGGGAACTTTGTGTTTGTAATGATCAGATTCTGCTCACTGCAGAATCTAAGGAGTCGCTTTCCATTGTCATTGAGAGTATCTTCTCCATATCTTCCGATTACTCCACCCCATCTAGCATGGTCATTTCCAACTCTGGCCTTGAAATCTCCGAGCATGATAATTTCATCTAGGCAGTCATCCACTGTCTTTTGAAGCAGCTCAAAGAATTCCTCCTTGACCTCTGCTCTCTCATCCTCATTTGGCCCATACACTATGACCAAGTTGACTATGGTTTCTCCTTCTTTTAGTTGTGCAACCATAATGCGCTCCGAGACAAATTTCCATCCCTTGATACTATCTTTTTGATTTTTGGCCACAATGCAACCCACGCCCCCTTTAGCTCTTTCAGATATGGGTACACCACTGTAGAGCAGCGTGTCGCCATCGAGATCCATGACTCCTTGTCCTTTTTTCTTCGTTTCAGTTATAGCCAGGATTTCTAGTTTTGCTTTCCTCATCTCTTCCACCAGCTCCTCTTCCTTCCCATTTATACTTCTTGTGTTCCATAAGTCGTAGTCCGTTCCAGTTCGTCGCCTTTAGAATCCGTCCGGTTTTCTCTCTTATATTTCGCTTAATCGTGATTTAAAGCAAACAGGTGATTGGCCTGTTGTGCCTTTGCATGGTGGAGGGGCTGCCTCCTTACGGCCTCCATGCAGGCCGCCCTCCTCCTTTTTCATCTGGGCTTGGGACCCGCATAGGCGGAGTTCTTTCTCTCCTACATTACCCATTTATTTCGTCATTTTACGCTCATAGATCTGTCCCATCGCGACACCTTAGATTTGTTGACCTCTGTTCAGACTGCAATTCGTGTTATTTCACGTCTAATTGATCCCGGCCAGCAGATTGATTGCTATCGCCGGGCGAGCAAAACCAGATGGCGTAAGGTGAGTGACTATCTGTATTCGTGGTTAATCGCTAAACCTTCCGACATCTTGACTGAAAGGACAAAGGGAGTCCAGATTGTCTGTTTGATAAAAACGTATGACACAGAACATCTAGTATATATTCGTATATATATATATATCTATATCGAGCTAATAAGAGGAATTTCGCTGAATTAAATCAGATGGAAGCTTGTACAAGCTAATCTAGATTATATAACACATCTTCACAAAAGGTGGCGGGAAAGATACAGAATTTACGTGCTCAAACTCTTTCAGCATTGTTCTCGATTTCTTAAATATCTTGTGAAAATTTCTTAGAGGTAGAAGCACCATTATCCTTCTATCTACAACTCTGCCAAGAGTAATCTTGTGCGAAGGAAGACTCTTTTGAAGACCCACATTAGATACTCTAGGTTTTGGCCACTGTTGGACCACTACGACAGAGCAAGGGGAGATAACCTCTGACATGCAGCACTGAGGTGGCTGTCTTAAACTCCATCAACCAGGGCAGATATATCGTCAGACGCTCAAGCCATGCTTCTGATAGTTCAGAATGGATAGTTGTGGCAGGAATGGAAAATATCAATAGAATCCTCAAGTCTTCAAGAACTGGTGTGGATCTACTGTCCTGGTCATGCAGGGGTCCGTGGCAATGAGAGAGCTGACAGATTGGCCTTGAGAGGCACCCATAGTGGGAACATTGGACATGAATAAGGGAGAGATACTAAGGGCAATTAATCGCCTGCTAGATAATGACACTGCAATGGATGAATCAACAAGGCTGAGACTGTTGGAGTTTGGCATCAAACATAGGACTAGCACAGATGGATGTGAGAGGATGCATCCATCGCAAATACAACCAGCATGCTACAGGTACAATTAGCATTCATACTCTTCAACATTTGCTGATGAAGACTGAGCACCTATGGGTTTGCCCGGAGTGCAGTGAGGTCGATTTTGATTAACAATAATGATAACATAGTCATGACATAGTTTGTTGTGATACTATACTGACTGACTAAATATAAAAGAATCATAACTTGATTCAATGTAACAAAATCTTCACTGCGGTAATTAATCAGGGATGATAAATAACTATCATACTCACCACCTAAACAATTGACACTGCTGCATCTGCCAATGGCTACATTCTGAGCCTCATTAACTACATTGCTTGTACTGTTATAAATGTTCACTATCCTTGTACAGAAAAGAAAATAGACAGCTGTTATTATAACTGTTAAGAATGTGCTTAATAAAATGGTACACAGCATTAGTGCAAACAATTATTTATCCTCATGCACCAGTACACTTTTAATGTAAAGTATCCTAACTTGACATTCAGATATCAGTCAAACAATCTGATAAATGTCAAACCATGTGGCACATTTTAACCACCAAGACAACAAAGTTTCAGTTGTACAATTTTTATACTTCTTCTTCTTCCTCGTTCGTCCTGAAAAGGACGTTGGTTGCGTTGTGTCTGTTTACACCGGAGCTGAGATATCTGCGCCTTTCAGCCGGCACATCCGACTTCAGCACGGCATTTTTTGGGACTGGGTTTGCTTTCCATCTTTGATCCCTACTCTCTCAGCCAGACTGCAGTGATGCAGCCTGTTTCCAGGACCACCACATGGAGGTGGAGTAGGGTCTTGGTCAGCTCTGGTTCGCTGACCCTGACGCAAGCAGTCAAGCTATGAGTCACTGACTGCATTCTCTACTGCTGTGTCTTTGGGTCCCAATTTTTATACATGCAAAGTATGCATGATGGCATATCTGGAGTCATCCTTATATGACCACCAGCTAAGCACAATGCAATAGTATACATACGTGGAAGTAAACCTGTGTTTGGGCGGCAAATCACACACTCACTGACTCTTCAAATCATTCACACAATTCCAGGGAATTTCCCCTGTGGTGAAACTTGTTGAGATCCCAGCATTGCACACTAAGCTTGGAGGAGTCACATTAGCCCCAGATGCAACTCAGGCTTTTGTCTGGATGTAGAAGGATCTCACTATGGCCCCAATGATAGGCAGGGGAGATGAGAAGTGGCTCTGTGTAGGACAAGCAGGATTTAGAAAGAACAGAAGATGTGCAAATCATATATTCACCCTCAGGAACACTATAGAGCAGTGCTTGGAATGGCAGAGACAGCTATGCATTAACTTTGTTGATTTCGAAAAGGCCTTTGACAGCATACACAGGGACAGCCTATGGAAAATACTGAGGGCTTATGGAATTCCCAGCTGCATTGTTTCCATCATAAAAAGTCACCACTATGCTAACTTTGCATGCAGTGTTGGGTTGAGCAATCTAACTTTTGAGGTGAAGACAGGAGTATGACAGGTATGTCCCTTATCAACCACTTTATTTTTGACAGTCATAGACTGAGTGATGCGCCAGACAACAGAGGGCAGTCCAAGAGGAATTAGATGGACAACGTTTTCTACACTGGAAGATCTGGAATATGCAGATGACTACTCGCACATTCACATCAACACATCCAAGAAAAAACAGATAGACTGAATAGGTATAGCCAGCAGGTGGGTCTGAACATCAGTCTAAAGAAGACGTCATGACAATCAATGTGGGCAGTCCTGAGCCCATAACAATGAGGAACCAGAAGCTGGAACAGACGGACACATTTACATACCTAGGATGCATGGTGACACCAGACAGTGGAACAAGCAAAGACATCAAAAACAGAATGAGTGAATCAAGAACGGCCTTTGCTGGTCTCAACAACATCTGGAAGTCTTCCCGGTACAGCACAAACACCTAATTAGGATTATATGAGAACTGTGCACTTTCTGTTTTTCTCTATTATGCAGAATGCTGGAGAGTAACAGAGAAGGAATATGTGCGCACAGTTATGGATTACTCTCTACCCCTGCAAGCCCAACACTTAGACAGCAACTAGGTCGCATACAAGGTACTCAGATTCATCTGCGGAGGCTTGTAAACTACTCTGACCAGTGCATGTGAGATTTCAGCCAATGTGGAACACCTAGAACTAAGGAGAGAGAAATCAGTTATCTAAAGGCAGAAAGATTCTTGCAAGCTGACAAGGATGATCCCTGCAAAAATGTTATCAGCGACCACAACTCCAAGTACCGAATTAAAAAGACCTCCTTCGCTAGAAGGTACCAAGAGCTTTCAGAGAAGCTGGTAGTGACATACCAGAGACTAGACTGCCTACTCAAGCTGTACCTGACTTACCACCCCACATAGAACTAAAAAGACCAACAATGTGCACAAATATTCTGCAACCCGCAAATAAAAGCCTCATACCTACACTGCTGAAAACACTTGTCATAGAAACGATCTGCCAATATGAAGAAGATATTATCCATGCTTACACAGACGCATCAGCTTTTAAAGCAGCCATAAATGCTGGATATGGGGCCATAATCATCCCACTCAATATAGAAGAACCCATCAAAACTGCAGGCCCCTGGGTACTTGGTGCACAAACTACGAAGTAGTCACCATTCAGAAAACCCTAACTAGAATCTTTGAACTCTTTGAATCAAACGAAATAGAACCAAATGATGTAGTATTCTTAGACTCGCAGGCTACCCTCTTGGCAATAGAAAACTGGAAAACCAAGTCAATCAGTACTATCCAGAAGGTTCAAGAAACATGCCACAAAATTATGAACTTGTATGGAACAGAAATCTACATGCAATGGATACCTGGCCACATAAACATCACATTGAATGAAGTAGCTGAAAGACTGGCAAAGAACGGAGCAAATATGCCACAAATTGACCAACCACTGAATATGTTAACAATAAAACAAATAACCAACAACAACTGTAAAGAAGATTGGCTGAACACGTGGGCACTGGCTAAAACAGGAAGAAGACTCTTCATACACCTAACAGCCCCAAATAAAGAAGATGTTAATAACCATATCAAAAGAAGATTTCAAAACAAAATTTTTAGATTGAGAACAGGTCACTCTACACTAAATCACCACTGAAACAGAGTGTATCCACAAAATACAGCAAAATGTAGACACTGCCCAAAACCATTGGAGACAGTAGAACACCATCTACTACAGTGTCCTGCTGCACTCCAGGAAATGAGACAAATCTTACCACACAACCAACCCATCCATAGACAATACGCTTTATAGCAGCCCCGAGCAGCTTATACGAACTGCGTAGTACCACATAATGGCATCAAGAGCTGGTGCACAATGACAGAGGATCAAAGTCAAGTCAAGTCAACAGAGAAGGAAATGTTGAGACTGTCCTCCCTCCACACAATCTGCATAAGGAAAATTCTCCAAATCTTTTGGAAAAATACTATCACTAACCAAGAATTACTTACTCGGAGTAAACAAGAGGACATGCACACCATCATAGCTGGCAGACGCTGGAGTTGGGTTGGCCACATCCTCAGAAGAGACCTCGATGCCATAACAAGAACAGATATGCTATGGACCCCGAAGGAAAGCAAAATAGAGGTCGACCAAAAACAACTTTGCGGAGAACTGTGGAGGCCGAGATGCAAAGAATGAACTAGAGCTAGGGCACTGTACAAAGAATGGCCACCAACTGAACAACGTAGAAGCAGTTTGTTACTACCCTACAAGACGCCACCAGGCGTGATGGCCACTGACTGCTTTGACAGTTGGTGGCTAAGGATCAAAGAAAGAAGAAGAAAAGTAGGTCGTAACAATTCCTTGGGAGAGCCCAGAACCAGAGAACAGTATTTTAGGTCTGCATAGTTGGAAAGTCCCCTTGGATGGAAGGGAATGCACAGTATGCCACACCCTTCTTACTTTTAGCTGAGAACCAGCTATGATGATCCTTTAAATGCAAACCAAACTGGAGCTCATAACTTTAATGTAACACATTTTGGAATGGCAGAGAAGCCACAGGAAAAGCCTAGATCTACAGTGTAGATAATTCCAAGAAATCTTCAACTTACTATCGGATGCAAAAGAGCGAGAAGCTCAGCAGCCCTAGTTAAACAACAACAAGGTTAAGTAGGTAAAGCTGTCAAGTACACAGGTAGGTAGTAATGATCGGGGAAAATAAATCAGGTACAGACGTAGCCTGGAACCAGGGTTATGGAGCCGGTAAAAAATTTTTCTAACTCCGATTCCTGAAATTTGTGAAGTCCGACTCAGACACTCAACTATTGTTTGTTTTTTTTAAATTATGCACTTATATGGAGTTAAATGTATAAGCACTGTACATGTGTGAATAAATTAATGTGTGGCTTTTGTAGATTAAATTATTAACTATCCACTCATTCATACACTAATGCAAAACAAAAATTCAAAAAGTATTTTTAAAATATAATAATTTTTATTTAAATTGAATTGGTTCTTAAAAAAAGGATCACTTTTGATAGGTTTGGTTTTTTTTGCTGCTCTCACATTGGATTTGATTATTCTGAGAGCAGAAAACAAATGTTTCACAATGACTTGAGTGGGTGAGTATGCTATGACAAAGTCAAAGCAGCATCGTGAATGATCTCGAGATAGTAGGGTTTTGCATTTTGAGCTCTCAATTTAGAAGTAAGTCAAATTTCTCAGCATCTTTCACTGCTAGATAATGTAATGATAGAACTGTATTTGCATAGCTCTGGCTCCTTCTAATTTATACAGAAGACTTTTTTTAAACTCACTATTTGAAAAACTTCAGAAGGTACGTTCTACTTCAGTTCCTTCCCATCCCCCCTCCCCCCCCCATTGCATGAATCAAACATAGATCTGCCTTGGCATAAGTCTCGTAAAATTTGGAGTCGGAACATTTTTTACAGACTCCATGACTCCTGACTTCACAGCCCTCCCAGGAATAAAGACAGACAGATGAAGTCAGAAAGACAGACATATCAATAAATAAATCAGTCAAGAGATAGACAGGCAGACTTACAAATTATTACAGCTGTAAGCTTTTAAATCAACCCTGTCTGTCACATCCTTTGTGATGTTTAGAGTTCCTGTCTTTTTCACATCAGATTCTACAAGTGCACTAGTGTTAGAAAAGATACAAGACAATTTAATGAATCAAGTAGTACAAAACGTTGAAGAATGCACAATCAAGACTTCAGTTAATGTAACATTCAGATTTTACTGTATATCTTAACACTTTGGTAAAAGTATCTTCCCTGGAGTCTCGGATAATACAAAGATCTAAGGTTCCCTCAGGCATGTTGTATGAGGCAACTAATATGAGGTTGTGCATGGGAGCTGGCAACCTCATCATTTAAAACAAAATTGCTAGAGACCACCCCTGCAAGAGCACTATAAATGCTTAGTGCAGGCTTCCAGCAAGGGGACCAGCTGCTGTGGTAGCTCCATACTCCATAAGGAATGAAAACAAAAATGATTCTGATGATGATTGTCCTACTATACTGTTCAAAAAAAGAAACGCATAGCTATCCGAGGGCGCGTTTTTATGAGTTTGTAAGTAAAATTTGGCGCTAGGGTATATACAAACCAGCCTCAAATGTTGTTTACAGTGTCAAATGAATGTGTTGACCTGAATTGCGTTCGTTTTTGTAATCGTTACAACGCAGTGGTCAATAGTGTTTATGATGCAATTTTTGACCACAGCTCATGTTGCGCGAACGTGAAAGCAACAAAATTTGGGGTGAACACTATTCACCGACTACGCAACTGAAACCCTATAAAAGGATAACGCTACACACAAAAAATTCAGTTCATTTTAAAGCAGACATTTATGGCGTCTCTATCGATAAATTTAAGGAACATTGCTATTGGCCGACTGCATGCAGGCGAAAGTCACAGTCAGGTTGCCAGGCATCTAAACGTGCATTAGAGTACCATCAGTCGACTTTGGCACCGGTTCCAAGCCACTGGCTCAGTTGAAGACCGGCATCGCAATTGACGACCCAGAGTGACAACAGCAGCGGAGGATCGCTTTATTCAGCTTCGTCACCTCAGAGACAGGTTTACAACAGCTTCCTCAACTGCCCAGTCATTGCCTGCAGGACGTCATGTGTCTGATCAAACTGTCCGGAATAGACTGCATGACGCTGGACTTTGGGCACAACGACCTCACCTGTCCTTATGCGCCGCCATCGCCAAAATCAACTTCTTTGGGCCAACCAGCATCGTCCCTGGGCAGCTGACAATCAATGGAGACGTGTCTGGTTTAGTGACGAATCTTTCTTTTTGTTGCAGCGTCATGATAGAAGGCGTAGGGTTTCCCGTAGCCGAAATGAACGTTTTGCCCAAAATTGCGTTGATGAAGCTCCGCCGCATGGTGGTGGAGGTGCAATGGTGTGGGGAATGATCAGTTACAACGGAAGGAGTCAAGTGGTGCACACTGAAGGAGGCTTGAATGCACAACGATACGTCAGTGAAATTCTTCGACCCCATGTCCTTCCACTTTTGGCTGCCCAAAGGTCTGTTTCAACAGGACAATGCCAGACCCCATTGTGCACGGTTGACCATGCAGTTCCTGACTGCCAACAACATTCTCACCCTTCCCTGGCCATCCCTGTCTCCAGACATGAGTCCGATTGAGCACCTGTGGGATGAGCTGCATAGACGTGTTTGTCGCTGAGACGTTGCTACAGCCAATCATCGTGATCTGTTCCAGGCACTCCAGGAAGAGTTGGCAGCCATCCCACAGGCCCACATCAGACGTCTGATCGCATCCATGCCCAGGAGATGCCAGTCGCTGATCAATGTAAGAGGAGGCCACACACCATACTAACGGGAAAGCCCGTACGCCAAAAAACTCTCATGACCCAGATGCAAAACATCTGTCAATTGATTGGTTGAACCCTAAGGTATTCTTGTGTGCAATTTGAACAATTAACTCATTAAATTAAAAAAGTTATTGAATGTCAAAATTATGGCTATGTGTGTGCCTTCAGTAGCTATGCGTTTCTTATTTTGAACAGTATACTTTAGTGATGCTTATACCTGAAAGTCAGAATTTAACACAGGTAACTATCATGTTGCCTATGCAGATTCCAGGGTCTGATATTTAAGAGAAAAGCATAGATTAAAACAACTACACCAAACTAAGATTCTTGCAGTGATGTCTTAAGTGAATATTACAGTTGTCATCTCTCCCATATCTAAATCTACATTGTGCTTAGAAAATTGCTGATTTAATTAAGTGTCGTTTTTTTGCTGTTTGGTAAATTTTATTATTGCATATATGATACACTATGATATTGTTATCATTATCAATGTGATAAATTTTATTGTCAATTGTGTAATAAACCATATCATGGTGTTACAATCATCTATGTAATAAATATTATCACAGTGTTACAGTCATCCATGTCATAAGTTTTACCATAGCAATGTAATATATGACCCTCACGGATCTCGACAAGTCTCTTAGGATATAAACAGAGAATAGGACCATTGCTTCCTTAGGTTAGATGGGTAGGTAGTTAAGTAGGTAGGTAGTTGTTAAGTTATTTTCACGGGGGAGTTAAATGTTTGAGATCCTCACACGTGAGTCTAGTATTTTGTAGACGCACATTTGAGCACATCTAAAGTTATTGTATGTTTAATTATTTGCGTACCACCGTGCACCATGCTTAAACGGGTATGGCGCGGTTTGTCGCGGTATGCTGTTGCTATCCAGCAAACATATTTTGGGGCAGAGCCTTATATCCTCCGTCTGATATAATAATAATAATAATAATAAATTCTTTAAGCGCCAAACACGGCGCATAAGGCAGAAACCAGTGCTCTCCAGGTTGTTCGTTGTGACGCCACTCCTCTTAGCTCTTGCACATTATTTAGGCCCAACGTTCTTCCTTCTCTTATTATTGTTCTTCTGAGTGTTTCTTTTGGTCTTCCTTTTTTCCGCTTACCCTCAGGAACCCAAGTGAGCGCCTGTAGTGGTATTCTGTTGTTTTGCATTCGTAGGACATGACCGATATATGACCATCGTCTTTTCCTTATATAGTCGGAGACATATTTCTGCCTAGAGTCTTCTCTTATTTGTCGATTAGTCTTGAATTCTTTCCAACTGATGTTCATGGTGATGTCTGATATAGACGTGATTTTCCCGTGTACTTATCATTGGTTCGGAAAGACACGGTTATTATAATCATCTATAAGAAGAAGATGTCATTCTTGAAGAAAACATGCCAAGACATGCTTGATTTGAATGTTTAGCCTAAAACGGCTCATTTTAAGTATCTCACTTTTGATACTTGGTTCTCCGGGATTGTTTATTGTAGAGCTTTGACTTGACCAGTGGAGTCAAGTCGTTAGTGCGTCAATACAACACTTGGAGTTATTATTGGATCTTCATATGTATGCTCGACGCTTTTAACATGATTGATTTTATAAACCTATGCATCCTACAACTTTGTTGCCGTAGAACTTCCGTTAATCTTCATGGGGTAACGGCTAGTGAAGTCAACCAAGGTCCAGGTCATATACGATGGACTATGTACTTTGTCTGCCCCGAATTATAATTCGACTATGTATGTTTATTTCAAATAATGATTGCCTGTATCGTCGTCAACATAGTATTCATAATCTGTACGCATTAAATGATGTCTCATTGTGAACTGTACCCTACGAGTCCAGCGTCTACTTTCTATTCGAGTTGGTCACACAGTCTTGACCCGTTGCAGTATTAAACGCTAACACAAGAAAAAAACGGCCCACAAAATCATTCGCGAAAATCATATCTAAAGATACGTCGGCCACAATCAGTAAGCCCGACAGGCCAGTAATCATAAAAGAAAACAGGCAACAGTAGTAAACAGGAAGGACAATTAGTTAGGTACCGATGTAGTCAGAGACAGGAGGAAAATAGATGGACAGAGAGGCATACATGAATTCATTCTTAATGTTTTTATTAAAAATTTTCAGCAAATAGAAAACTGAATAATTCGAACTTACTGATTTTAAAATATCATCTTAAATGACTAAGGGGTCAATCTCCTGAAATTATTTTCCCATAGATTTTTATAGGTGGCATGTCAAAAGTTCAGGGAGTAAATGGCTTTGTTTTTTGCAGTCTCATATAATTCTGACCTTTTATTATATTAACCCATTTCATACTGTCACAGAATTTCATTCGCTCTCTTTTCCTCTCTGGTAGTATTGTTATTTTAGAGTCATTGTTTGCACTTCTTCTCCGTAATAATTCATCTTGTCTGTTTACCTGACCATCCCTGCTGAGAGAGTAGACCGTTGATGCAATATTGACCGACAGTCATGTTGGTAAAATTCTCGTGTACCAAAACATTGGGTGCGACGGATTAACATGACGTAAGCCCAGCAAGTTTATTTAGCGCTGATATGGCTATTGTGATTCAATAATTACTGTCGTGAAGAGTCATAGCCCAGATGGTTAAACGAGGGTCAGTGTTTGCACAAGGACAGTGAGATAAATTATCCGTCTGCGGACATATTACAGACATGCAAATGAAAAACAGAATGTTGTAATAGCTTCCGGACAGAAGTGTTACGAAGACATTATTTGTATAATGTAGGGAGTTGTAGTGTAACCATTACCGCGAAGTGGCGGATATATCAATTCCATATTTGGAAAGTGACCTTTTAAATAACACGCATAATTTTCCTATTAGGAAATTTTTTGAATAGATACAATCAAACCACGAATGATTCTAACTATTGGCTGGCATTGGAGATGTAAACATAACCCCATTTCTGATTGGAGCCTGGCCTAATAGTAAACAACAACGTGCGTGGGATGAAAGTTGCAATATAACCTGACACTTTCGTTGGGGTAAAGCACCGTGAAATTCAACTCGTCAAGGCAGCAGCCAGACAGCCAGAGTAAAGAATAAGATCAGAATTTCATTTATTGGATCAGACCTTGTTTGAGCATCTTGAGGACTTATAAACGAGGTAGCTTCAAAAAGTTCCCAGAATAGTCGACTCATGTTTGAATGAGTGATTAAGTCATGGAGATTATAGTTATATAAGTTGTTAGTGACCTTGAGGAAACGACATGGTTGATGTAACCTTCACATGTACTCTCAACAGAAGTTACAGAAGTTTGTTTGTGTGGTGTGCACATAGCATCGTTGGAGTTGAAAATGTCCTTGATTGAACGTACAAATGTCAAATTTTGTGTTTTGCTTGAGAAGTCACCCTCAGAGACAGCAACCTTGCTTAATAAAGCATATGGTGATACCGCAATGAAGAAATCGCAAATTTTTGAGTGGCACAAGCGTTTCTGTGAAGTTCGTGTTAGTGTTGATGATGATCCATGTAGCGGACGACCGCCTACCTCGATAAACAAAGAAAACATTGAGCGTGTTCGGAACGTTGTTCATGTTGACAGAAGACTTAGTGTAGAGAAAATAGCCTAAGAAGTTGGAATATCAGTTGGAAGTTGCCACGCTATTCTACACAATGAACTGCACATGCACCGTGTTTGTCAACATATGGTTCCCAAAATGTTATCTCCTGAACAGAAAGAAACGAGATTGACACTGGCAGGAGACCTAATCACTGTGGCTGATCAAGATAGCAATTTTCTCAACAACATAATCACAGGAGACGAGACGTGGTGTTTTTTGTACGATCCTCAGACAAAACGTCAGTCCTCTGAATGGAAATCACCCTCATCTCCCCAGACACAGAAATTTGTTTGGACAAGAGCAAAGGAAAAGTTATGTTGGAAGTTTTTTTAATTTCCCAGTGTATTGTCTACCATGAATTCATCCCTGAAGGCTGAACAGTTAACAAGGAAATGTAGGTTTATATCCTCCGTCGTCTAAGAGATGCAATCAGAAGGAAACGCCCAGAAAAATGGAGAACAAACAGTTGGGTTCTGCTGCATGACAATGCGCCAGCACATCGATCCCTACTGGTGAAGCAGTACCTCGCAACGCACAATGTGACTGCCCTGGAATATCCTCCACATTCTCCTGACCTGGCACCGCCTGATTTTTTCTTCTTACCTCGCTTAAAATCGGCACTGAAAGGGCAGAGATTCAAGGATGCTGAGGACGTTATCACCAATGTGACAAAGCAGCTGAGAGAGGTGTCAATTAAAGAATGGGTTCCAGAAATGTTTCCAACAGCTGTATGGACGTTGGCAAAAGTGTGTAGTTGCCGAAGGGAACTATTTTGAAGGAAATGTAGTGTAAATAATTGTATTGTTATTTATTTCTATACAATACACAAATTCCGGGAACTTTTTGAAGCTACCTCGTATATCCCAGGAAAGCTCTACCTTTATTAACAAGGAAAAGTGGAATCCTAGGAATCTGAACATGAAGTCAGAGTGGGAACTTATTGTAAAGTAACACCCCAGAACACGTGGAAGAGGCATCTTAAACAAGTTGCATAACTATTTCTCTGAGTCAGAAGCCAGTCTGTGATCCCAAAGACAATTTGGGGTGAGTTGTACATTTATAATTCTATATTTTACATTATTAACATGTTAAATAATATGTATAAATTAACATGTGAATATTAATATGTGAAAACTGCTAGTGGATGTCCAAGTCATTCGAGGCTGGCAATCTCAGCATATACAATGATGATTTCATGAACCACCACTGCGAGGGCTGGTGACTACTTTATGCGAGTTTCTTACAGAGAACCAAAAGCGGAGGTAGTCCCAAGTTCCATATGGAGCAGGGAGTGAATGATGAGAGATATGATGTACATACTTATTATATTGTTAACCTTTTCAACCAATGTAGAGGTAAATGTAAACCTATTCAATCTACATGTCACTGGGATTAAGATTAATTCTCAGAGAGGGTTAAGTTCTGAGGTAGATGGGATGGAGGAATGAAAAGAGGGAGGCACATGAGTGTGTGTCAAGAAAACGCAATACTCAAGAGGGTATTTGTTCTCTTCTTTTGTGACACTAGTCGGTGGTACCAACTGAGGGTACTATCTCTGGAACAAGTGTGGGTATAAGTGGCCTGAAGCCAACGCTAGACACCATCATCAGATGGGTCTTAGAGACGCTGGACCAGATTTGTGATCACTCCCTGATACTTCTAGGAAGATGTCACAACTTTCAGACTACCAGTGACGATTGAACTAGTCATCTATCTGCAAGGAACCAAACACCAGCGGGAGCAGAAACCATCAAACTATTGGCAGCTAAGTACAAACTTAAAAGCTGCCAAGTGAACTGTCCATTTTTTTAAAAACAATAACATCACCCTGTGATGAGTACTTTTAAAAAAATTGTTATTGTTAATCAGAATCGACCTCACTGCACTCCGGGCAAACCCATAGGTGCTCAGTCTCCCTCAGCAAATATCGAAGAGTATGAATGCTAATTGTACCTGTAGCACGCTGGTTGTACATACGATGAATGCATCCTCTCTCAATTCCATTTCTGCTAGTCCCACGTTTGATGCCAAACTCCAACAGCCGCAGCCTTGTGGATTCATCCATTGCAGTGTCAATATCCAGGAGGCGATCATTAATAGCCTTTAGTATCCCTCTCTTATCCATGTCCAGTGTCCCCACTATGGGTGCTCTCGAGGCCAGTCTGTCAGCTTTCTCATTGCCATGTACCACTGCATGACCAGGATAGTAGATCCACACCAGTTCTTCAAGACTTGAGGATTCTATTGATGTTTTCCATTCCTGCAGCAGCCATCCGTTCTTAACTTTCCGAAGCATGGCTTTAAAGTCTGACAATATAACTGCCCTGGTTGATGGAGTTTCAGACAGCCACCTCAGAGCTGCAGTAACTGCCTCTACCTCCATTCTCATGCTGGAGGTTGTTGTCATGTAGGCTCCATTCATTTCAGCAACGACCTTGCCCGTTATTCTCGCAGAGAAGCCCCATCCTGATTTCTCACCACGCACTATAGACCCATCAGTGTACACAATGGCGTCATCATCTCCAGCATGATCACTTAGTAGCTGATTAATCTCCAACTCTGCTTTTCCATTGCCCCAAGATCTGCACTCCCTGCCAAGGCTAATGATGACCTGCTGGTAGTTTATCCAGTTCTCCTCTGAATTACCCCACTCTTCCCCTTTGGATACATTTTCAACCCTGGTCACCTGACCAATTGTAGCCTCTCCCTGTGCCATCTATGACATCCCCCTCTTTATTCTTGCTCCTTTGATGTCAGCTACATTCTCATGTAGGGGATGTCTTTTATCGGAGGTAAGCCACATATATGCTTTTGCCTGGGCCATTGCATATCTGGATCTAACTAATAGCAATCTGAGCATGTATCTCATTGTCACAATTTGGGTATCACGCGTACAGCCCAAAACTAGTCGCATCCCTCCATTTTGAATGCGTTCCAGTCGCTCACATTGTGATACTGACAGCGTGAGTATTCCTAGGCTGTACTCGATTACTGAAATCACGAGCTGATGATACAGGAGAAATAGCCTCTGTTTCAAGCTCGCAGTAGCCATTGTTTTTAAGGCTGCCAGTCCTCGCTTGCACTTCTGTATGATCAGTTTGACATGATACTTGAATGATAGCCCACGATCAAACGTTACTCCCAGATACTTCAGCCTGTCTTGCCTTTCAATGTTCTGCCCATTGAAAGTGATGTCTGGAAGGTCTGCTTTCACTATGGAGTTGTTCAAAGAGCACCACATCACACAGGCCTTGTTGGGATTGACCTTTGATCCGCTTTCCTCACACCATTTAGAAACCGCCTGTAGTGTCTCTTGTATGCCTTGGACCATTTCCTGTCTGTCTGAGCCAGTTCTGTACATGAGTATGTCATCTGCGAAAGTTAATGTTCGTCCCAGTCTTGTTGGTTGAAAGGTTGCTACTTTTGATGTGTATCATAGCACTGGTGATAGTGGAGAACCCTGGGGTAGTCCCGGGGAAATGTGCATTGGTTCTGATGTCCAAGTTACCAAGCCAAATGCAACTGATCTCTCCATTAAGGCAGCTGCTATACACCTTGTTATCCAAGGGTTTACACCACATGCCATTACTTTTTTTAAAGAACCATTCGATTTTAAACTGTTAACCATAACTGATTATTAAATTTGTTATTTGTATATAAATATATATATTTGTATATATATATATATATATATATATATTTATATATATATATATATATATATATATATATATATATATATATATATATATATATATACATTTAACGTTCATTAATCATTTTGAACATACTGCACCCGTATTTGTCAGTCAATTTCTTAACCTTTAGCACGCTGCGATCGACATATGTCGACGAAGGCAACCTATGTTCTCCCAGCTGTTGTCAACATATGTCGACAGCGTTTATCATCGTTTTCTAGCACATGACTTGTGTACACGTGATTTTCAGCCCCGGATGTTAAGTTGTAACTTTATTTGCAAGAGAGTTAGCTTCCATTTCCGATTTTACAAAAGTGATGGGTGTATCCGCGTTTATTTTTTGTAAATTTTTAAAATCGAAATGAATCCGCATCGAACACGCAGCCATTTTCGCTATAATTTCATTGGATTCTGACGCCATGAGGTAAGGATGAAATTTTTGTCTTTATAAGCGCTGGTATCGGTTCTCAGAATATGTTTGATGGCTGAGATGAAAACGAAAGTAGAATGGCTTTCCTGGTATGTATTTTTTTAGGGGTTAGGATTAAGTGTGTCGGAAAGGTTTAGGGTTGCGATCGAATATCACGGCTGACGAGAGCGTTTATTCCTTTGCTACTGATGATGGGTGTAACGAAAAGATCGTCATTTGATTTGTATTGGTCTATTGGTCAAATGACTTTCATTGAGATGCAAGGGAAATGGACTCTTCGTGTGTTGGTTATTTTTTTAAATTTTTTTTTTAATTTTAAAATTAAAAAAAAAATTTTTTTAATTTTTTTTACATTTTTTTTCGTTTTTTTTCATCTTTCCTTTCCTCTCTTCCTATCACATCTAACATGTACACAAACAAATTTTATATCATCAGATTCATCATTCATTTATTTATAAAAATTCCAAAAATTATAGCAATTGACCAAGAAACACAAAAATTATAGACATTACAAGTCACCCACTATAAAAACGGGACGCTGGGAAAAAGAATGCAGCTGTAGGCGACAATTTTTGCCAAAGAATGCAGCGTGCTAAAGGTTAAATACACTTAAGCAGAGCTAACAAATGATAATTAAGATTTCACTGAATCAGATCCAGCTGGGGGCTTGTATGAGCTAAAAATTGCAGTCCTTCACAAAAGTTGACAGCAGATACTAAAGTTAAAATTGCTGGGACTCATTCAGCATTGTCCTTGCTTTCTGAATATCTTGTGAAGACTCCCACGAGGTAGAAGCATCATTATCCTTCTATCTACAACTCTACCAAGATTAATCTTGTGCGAAGGTAGACAGCTTTGAAGACCCACATTAGATACTCTAGGTTTTAGCCACTCTTGGACCACTACTGCAGAGCAAAGGGGAGGCAACCTGTGACACATACCTAATTTATCTATTTTTTCTTGGGCCACCCACTATTTCGGTGTCTATGTTAATGAGATTATACTAACATGGTGCTGGTTAATTATGTTTCATCCTCACCTGATTTTCAAACCAACTTACCCTAACCTCTAATCTCACAAAGTGTTTGTCTTGCTTACTATCTTTCTCAGATGCATCATTTCACAATTGGTGAATCTTTGTCTCATTCTATGACCTATATCTTACACTGATTGCTCAAAAATTGTGTATAAATGTTGTGTCTTTCTACTGTTTATTTGGAGACATTTAGGTATTTGTGACTCCTTCCCTGACTCTGCAGACTAAATATATTATAATCTTACCATGTGACAATAAGCTTATATAATATTAGCATAAAACAAAAAATTATTAAAGACATGCATTAAATTTGTTAGGTTTAATAGTCTAAGTTAAGTAAAAAAAAAATTCTGAAATGTGATATTTATATTGATCTGACTGTGACTACAAAAAAAAAAAAAAAAAATTATTCTTCAGTGTACACTTTGTTTTGAGTTGTGTAGATTTTGAAGAAAAAATATAACCATGTCAAGGAATACTATTTTCTTCCTTCTTTCTATTGTAACCTAACATGCCAATATGATACAAACATCTGCATTTAAAACACTTTAAAATGTTACAAAACTTCAAATAATACAAATAGATCTAGTCAGAAAAATGTCTCAAGAAGTATGCAAACAAATAAGTTGCTAGTTATTGTACAATTTATTACTGATTAAACCTAGCAGACATAGTATTTAACATTTTAGGTCCTATGTGAAGCATCAAAGGTTCAATGTTTATGATGTATGTAATTTGGATGATTAATATACAGTCAAGCTAAACATTAGTTTTTAAAATAAAACCTTTTTCCTTCTTCCCCTGTCAGGTGATTTAAACCACGTTTCCACTGACTTTGGAATAATAAATGCAAGAAAGGTATTTTAAAAATTTATTTATAAGAATTTTATAATAGGTCATCAGTAATAGAATTATAAAAGGACAAAGATTTTTCTTTAAAACAATGCTTATCTGATAATAACAAAAACTAATAAATGTGCTGCATAATAAATTTCTTGCCCCAAAATACAAAGTACTTTACTATACCACTGCAATTAATTCACAGTGGTATTATACTGGTTTGATGAGAACTCAGATGATATAAAGCAGATGTTGGCTGAGAAACACCATCTCCATAAAGCATATTTAAATGATCCAAAATCTACATCCAAGAAAGACGCTTTCAACAACATGCGTAGAATCGTCCAACATAAACTACGCCAGATGCGGGATTCATGGCTGAGTAATAAAGCAGATGAGCTCCAAGGCTTTGCTGACAGCAATGAATTGAAAAATTTTTACCTTGCACTCAAAGCGGTCTATGGTCCAACATCATCAGGATCATTTCCCCTCCTTAATGCAGATGGAAAAACACTAATTACAGACAAGGAAAAAATGCTCCAACGCTGGGCTGAACATTTTAATAATATTCTGAACCAGCCATCATCTATTAACGACGAAGCCATCATCCGCCTGCCCCAAATTCCTATAAATGAAGCATTAGATGATGTACCAACTCTGGAGGAAACTAAGAAAGCGATTCGTCAACTGTCTAGTGGAAAGGCCCCCGGCTCCGATTCAATTCCTGTTGAGGTTTATAAAGATGGCGGTGCAGTTCTGATAGAGAAACTTCACATGATCTTCCAGCAAATGTGGCAGAGTGAAACCATCCCACACGATCTCAAAGATGCGTCAATTATACATCTATATAAACGTAAAGGTAACAGTAACAATCATCGAGGCATCTCTCTTTTATCAATCGCTGGGAAGATATTCGCCATAATCCTTTTGAATCGCCTTACAGCTCATCTTGACAAAGGTCTTTTACCTGAAAGTCAGTGTGGATTCCGGAAAGAACGTGGAACCACAGATATGGTGTTCGCTGCAAGACAGCTACAAGAAAAATGCCAACAACAGCACTGTGACCTGTACACAGCTTTCATCGACTTGACAAAGGCATTCGACACGGTCAGTAGAGAGGGTCTATGGAAGATCATGGCAAAATACGGCTGCCCAAAGAAATTTATCACAATAGTGCAGCAACTGCATGATGGAATGCAGGCTAGAGTTCAGGAAAACGGTGAGCTATCAGAGCCTTTCCCCGTCTCAAATGGAGTTAAACAAGGGTGTGTACTTGCACCGACTCTGTTCAGTATCATGTTTTCTGCTATGCTGACTGATGCTTTTAGAGACGGGGACACAGGAATCGACATTAGTTATCGTATTGATGGAAAATTGTTTAACCTTAGGAGGCTTCAAGCAAAAACCAAGGTCAAATCACACACCATCAGAGATCTTCTGTTTGCTGATGATTGTGCCCTCATGCTGGCTCAGAGGCTGATCTGCAGCATAGTGTGGATAGATTCTCCGAAGCCTGCGCCAACTTTGGGCTTACCATCAACACGAAGAAAACAGAAATCATGTACCAACCAGCTTCTGGCACAGTTTATACTGAGCCAATCATCAAGGTTAATGGTGAGAAACTGAATGTTGTGAACAGATTCACATACCTTGGTAGCACACTATCCCAGAACATTGTCATTGATGATGAGGTGAACACCAGGATCTCCAAAGCCAGCAGCACATTTGGCAGATTATACACCAACGTTTGGCATCGAAGTGGCATTAGTCTACAGACAAAGCTGAAGGTGTACAGAGCTGCGGTGTGCTTCCAGTGCTGCCCTTGATATATGCAAGTAGATAAAAACATGGACTGTATACAGGCGCCACGTAAAAGAAGCTAAACAAACAGATCACTTCCATACAGTTAGTTTCCCCTGTCTCGGAAGTATAGAGTGCGAACATCTAGCTCAGCTGTCTGGAATTTCACTTCTTGCCCAAACATGGCAAGACAATGTTGGATCCCGGATGCTTACCGCCCTTTTCTTGACAGAGCTGGTATCCCTAGTATTGATACTATTCTGATGCAGTCACAGATTCGCTGGGCAGGTCATGTAGTCCGCATGCCAGACCATCGACTGCCAAAGATACTCTTTTATGGTGAGATACAGAAGGGTAAACGCTCCCATGGTGGCCAAAAGAAGCGCTTCAAAGACACGTTAAAGATGTCATTGAAAACCTTTGACATAAACCCAGACACATGGGAAGCTGCTGCGCAAGACCGAACTGCTTGGCACACATCTATTCGTAAAGGTGCAGCGGCAAGCGAATCATACAGAAGAGCAGCAGCGGAACAGCGGAGACAAGCTAGAAAGGACCGTGTAATAAAACCTTCACATGAAGCAAACATTCCCTGCCCACACTGTCCGAGATCTTTCCAGGCCCGCATCGGGCTCATCAGTCACCTTCGTACCCATAGACTAACCTAACATATTCCTAAATAATTGGATGAACAGAGTGGTCTTCATCGCCCGTGATGGACGAACAACACACGCTGGCAAGCTGAAACAAATAATATAATCATTCCATTACTACCATGGAACAAAGTGCCACATTTTCTGCCATTTTGTTTAAATGAAACAGCAAGACGCCACCACTGATTGTAGAGTATGAATGCAGATGTTAAGCTATAGCGAAGAAATCTTCTTCTTCTTCCTCGTTCATCCTGAAAAGGACGTTGGTTGCGTTGTGCTGTTTACAGCAAAGCTGTGGTATTTGCACCTTTCGGCCGACACATCCGACTTCCGCACTGCATTTTTTGGGACCGGGTTTGCCTTCCCGCTTCAATCCCTACTCCTCAGCCAGACTGCAGTGATGCAGCCTGTTTCCAGGACCACCACGTAGAGGTGGAGTAGGGTCTTGGTCAGCTCTGGTTCGCTGACCCTGATGCAGGCAGTCACGCTATGGGTCGCTTACTGCATTCCTCACTTTTGATGCTTCTTGGGTCCCTAGCGAAGTGAGGAAAGTGAAACTAGAAAATATGGCTTTAAAGGAAACAAAGAAAACGGGTCAAGGAGTCAAAGATCTTGATGGCGACACGGTGCTCTACTATGGAGTCCCCACATCTGAAAGAGCTAAAGGGGGTGTGGGTTGTATTGTGGCAAAAAATCAAAAGGATAGCATCAAGGGATGGAACTTTGTCTTGGAGCAAATTATGGTGCTAAAGCTAAAAGAAGGAGAAATCATAGTCAAACTTGTCGTTGTGTATGAGCCAAATGAAGATGACAGAGCAGAGGTCAAGGAAGAATTCTTTGATCTGCTTCAAAAGACAGTAGATGACTGCCTGGATGAAGTTATCCTGCTCGGAGATTTCAATGCCAGAGTTGGAGATTACCATGCTAGATGCAATGGAGTTATCGGAAGGTATGGAGAAGATACACTTAATGACAATGGAAAGTGACTGCTTAGATTCTGCACTGAGCAAAACATGGTCATTACAAACACAAAGTTCCCCCATAAGCACATACATGCATACACTAGATGTGGACCAATAAAGAATGAGAAATCAGTGATCAGTTAGGAAGAGATCATTCAAGTATGTCCAGGATGCTAGAGTCTGGAGAGGCTACAATGTTGTACTGGCGACCAAGTGTTCATGGTTCAAACCCAGGCGTCAGCGTTTAAAGGAATGTTTACGACCGGAAATTTGACTGAATAACCTGAACGGCTCCTGTGATAAACCCTCTGTGGATGGGAAGGAGCGAAGCTCCTGACCGGGTTGGAAGGAAAGTCCTCAGGTTCCCCAGCCTCGCAATGACATGTCATTGGGCCGAAGGGCTAAAAGCCCAAGTGCCGCACTGCTAACAATTAAAAGAACAACTGAAGGAGTGGCTCAGCCTAGGAATTGCCTATCATCACGCAAGAAGCTAAGTAAATGAATAGGAGAAAAGAGCATTAAGACCTACAAGCTGAGAGAGCCAGAATTTAAGACTTATTGATACAGCAGTGAGAAACACAGAAGAACACTCTGATGACCTGGAAACCTTCTGGTTTAAATTCAAGGATTTTATAAAAATAGCTGCAGCAGAAGCATGTGGTGAAGTCTGACTTGGGATGAAGAGAAAGAGGACAGCTTGGTGGACAGAGGAAGTTAAAGAGAAAATAAGAGAGAAGAAAAAGGCATGGAAACAATACTAGGAGCTAAAAGCACAGCAGGAATAACAGAGAAATATAGAGAATATGTGACACTCAGAACAGAAGCAAAGAACAAGGTGGTAGCAGCAAAACATAAATCCTGGATAGAATTTGGAGAAAAGATAGAAAAAGATGCACAAGAAAACCAGAAATTGTTCTACAAGATCCTAAAGAACATGATAAAGGAAAAACAGTGCCTTTTTACATTTATAAAGGACAAGCAAGGCAATTTGCTTACTGCCACAAAGGAAGTAATGGAAAGATGGAAAGAATATTTCTCAGAGCTCCCTGATGGTGAGCAAGGGCAAACATCAGAAATGATAACCACTAGCACAGAAGAGGAAATCAATGGTGGCGATGATGGCATCAAGATGGAAGAACTGAAGGCAGCACTGGAGAAAATCAAGATGGGCAAAGCAGCAGGGCATGATGGTATAACACCAGAAATGGTTAAGTACATGGGAGCAGCAGGCGACCTATTACACCTGAGGGTCCTACAGGCAGTTTAGTGCAACAAAACCATTTCACAGGATTGGGGGATTGCCATCATAACACCCATTTTCAAAAGGGGTGACAACCGACAATGTGGAAATCATACAGTATTTCCCTTCTCAGTGTCCCTGGTAAAATCTACTCTAGAATCCTGGAGCAGAGACAAATGTCATGATGATGTCATCAAAACATGTAAGGAAAATATTCAGTGGGATACTGAAAGATGAGACAGGTTTGTATTTCAGAGCTGGCATTTGCTGATGATGTTGCCCTGATTGTTAAACCAGAAGCATATCTTCAATCCAACCTGCAAGTCTGGAAGGAAGAGCTGGAGAAGAGAGGAATGGTCATCAGCAGCTTCAAAACAAAAACCACAGTGATATCACGAGAGGAAAGAAGGCATCAGATTAAGCTGGGAGAACAGGTCCTGGAGCAGGTCAACCACTTTAAATACCTCAGAGCTGTCACAGACTGGACGGGAGGCAAAAAAGATTTGGCTACCCGAAAAGCAGCAGCTGGGAGACTTTTTCAGGCCATAAATCAAGGATTCCTCAGCAAAAGAGAAATTGGCAAGAAAAGGAAGATGGCTGTATACTGCTCCACGTATGTCCCAGTCTTGACATATGGATGCAAGTCATGGGCAATGACTACAGACCACAAAAGTCAGATCCAAACCTCAGAAATGAGGTATCTGAGAAAAGTGGCTGAAGTAACAAGAGACATGGTCCGCAACCAGACGATACGTCAAGGTCTTAAAAACCCAACCCCTGCAGACCCAAGTAGTAGAACAGTCCCAACTAAGATGGTTTGGCCATGTCTGCAGAATGAGAGAAGATCGGCTGCTGTGGCAGGTTGGGAGGCTAAGAGCCAGGGATCCAGACCTCCAGGAAGACCCAGTGTCCGCTGGAGGACAACATTAGACAATCTCTGAAGGAACCAGGCCAGGAGGAAGACAGCCAATAGGATAGTATGGCGCTCTCACTTCCAAACCTCTACACAACATTGTAGAAGATGAACGACTAAGTAAGTAAGAGTACTCATAGAAGGTGCATTGGATACAATTAAGGGAGAGATACTGAAGGCAATTAATGATCACATATTAGAGAATGACACTGAAACTGATGAATCACCAAGGCTAAGATTGCTGGAATTTGGGATCATACGTATCACCAGCTGGGATGGACGTATGAGAGGATGCATCCAGCGTGTATACAACCTGTTCACAACAGGAATAATAACCACTTATACTCTTCGACATTTGCTGAGGGACATAGAGCATCTATGGGTTTGTCTGGAGTGCAATGATGTCGATTTTCATCAACAATAACAATTTCCTACTTACCATGATGAGTCCTTGCTCAGATGCATACTGGAAGTAAGATCTGCTTCAGCACTATCTAGGTGTTCACCAGTGTTGGTAAAACTATCTGCAGCATGGTTATCATCGTCATCATCATCATCATCATCAATAACAGTGTCTATTAACTGGCTGCCTGTTGATACCAATGAAATTATGTCGATACCAACAAAATTATGTTGACACCATTCATACATATGTACACTGACATTCCGATCCTACGCACTGTTTCAACTACCCAAATATACCATATGTTTTACTGTATCAAGGGAAAATTAATGATTTATAAATACTGAATGAGTTAAAGGAAACAGAAACACTGTTTGCCTTAAAGAAATATAAATACCTTATAGCATAAGGAAATGTAACACTGAGTTCAGGAAATATAAATAATTTATAATACAAGGAAATACAAACACTGTATGTGTTCAGAACATATAAATACTTTATAACAAGGAAATAAACATAATGAAATACAGGGTGATCAAGAAGTCCCTCCACAGTGGGTTCTTAGCTTTAATAATATGAATAATATGCTTTAATAATATTTAATAATATAAAACACGTTATGATACAGTACAACAGTATTAGTTTAATTGACTTTAATTAGATTTACTTTACAGCAAGTGTTGGAAGTGTCTTCCGTCATTCTCCAGACACAAAGCAACTCTTCTTGGCTTGTTTTCAAAAATGTCAATGAGGGTATCTCGCGTGATGGACTGAGTGTAGACAGTTATGGCAGCCTTCAGTTCTGGTATTGTTTTTGGGTGACTTTTGTACACACATCCTTTAGCAGCGCCCCAGAAGAAGTAATCGGGCGGAGTGAGATCTGGTGACCGTGCTGGCCAAAGTCCCTTTGAAATTATGCTATCCGCAAAGAAGTCCGTCAGTAATTCTATTTCGATGCTTTAGGCAAAATTGACAACGATATCACCACCAAGACAATCGATACTAAATGGGAACAACTGAGAACAGCAATGACAGAAGCAGCTGTAGCGACCACCGGATACCTAGTACATAAAAAGAAAAAATGGATGAGAGAAGATACTTGGGATAAAATACAAGAAAGGAAAACAGCAAAACTTAAACTACTAGCAGCAAGTACACATAATGCAGTTGAATCTTGCAAACTAACTTATAACTTGTTAAATAAAGAAGTGAAGACAAAAACTCGAAGAGATAAAAGACATTTCATCAATGAACTGGCCGTAGAAGCTGAAAATGCTGCAAGAACTGGTAATAGTAGGTGCCTTTATCAAATTACAAAACAACTATGTCACCAGCCTACTGCTATGAAAACACCTGTTAAAGGTAAATTAGGGAATTCAATACCAACAGAAAAAGAACAAATGAAGAGATGGGCTGAGCACTTCATGGAGGTGCTAAACAGACCACCACCAACAGTAACACCTGATTTTAATAATGAAACATCCACAACCACCTTGCCAATAAACTTGCGATGAATTCACGCTGGACGAGATCAAACAAGCCGTTAAAAGATTAAAAAATTTTAAAGCTGCTGGAGTTGACGAAATTTCAGGGGAAATGATTAAAGCAGTTAATGACAACAACCTCTTGAGAATTTTAGATATTATAAATGAAGTATGGAGAGAAGAACAACCACCACAACAATGGAAAGACAGTATTATTGTAAAGTTACCGAAGAAAGGTGATCTATCAGACTGTAATAACTGGCGTGGTATATCTCTATTATCAGTACCTGGAAAATTATTATGTTGCATGATGTTAGAAAGACTTAAATTGCATGCTGACGAAAAGATCAGAGAAGAAACAAGCGGGTTTCAGGCCGAAACGATCATGTATTGATCAAAATATTCACACTAAGAACAATTATAGAAGAATCAGTGGAAAGGCAATCGCCACTTATTATCACCTTCGTCGATTTTCAAAAAGCCTTTGATAGTCTACACCGCCCATCATTGTGGAAGATACTTACAATCTATGGTTTTCCAACAAAATAGGTGAATATAATCAAAGCGCTATATGACAATGCAAGATGTTGTGTTAGAACAAATAAAGGGAATACAGAATGGTTTACAGTAGAAACAGGGGTGAAACAAGGCTGTATTATGTCACCACTACTTTTTGGAATAGCTATTGATTGGGTTATGAGAAACTATACCCACAATGAACAATTGGGTATAAAATGGACAAATGGAAAATTCCTGGGGGACCTGGATTTCGCAGATGATGTAGCATTCTTAAGTTCAACACCAAGACAATCCCAAGAAGCAATAAATAATTTGTGTCATCTCTCGGTTAAAATAGGTCTCCAAATAAATGCCTCTAAAACTAAAGCTATGAACTTTTCTAACGAGACCTTTGATATCATCTTGAACGGGGAAAAACTACAGAAAGTTGAAAGTTTCAATTTATTAGGCAGTAAAATGACTCAGGATGGTGACACAACAAGAGAAATCCATACTAGAATTGCTTTGGCAGCTAGCGCCTTCAATAGATTATCTAACATTTGGAAATTACGATCATTGAATATACATACCAAGCTTCGTCTGTTTAATTCAAATGTTATCTCAGTGTTAACATACGGCTGTGAGAGTTGGAAAATAACAAAATCATTGGAGAACAAGCTGAATACATTCGAGAACAAATGTCTTAGAAAATCATGAACATCAGTTGGAAAGAATTCAAGACTAATCGACAAATAAGAGAAGACTCTAGGCAGAAATATGTCTCCGACTATATAAGGAAAAGACGATGGTCATATATCGGTCATGTCCTACGAATGCAAAACAACAGAATACCACTACAGGCGCTCACTTGGGTTCCTGAGGGTAAGCGGAAAAAAGGAAGACCAAAAGAAAAACACTCAGAAGAACAATAATAAGAGAAGGAAGAACGTTGGGCCTAAATAATGTGCAAGAGCTAAGAGGAGTGGCGTCACAACGAACAACCTGGAGAGCACTGGTTTCTGCCTTATGCGCCGTGTTTGGCGCTTAAAGAATTTATTATTATTATTATTATGCAGTATATGCAGTTGCACCATCTTGTTGGAAGTAGCCATTTAGTATGTCGTTTTCGTCAAGCTGGGCAATGAATGGATACACAATTAGCGAACAGTACCGTTCAGAGTTAAGTGTGTCCTCAAAAAATAAGGGACCCACAATTCTTCTCGAAATTGCTTTCCAAACATCGATTTTCTGGTCATGCAATGGTGCCTCGTAAAAGGAATGTGAGTTGGCTGTGGACCACAAGTGAGTGTTTTAGGAGTTTATGTAGCCAGATAAGTGAAACTACGCTTCATCTGTATAAAATGTGTGGTCCAGAACCTCAATACCATTATCCTGTATGAACTTCTGAAACCACTGAAAATAACGTATCCTGTTATCGTGATCCACAAGTTTCAGTTCCTGAACAGCACACGCTTTGTAAGGTAAGAAATTCAGTTTCCGCCGAACTGCTTTTTGTGTAGATCCGTAGCTTACATCTGTCTCCTGCGCCAATTTTTGCAATGATTTTGATGGACATGCCATCAATTTATCAGAAATATCCAACAATTTCTCCTCAGACAAAACGGTTGGCCATCCACTTCGAGGAGCATCTGCCACCGAACCAGTCGATCGAAATTTGGTGATGAGATCTCGGACAGTGTCATGGTGAGGAACTGTGGAATTTGGAAACTTCTTGGCGAATTTGTGTTTCACATCTTCTGTGTACATATCACCGGTGTGAAAAAACATACTCCACGAGAAAAATGCGCTCCTCGACAGTTAGCATACTGACACAGTCAGTGACACACAAGGCACTACACTGCTAATGTCCTTGTGATGAGTTACTGTTATTTTATTTTCAACTCGCCCCAATTTTTTTGTTCCATTTTATTATTTTGATTCTTTAATTATTCTTAGGTGGTCGAGTTCGTTAGTTATTAATTCTGGGTTATTCTTTATGGCGTTAGGATTACTCAGACAACCTTCACCAACCCTTTTATTTGTAGGGATGGGAGAAAGCCCCGACCCAGGTTGTAACGCGGAACCAGTGATTCATTCTGGTAGATAGGAGGTCAGAAGCGTTACAGAATATTATATATAATTTCGGCGAGTGTGCAGAAATAATTTTGCGATGGCTTGGTCAGCTGAGTCAGAGGTTAAGATTATGATTTGATTGGTTGGGCTCGATTTAATTTATGTGCAGGCATGATATTAGGTCAAAAGTTGGGCAAAAGCGGTTCCTGGGAGATGATGCCAGACGCGATGACACACCGCGTCTGTCTTGCATCAGGCTATTAGCAGTATATATATTTTGAGCGCCAAAGTTAGTTATCGCTCACTAGTCCAAGTATTTGGCGTCATGAATAAGTGCCATTTCAGTCTGTCTGGTTCCTGGAGATTCTGTAAAGTTGGTGATTCATGGCGGGGAGGTTGTAGATAAACCTAAGCCTTCAACGGACTTTGCCTTCTCGGAAGAGAGAGGTACGAGACATCAGTGTAATTGAAGAAAACTGGGTATGCGCTTTGTACCTGGCGCCCAGTTACGTCTGCAACACTGAGAGGAATTAGAAGTTCTCTTGACGTGAGGAAACATACCTCAGCGGGGACTTGTCTCTAAATCGGAGCTCTTAGCTCGTAAAGGCCCAATACCAAAACAGGCTACGTTGCCTGGTGTTGTTTACATACTGCCACAATAATGCAGTAGGCCTAAACCCGAAGAGGGTTAACTCGTCGGTTTGAAGAGTGTCATCAGCAGTGATAAAATCTTCTGCCTTAGGCAATTAAATATATATATATTTACCAAAGGCCCCTTCATCAGTATCCGGGAGAGGAGAGAGGGAAATCATACCTTTCCAAATACTAACGGGTGGAGGTGCGTGACGAAAAGCAACTCATCAGAGCCTCAGGCGAAGATGATAGCGTCAGAAAGGCACTGAACAGAAACAGAGGAGAGAGAGAGGAGTTTAGCGGTTTCCTCAGGAACAGTAGGGTTAGATAGAAATACTTAGACAGCCTCTGAGGTAGTGCTGCAGAATCCATTAGCGTAGCATGTCTTTGTGGTGTATTAGTTAGTTGTGCAGGACCGCCTAGAGCGCCTTTGAGACAGTGTAGTCATTTAGTTTATACATCTTCAGCGGGACAGTGTGTTTAGTCAGTAACAATAGTGTGGTCAGGAGTGGTGGCTCTTACTTAGAGACCCCCACCAAGTATATGTCTTTATCCTTAGTTGTTTTCATGCAGGTGTGAAAGAGAGCGTGGTAATTTTTACATTGTGTCTTTCACTTGATTTGTTCTTTTTCCAGGTTGTGCAAACTTGCAGGTTATTGTTGTTCGCTGTGGTATTGATTTGTTGTTTAATTAACTATAAAATGTACACTGGATCAGTTTATCTTTAACTATACTTGTATGCTTTGACTGTATAGTGGTGTCTGTGGATAACCTAATGTAACCTTATCTCCTTTCTGGTAGTCAGAGGTGGTGAGACAGTAGCTAGTAAATAAGTCACAAGTGGCGAGGGAGAGTCAATCTAGGTTCTCACCCTCGAAGCTATAAGTCTCATCCTTCCACATTCACTGTAATTCTCATCTTAACCTATCTTCTCAGACTTTCCTCAAAACTGGTGTTTTGTCTCTGTACTCAGACTCTAATTAAAGCCACTTTGTGACAGTCCTCCACCTGTGAGAAATACTGTGCATGCATTATGATGTGCATGAGCGGATGAGCAGAACTACGGCCGTACAACCACTGCGGAGGGACTTGCTGTAAAGTAAATCTAATTAAAGTAAATTACAATAATACTGTTTACTGTATCATAACATATTACATTCATATTATTAAAGCACTGAATCCACTGCGGAGAGACTTCTCGATCACCCTGTATAAACACTGTATGAGTTCATGAAGTACACTGTGTGGCTTCCTATCTTACCCCAGGAAGTGGGCCAGTAATAATTACTTCCAGGTATTAGAAATAAAAACTCATCCATGTGTTACCAGAGTTCAAAAGGTGAGCAAAAAACAGTAACACTGTAACTGACTAGGTATGTTGTTACATGTCCTGTAGAAACTTAAAGCTGAAAAAAAAAGAACTTCAACAAATATGAACAGGTCATCCAAAGTAAATAATTCAGAAAAATTGACTCAGCCATCCAAGAAGGAAGAAAGTCATATATTATTCAGGAGTATGATGCTACCTACTCTGTGTAGTTCCCGATTTCTCTAAAGAGACAAAGAAATAATAGGACTACTACACCCTCAGGCATGTCATACAAGGTGACTAATACGAGGCTGTGCATGGGGCTGGCAACAGAAACCAGCAGTAAGACAAAAGACAGAAAAAACAAGAAAGCAAATTTAAACAGAAGCAAGACCAGAAGTTTCAGACCCAAGGCTCATGAAATATATATTGAGGCAAACCATGAAGTAAGAAACATCAGAAAAGATAAGAGGAAATATACTAATGAGCTGGAACAAGATGCAGAGATATCTGCATATATATATATATACTACTGGACAAAAGTTAAGGGCCACCAAGAAAAACTCCACAGTGGACCAAATAAATGCAACCAGGTGTAAACAATTTATTACAAAATAAAGTTGATTCATCCGTGGAAAAGATCAGGCAAGTTTTTTTAAATAATGTGTGACTTACTAACAAATAGAAATTCAACTCACTTTTTCACCTTTTGAACTAGTGGGGCGTGTTGCAAAAACCACGAGTTTCTGCAGCAACAATGGCAATTTTCACGTGCGGGTTAAAGTGACCCAGTTTTTGGACATTTAAAAAAAATTAACCTATGTCAGAAACTAGTAATGTTGTGGATTTACCACCAACATCATATGGCATATGCTAATAATGTTATCAAGGCTCATCATCAAGGAGTATGACCACAACAAAGACTAGCTGACAATCATTAACTACAACAACACATGGAGCAGGTACTGACCCTTTAATAAATATGCACACGCACAAAAGCCACAGACGGCTATCAACGAGCATGAAAATGCAATACACAATGCAATGAAAGATGCCAAATAACTTGCCATACACTGTAGCTCAACATAATAGCACAAATAGTTACCGACATAATCTAACCAGCAACTACACCCACTTACTATCGCTCACAGTAAAGCAATACATAATTGCAAGATTCTACGTAAATACAATCCAGGAAAAAACCACTAGAATTACATCAACATTCTAGTAATCTACCAATAATCCTGAACACCTGAAACAATCGGCAAGCACTGAAACAAAAACTGGCGTTCATGTAATCCCCCAGCAAAAACTGCTGACAAAGGCAACAAATGTCCGAACAGGACGGCAGACATCTCGTAGAATGTTTTGCGCCAAAAGTTTCATATCGTCTTCCGTATTTGCCCAACCCGCCAAACAGGTTTTTTCTAATCTACCAGCGTCGCCACTCAACAGCGTAACCAACTAAATATTTTAGTGAATGTCTATACTGTGACAACCTAGTGTACACAGAAATGTATACACATTTCTCTGAGCTCAGTTTTAATGACATTTTCACTTGTCTTTACAGTTTGCCAATCAATTATATAAACCTTGTCTAAACTGAATGGTGGCCCTTAACTTTTGTCCAGTAGTATATATATGAAAACCTGAAATTTGCGATAGAAATTCGAAACACTGTGCCATTGTCATGTAAGTTGACAGTATTGTTGCTAAGGATGTCAAGAGTGTCATCACGGTGCAGACAAACCACATGATGTCACAGTAGGAGTTTAAAGATGGCCGCCCCACAAGTGACATGCACCAAAGAGGAGCAGCTTTCTGTTATCCATTTTTTGAGCAGCGAAGGGGTGAAACCTATAGAAATTCATCGGCGAATGAAGGTCCAGTGCGGTGATGCATGCCTGTCGCTCCAGCAAGTGTACGAGTGGAGTAGGAAATTCCGAAACAGACTGTTCTCGACCGGGTCAGGTACACAGAGTAGTGACCCCAGAGTCAATTGCAGCAGTTGAATGCACCGTGATGGAAAATCGCAGAGTGACTGAGAATGAAATAGCCGCACTTCTGGACATCAGTCAAGGTTTAGCACACCACATCATCCATGATGTGCTCCAGTTCCACAAAGTCTCTGCAATGAGGGTGCCATGGCAGCTTACTCCAGAATTGAAACAACGTGTTGATGCCTGTCAAGAACTTTTGTGGCGCTTTGAAGCAGGTGATGGAATTGTTACTGGAGATGAAACCTGGGTTCGCTACCACCAGCCGGAACCCAAAAGAGCGAGCAAGGAATGGTGCCATACCTCCTCACCGAAACTGAAGAAGTTCCGCATGCAGCCATCTGCAGGGAAGGTTATGCAGACTCTCTTTTGGGATGAACAAGGCGTTATTTTAGAGCACTACATGCCCAGGGGGAACACTGTCACTAGTGCCACGTATACAGATCTTCTCAGGAATCATCTTCGACCCGCAATCAAATCCAAACGACGCGGACTTCTGAGTACATGTGTCTTGTTGCAACATGACAATGCTCGGCCCCACACTGCCCATGCAACGGTTGCAACAATCGAGGACCTACACTTTGAGTGTCTTCTGTCGTGATTTTGGTCTGTCTTACACCACGGTCATATTTACCGCTCGCAAAGATATTAGAAAATGGACAGATATAACTGACCAATGGAAACGCTCCTTTTATGATATGTATCTTCTTCTTCGATCCTTAACCACAGACCGTCAAAGCAGTCAGTGGCCATCACGCCTAGTGGCGTCTTGTAGGGCAACAACAAATTGATTCCACTTTGCACGGTCAGTGGCCATCCTTCGTACAGTGCCCCAACTCTGGTTCATTCTTTGCATCTCAGCCTCCACAGTCCTCCGCCAAGTTGTTTTTGGTCGGCCTCTCTTTCGCTTTCCTTCAGGGGTCCAAAGCATAGCTGTTCTTGTGATGGCATCGGGGTCTCTCTGAGGACATGACCAACCCAGCTCCAGCGTCTGCCAGCTATGATGGTGTGCATGTCCTCTTGCTTACTACGAGCAAGCAGGTCCCGGTTGGCGATGGCACCCGGCCAAAAGATTCGGTGAACTTCTCCCAGGCATGCCGTGTGAAAAGAGGACAACTCCGACATTTCCCTCTCTGCGACTCCCCAGCACTCCGCACCACAGAGAAGCACAGAAAGCACGCAACTCTGGTATAATCTCAATTTTGTGCCTGTGCTGTACCGGGAGGACCCCCAGATGCCACCTAGGCCAAAGAAGGCCGTTCCTGCCCCATTCACTCCGATGCCGATGTCCCTGCCTGCCCCACCGTCTGGTGCCACCACGCCTCCCAGGCATGTGAAGGTATCTGTCTGTACCAGTTGCCGATTCCCTACTGACATGGGCCCAGGGTTGCTCACACCGAGCGCCATAACCCCAGACTTCTTTAAATTGATGTTCAAGCCCACCCGCTGGCCAAATCCACCAAGTCTATCCGTCCCTTCCCGGACGCGCCGATGCGAATGCGCCAGCAGTGCAACGTCATCCGCACACTCCAGATCCTCCAACGTTGAAAACGTAGTCCACCTCACTCCTCCCGGACCGCCCTCCGTCGTCCGGCGCACCACCCAGTCCATGACTGCCAAAAATAGAGCGGTCGACAAGGGGCACCCCCGTCGCACCCCCGCCCTCACCCCGAAGGCCAGGCCGTCCCGCCCAACACCACTGTTCACGAACATAGGATAGGATGACAGGATTTGTTAACATGATGTAATCAAGATGTCACTTACTACTTTGTACTTAACCAAATCATTGTATGGAAGCCAATCATGGACTAATGGATCTAACTTAGGATGTATTAAGGAAAAGAGTAATCACACTGAACTGGCTGTAGGGTACTGAGGTAAAATTGTTCTGTGCAAACTGTTAGCACAATGTCTGAATTATGTTTGTACGTGGTGTTGTATGTGTGTATGGAGTGGTGCTGGACCCTACAAGGAATGTGATTGTATTTTTATTCCAGGTTTTGTCCTAGTATTACCACAAGTTTACGAGACATCTACTTGAGGGGAATTCTGTTGGTGCATACAGTTCTTCATATACTTAGAACTCGACCAAAGTTTCCCAGCCTGGAGTTACAGATTGTGTAATCCTGGCTATAGATGGATGCTTCTCAATATTTCAAAAGCTAAGTGGACGCTTAGTTCCACTGAATCAGACCATCCAGCCACAAATTTTAAAACAAAGAAGCCACATAATAAAATAAAGAAACCACGCATAGTAAAAACATTATAATGATGACTCACTAAGGACTATATTCAGTTAATATTACTTTACAAGCCAGTGAAAGTGATACTACTTAGGTGAAAGAAAGAAATTGACATTATAACTACAAATTTATCATAGTACTATTATGGAGAAGAATATTCCATATTTATTTGATTGTGTATATAATATTTGAATTCATTTTTAATTTTCCTAACCGAAAAGAGAAACGGTATAGGATCAATAAATTGTAAATACTTTCACTCAGACTTACTTAAATATTCTAATTGAGTGAATGTTCTGTTTGATAGATATTGCATATTAAATTTATCCCTAGACAATCAGCCACAAAAACAACTATATAACCATTATTCAAGGTGGGATCTGGAGAGGTAGCAGTTAGATCTTCAGTGACCAACATTATCATCATACTTGAAGGTTTACATAGCTTGACCCCACTTTTGATGTCGATACACCCTTACCCTTTTCAGAGAAGGGAGTATTTCTTATTCTTCTTCTTCGTTCACCCTCAGATGTCAACTTGAATAAGTTCAAAGAAAGCAGTGGTCAGCCTGAGGCTGTTGATATCTCCGTAGATTTTCTCCAGGTATGGTACTGGTGATGGCCATATGCGTTTTCTCTGTTCCTCATATGTTGGGCACCTTTGAAGCAGGTGTTCGGCAGTCATTTTATCAGTACCACAGTCACACTCATCCGTATTTCCTATCTTTAATTTGTTGAACAGATGGTATCTCAATCTGTTATGACCAGTGCGAAGTCTGAAGATTACCACTTGTTCACTTCTGCTGAGCTGGTAATACGGATCATTTTTTGTGTGGCCTGGATGCTCTTCTTCCCACTTGTGCCTGTATCTGCGTTTGATAAAACTCTTGGACTCCTCATAGGTTATATTTGTGTCCAGCTGAGGAAGTTTTCCCCCTTCCTTTGCCAATCTGTCAGCCTCTTCATTTCCAGGGATGTTGCAGTGAGAAGGGATCCACTGTATCACAACTCTTTTGTATTGCTGACATAGTCTGTCAAACACGTCTATGCAGCTCATCCCACAGGTGCTCAATCGGACTCATGTCTGAAGACACAGATGGCCAGGGAAGGGTGAGAATGTTGTTGGCAGTCAGGAACTGCGTGGTCAACCGTGCACAATGGGGTCTGGCGTTGTCCTGTTGAAACAGACCTTTGAGCAGCCAAAAAAGGAAGGACATGGGGTCGAAGAATTTCACTGACGTATCGTTGTGCATTCAAGCCTCCTTCAATGTGCACCAATTGACTCCTTCCGTTGTAACTGATCATTCCCCACACCATTGCACCTCCACCACCGTGCGGCGGAGCTTCATCAACGCAATTTTGGGCAAAAAGTTCATTTCGCCTACGGTAGACCCTACGCCGTCTTTCATGACGCTGCAACAAAAAGAAAGATTCGTCACTAAACCAGACACGTCTCCATTGATTGTCAGCTGCCCAGGGACGATGCTGGTTGGCCCAAAGAAGTCGATTTTGGCGATGGCGGCTCGTAAGGACAGGTCCTCGGTGAGGTCGTTGTGCCCAAAGTCCAGCGTCATGCAGTCTATTCCGGACAGTTTGATCAGACACATAAGCGTCCTGCAGGCAATGACTGGGCAGTTGAGGAAGCTGTTGTAAACCTGTCTCTGAGGTGACGAAGCCGAATAGAGCGATCCTCCACTGCTGCTGTCACTCTGGGTCGTCCACTGCGATGCCGGTCTTCAACTGAGCCAGTGGCTTGGAACCGGTGCCAAAGTCGACTGATGGTACTCTGATGCACGTTTAGATGCCTGGCAACCTGACTTTGACTTTCGCCTGCATGCAGTCGGCCAATAGCAATGTTCTTTAAATTTATCGATAGAGACGCCATAAATGTCTGCTTGAAAATGAACTGAATTTGTTTTGTGTAGCGTTATCCTTTTATAGGGTTTCAGTTGCGTAGTCAGTGAATAGTGTTCACCCCAAATTGTGTTGCTTTCACGTGCGCGCAACATGAGCTGTGGTCAAAAATTGCGTCATAAACACTATTGCCCACTGCGTTGTATCGATTACAAAAACGAACGCAATTCAGGTCAACACGTGCATTTGACACTGTAAAGAACATTTGAGGCTGGTTTTTATATACCCTAGCACCAAATTTTACTTACAAACTCATAAAAACGCGTTTCTTTTTTTGAACAGTATATATAACCATTATTCAAGGTGGGATCTGGAGAGGTAGCAGTTAGATCTTCAGTGACCAACATTATCATCATACTTGAAGGTTTACATAGCTTGACCCCACTTTTGATGTCGATACACCCTTACCATTTTCAGAGAAGGGAGTATTTCTTATAAGACCAGTCTCTTATCTGGCACTATCCTGGTATCATCTGATACACCTTTGTGTCAAGCATAGCCTTCATTTTAATAACATCTGAACCTCTCGCGACATCTTCCACGTCCGCCATACTCGCCAGACCTAGCCCCAAGTGATTACCACATCTTTGGACCACTCAAAGAGACGATGGGAGGAAAGACTTTCAGGTCTGATGAAGAGGTGCAGAGGGTGGTGCATGAGTGGCTACACACGCGACCAAAAGAATTCTTTTCTAGAGGAATCCATGCACTTTGTAGGCACTGGGGGACTTGTATAGAACGCAATGGTGACTGTCGAAAAATGATACAGTTGTGTATCACTTTTTGTTAATAAATCTTGAAAAAAAAAAATTTGGTTTTCATTTGAAGCCCCCTCATATATGTATGTATATGTATGTATATATATGTATGTATATATATACATATATATACATATACATATATATATATATATATATATATATATATATATATATATATATGTATATGATGCGTGCCGTCTATCACTAAAGTTGATATACTAAGCGGAACAATGTCCGTGGCCAAATAAACACATTGGGGTATGTCGACAGACACGTATCAACTGGAATGCCAATTAGTTGATCAACACCTCTTTACAGTTCACGAGATACAATTTATTCAGGTACTGGTACATGCTCCATCAATTATAACAAATGTTCATGCCCCATGGCAAAGGCAGTAATGTGCAGTCTTCATAATGTCGTTAGGCAGTCCGTTCATCCATGTAAACACTGTCCTTGCATTCTTATAAGTTTAATATCTTAAAACATTCGACACAATATTGAAAAAAGTACTCCCTGTCATACAAATAAGCTAGGGACACCTCAACAGAGTATGTTGGTGCCCTAGTGATGGTAAAAACTCAGGGAAAACACAGTAGACTGCAGGAGCAAACACATATGCGACCTCTCGCATTCAAACACAATCGTCATCTCTCCCTTGCAGACGATAAAACCAAACTTCTGCTCAAATTGGCGTCTGCTACCGTACTATCCCGGTATGACGTCATTTCCGTTTATTTTGAGTCACTCCATAATAAAATATAAGAAATGGAGCTCTGCCGAGCTGACGATACTCCACACATAATTGTTATGAGTTTTAATCATAACTATATATATATATATATATATATATGTATATATATATATATATATATATATATGTATATTTATATATATATGTATATCTATATCTATATATATATATATATATATATATATATATATATATATATATATATATATATATATATATATATATATATATATATACTGAATCACATTAAAAACGCACCACCTGTATAATCCAGGAACAGAGTGTGAAATGTAAATATAAGTGTTTACAAGTTTACATATTTGGAATCTTTATTCATTTTCCTATGAATCCATACTGGTCATTAATTTGTACATTTGATTGTTATGAAATTCATTGCCTTCTGTGCAGGCAAGGGAAAAAACCAAAAATGCAACCAATAAAAAAATTCATTCACACTATCTTAAGTATCTGGTATGTCCACCGTGTGCTTGCAAACAAGTTTGGCAGCGCCTCCGGATGGAACGCACAAGTCTCTGAAGGAAATTTCGGGGAATCAAGTCCCATTCACGTGTAAGAGCAGCTTCGAGCTGTTGCAGATTAGCTGGAGAACCTTGCCTGTAGACTCTGCGTCCAAGCTCGTCCCACAGATGTTCTATAGGGGACATGTCTGGTGATAGGGCAGGCCAATCAATCGTCACAATGTTCTGCTGCTGTAGATATTGCTGCGTAATGCATGCGGTGTGCGCACGTGCGTTATCCTGCTGGAGAAGCTGCAAGTCTGGATAATTTGTGAATGCAGGAGCAACACATGCATCCAGAATCTCATCTCGATATGTCACAGCATTAACATTTCCACGGAAGACGTGAAGAGGCAAGCGATGGTGAAAACTGAATCCTCCCCAAATGTGAATACTGCCACCTCCAAATCAGTTGTGCTGACGAACACAGCAATCTGCAAAGCGCTCTCCACACCGTCGCCAAATCCGCATACATCCATCAGCAAAGGATATGTTGAATCTGCTCTCGTCTGTGAATAGGACAGCATTCCACTGCAGTCTAGTCCATCTGACATGTTGCTCTGCCCATTGCAGGCGCTGCTGACGATGTCTGTGAGTCAAGTTTGGCCCAACATAAGGTCGTCTTGCAGTAAGGCCTGTATCTCTGAGTCGTCGTATGACTGTCATTCGAGAGACTTGCCCAAGTTTACCCACTATTGCTCTTGCTGTTTGACTTGCCGGGAGAGAACGATTCCTTAGGTGACTCAGCACAATATGACGGTCTTGTGCAGGGGTAGTAACTCGTGGTTGGCCACTCCGAAGTCTATCACGGGCACTGCCAGTGGTTCCGTAACGTTCATTGAGACGTACAATAGTGCTGTGGTGGCAATTTATCTTTCTGGCAATGGCCCGCTAGCTTATTCCGGTCTCCAACATACCAATGGCTCGTTGGTGGTCGTTTTCAGATAGTCGTGGCATTTCAAGCACATGTACTGGGTGTTTTGTCTCAACGGCCTTTTTATACCGAGTATACTGCCACAACGCATACACATTTTCAGGGTCATAGTTGTTGGGAATCGTGTTGCACGTGTAACTTTCATTGTTTTCATGTAGTCTGTACACAAACCCGTGGGTTGAATCATGCACTTTCCATTCCAGCAGCCATTCGCTCTCTACCTCATGACAAACACGGGGAAAATCCATTCCCACACTTTTTTTTCCCAGCTTCTCGGCATCAGTATATATAATAGTGGTGCATTTTTAATGTGCTTCAGTATATATATATATATATATATATATATATATATATATATATATATATATATATATATATATATATATATATATATAGTATATATATATATATATATATATATATATATATATATATAAAGCGTCTGTACAAGAGTATATAAAAAAAAGCTAAGAGGGAAATACAAGCAACCAAATCAAGGACAAGAATCACTTAGCAATATTAAAGTGCAAATGAAGAGATGGACAGAACATGTCAAGGAACCTCAAAATAGACTAGTTCCACAAGATCCCCCACTCATCCAGCCAGCAGAAAAGTATTTACACCATTTAAAAAAAAACATAAATAAGGAAAAAAGAAGGCCGTAAATCTTCTAAAAGGTGGAAAAGCTGCTGGCCATTTGACATTCCAGTAAAGGCCACCAAAGCAGACTTTGACA
Source organism: Oreohelix idahoensis (assembly GCA_024509875.1). Taxonomy (NCBI): domain Eukaryota; kingdom Metazoa; phylum Mollusca; class Gastropoda; order Stylommatophora; family Oreohelicidae; genus Oreohelix; species Oreohelix idahoensis. The sequence goes on from JAMPIV010022734.1 coordinate 266,704, forward strand.
CCTCTACGAACATAACATAAAAATGTTTAGGTAAAGTCTGAATGAGAGAGAAGAATTACAACCAGCAGAATGGAAAGGCAGAATCTGGTCAAGCTGCCAAAGAAAGGAAATTCGCAGGAGTGCACAAATGAAAGAGGAATGTTATTTTCAGTTCCAGGAAAAAAGAGTGGCCAAAGAAAGACAGATGAGAGAAGAGGAGGCAGGTTTTCAACAAAATAGATCCTGTACAGATCAGATAGCCATACTGAGCACTACAGCTGAACAGCTTGATTGAACTCACCATTTTACACTAGATTTATGTACTATGAAAAGGCATTTGACAAGAGATAAGTGATTTCCAAAATTGACTGTACCACCTGCTGGAGGACGGTGGAATTAGCTACGGGGTACTAAAAGGCAAATGAATTTGCATTTGCAAGGAAATAAGGTTAATCTTGCTAAGGCCAAATCTGTCATCTCTATGTTTATTTCAAAGTTAACTCTTTTCAACTCCGCCCATGCCGGTCCCAAGCCCGGATGAAAAAGGAGGAGGGCGGCCTGCATGGAGGCCGTAAGGAGGCAGCCCCTCCACCATGCAAAGGCACAACAGGCCAATCACCTGTTTGTCTTAAACTATGATTACGAGAAATACAAGAGAGAAAACCGGACTGATTCTAAAGGCGACGAACTGGAACGGACTACGGACTACGACTTATGGAACTTGGAACACAAGAAGTATAAATGGGAAGGAAGAGGAGCTGGTGGAAGAGATGAGGAAAGCAAAACTAGAAATCCTGGCTATAACGGAAACGAAGAAAAAAGGACAAGGAGTCATGGATCTCGATGGCAACACGTTGCTCTACAGTGGTGTACCCATATCTGAAAGAGCTAAAGGGGGCGTGGGTTGCATTGTGGCCCAAAATCAAAAAGATAGTATCAAGGGATGGAACTTTGTCTCGGAGCGCATTATGGTTGTAAAACTAAAAGAAGGAGAAACCATAGTCAACCTGGTCATAGTGTATGGGCCAAATGAGGATGAGAGAGCAGAGGTCAAGGAGGAATTCTTCGAGCTGCTTCAAAGGACAGTGGATGACTGCCTAGATGAAGTTATCATGCTCGGAGATTTTAATGCCAGAGTTGGAAATGACCATGCTAGATGGGGTGGCGTTATCGGAAGATATGGAGAAGATACTCTCAATGACAATGGAAAGCGACTCCTTAGATTCTGCAGTGAGCAGAATCTGATCATTACAAACACAAAGTTCCCTCATAAGCGCATACATGCATACACTAGATGTGAACCAACCAAGAATGAGAAGTCAGTGATCGACTATGCCATTGTTCGGAGAAGCTCATTCAGATATGTCCGAGATGCAAGAGTCTGGAGGGGGCCAGAGATTGGAAGTGATCACTACCTGCTAACAATCAAACGAACAACTGAAAGAGTTGCTCAGCCTAGGAACTGCCCAACATCACGCAAGAAACCAAGTAAACGAGCAGGAGAAATGAGCATTAGGACCTACAAGCTGAGAGAGCCAGAAATTAAGACCAGATATCAGGGGCTTATTGCTACAGCAGTGAGCAACACAGAAGAACGACCTGATGACTTGGAAACCCTCTGGAATAAATTCAAGGATATCATAAAGACAGCTGCTGCAGAAGCATGCGGTGAAGTCCGACTTGGGAACCAGAGAAAGAGGACACCTTGGTGGACAGAGGAAGTCAAAGAGAAAATAAGAGAGAAGAAAATGGCATGGAAACAATACTTAGGAGCTAAAAACACAACAGGACAAATGGAAAAATATAGAGAATATGTGATACTCAGAACAGAAGCAAAGAACAAAGTGCTAGCAGCAAAACAGAAGTCCTGGGAAGAATTTGGAGAAAAGCTAGAAAAAGATGCACAAGAAAACCAGAAATTGTTCTATAAGACCCTAAAGAACATGAGGAAGGAAAAACAATGCCCTCTCAAATTTATAAAGGACAAGCAAGGCAAATTGCTTACTGCCCCGAAGGAAGTAATGGAAAGATGGAAAGAATATTTCTCAGAACTCCTGGATGGTGAGCATGGTGAAGCAACAGAAATGATAACCACTAGCACAGAAGAGAAAACCAATGATGGTGAAGATGACATAAAGATGGAAGAACTGAGGGCAGCACTAGAGAAAATCAAGATGGGCAAAGCAGCAGGGCATGATGGTATAACACCAGAAATGGTTAAGTACATGGGAGCATCAGGCGACCTGTTACTCTTAAAGGTCCTACAGGCAGCATGGTGCAACAAGACCATACCAAAGGATTGGGAGATTGCCATCATAACACCAATTTTCAAAAAGGGTGACAATCGACAATGTGGAAACCATAGAGGCATATCCCTTCTTGGTAAAATCTACTCTAGAATCCTAGAGCAGAGACTCCGACGCCTAGCTGAGCCACAATTGGATGAGGTCCAGTGCGGATTCCGAGCAAACCGAAGTACTCAAGACCTAATCTTCACACTCAGACAGTTGAGTGAAAAGGCCCTTGAGTATAAGAGTGAGATCCATCTTTGTTTCATAGATCTGGAAAAGGCGTTTGACAGAGTCCCCTGGAGCAAACTTTGGGACTGTTTGGCAAGGAAGAATATTCCAGCACCTCTGATTCATGCTATACAGAGCTTCTACAAGTCTTGCAGAAATTATGTGAGGACAGCAAACCATAAGTCAGAAGAGTTCAGGACCACCACTGGTGTAAGACAAGGTGATATCCTGTCACCTTATCTTTTCATACTCCTCATGGACGATGTCATCAAGCCATGTAAGGAGAGAACAAGAAAGTATTCAGTGGGGTACTGGAAGATGAGACAGGTCTATATTTCGGAGCTGGCATTTGCTGATGATGTTGCCCTGATTGCTAAATCAGAGGCACATCTCCAATCCAACTTGCAAGTCTGGAAGGAAGAGCTGGAGAAGAGAGGGATGGTCATAAGCAGCTCTAAAACAAAATCCATGGTGATATCACGAGAAGAAAGAAAACATCAGATTAAGTTGGGAGAACAGGTCCTGGAGCAGGTCGACCACTTTAAATATCTCGGAGCTATTATAGACCGAAAGGGAGGTATCAAAGAAGAGTTGGCCACTCGAAAAGCAGCGGCTGGGAGACTTTTTCAGGCCATAAATCGTGGATTCCTCAGCAAGAAAGAGGTTGGTAAGAAAACGAAGATGGCTGTATACCGCTCCACCTATGTCCCAGTTTTGACATATGGATGCGAGTCGTGGGCAATGACTACAACCCACAAAAGCCAGATCCAAACCTCAGAAATGAGGTATCTGAGGAAAGTGGTTGAAGTAACAAGAAGAGACATGGTCCGCAACCAGACGATACGTCAAGGCCTGAAATCCCATCCGCTGCAGACCCAAATAGAACAGTCCCAACTAAGATGGTTTGGCCATGTCTGCAGAATGGGAGAAGATCGGCTACCACGACAAGCATGGGAAACAAAGAGCCAGGGATCCAGACCTCCAGGACGACCCAGAGTTCGCTGGGAGGACAACATTAGACAATCTTTGAAGGACCGAGGACTAGAATGGAACCAGGCCAGGAAGAAGACAGCTGATAGAATGGTCTGGCGCTCTCTCTTCCAAACCTCTACACCTCACGGTAGAAGGGGAACGACTAAGTAAGTAAGTAAGTAAGTTAACTCTTTTCAAGCGCAATATAGGCGGGCCACTGTGATTTATACACATTTTTTATCCTGTCTAAGCTAGATGTGAAAGATGGGATACAAGATGATGATCTGCAAGTTTCTTGTGACCATTTGGATACATTGCTTGAAAAAGGAAATTCTAGATTGGCTGATAAATCTATTTTCAGATACTGATGAAGTTAAGGTAGTGAAGGAGGAATTAATTAAGCTAACAATGACACTGAGCTGAAGCCAAAGTTTAAGAAATCATTCCAAGAGTTTTGGTTACAAATGAAAATTTCTTTTTGTCCTGCATTATGGACAGCATTTAAGAAGCCCCTTGTTGCATTTTCAACATTTTACTTGGTGAAATGTGGTTCTAGCGTGATCATCCAACTTCTCCACTGGCAAAGAAATCGACTTCAGACCACTAAATGCTGTGATTTAAGACACGCTGAGTGACTTTAGACCAGACATTGCAAATCTGGTATCACTTCATCACGCCCATCCATCATATTAATTTACTGACAGTGAAGTAGTTACTAAATGTGATATCTAAGATTCTTGCTAAATGACTACCAGACTTTGAAAAGCTAGTATCCTGGATCAAGCTCATCAATTTTGTTGAATAAATTAGACTAAAAAAATTTAGTTGGATTCTTAATAAATGTGCAATTAACTGTATTGCTTTGAACTATATTGTTAGTATCTTCCCTAGTGGATTGTGCAAACTATTTTTTTAAGAATCCTTTTGGTAGGGTAGGTTAGGAGGTACCAGGGATGAGCTTATGGAACCAAGAGGGAGATGGCCTGAAAATATTTTTGAAACACTGGTTTAGAGAATCACTGTGGAAACTGATACAGCATTATGGAGTCACCATTAAGTTCATTCACTTAATTAAAAACTACATATGGAGACATTAAATATAGAATTCTCAATGAAAGACAATTAAAAGAGCCCTTTGTGATAAGAACTGGAGTGCAGCAGGGATATCTCCTGTCACCATGTTCCTCTTACTGGCTATCAGCTGGATTATAAAATCAACATTAACCAACAGTAGTGAAATTCAGTGACAAAACAGCTAAACGATCTAGATTTCACAGATGATTTGTCTCTTCTTTTCCATAATTGTAACCATGTGCAAGATGAAATACGAATGCTTGATTATAGGTCACAGCAAATGGGTCTAAAATACACAGCAAAAAGACAAAGATTATGAGAATGATTGCCTTTAACCATACCTAGACTGTACTGGGAGACGCACAAGACGTGGAATCAAACATATTGGCACAGGATAGACAAAGTTGGAGGATCAGATAAGTATATCAAAATGAGAATCCAAATGCAAGAGGAGCTTTAATTGCATTGGAAAGTATATGGAAATCAAGACCATACCTGTCAACCTGTAAGAATTTTTCGTACAATGTACGGATTTTTGATACTTTTAGCAGTGTACGGCCGTACAGACTCGTTGTAGATTTGATATCTTGCCCTTCAATATATTTCCGATAAAGAGTCATAATATTCTGTGTAGGCCCTACATAACTAGAAAAAAAAAGTTTGTTTGCGTTGAGTAGGCCTACTTTATTCTAGCGCTCGAGATTAGCTGCTTTATTTTTTAATAAAGTGGCAATCTGTTATCACTGGTCTAGGCTACCAACTCGTAAATAATAATTTCGTAAATTTTTGGTGGTACGTTTTTTCTTCCTAGATTTGATTTTCTGTTCATAATTTTGTTTATTTTTAATTTTTTTGTTGTTAGCCGTTTGCTTTGTTCGTTGTATTTTTTAATCATTCTCTTCGTCTACAAAGATTATTAGTTGAAATATTTCATCCACTGAATGATGGCTGAGCCTAATTCAAAGAAACAAAAAAGCTTGCAGGTCATGGTAAGTTTCAGGTCCAATGGGTTAAACTCTTCCCTGGCATTGAGATGCATCCAAGTTAGGATCAACCCATGCTTTTTGTAGATTATGCAGCACAGATATTAAAGTAGTAGCTTCAGGATTATATGATCTGAAAGTACATTTTAAATCGAAATTGCATGAACAAATGTTTACAATGAAGAAATGAGCATCTATTAAGACCTTTTTTGCTCAGCCAAAGCAGGAAGAGGGTGGCATTATAAGGGCTGAAGTTTTATTTGCCAATTTCATTGCCCAGCATAACTTAACTGCATCTGTTACTGATCACTTCTGTGACTTGGCGCCTGTAATGTTTCCTGACAGTGATATTGCCAGAAAGTTCCAGTCGAAGAGGACCAAGACAACACTTATCATTAAAAACTGCCTGGCTCCATCTGCAATAGAACCAGTGATAAAGCTGTGCAGGGAAACACCCTTCTCATTAATGGTTGATAAATCAAATGACAAGAAAACAGAGAAGTGGTTAGCTATTATGGTGAGAGTTTTTGAAGAAGGATTGGGACCAAGAACGAGATTGTTGGACATGCCTGTATGCAGTGGTGGAACCAGTGAGGTGATATTCAGTGATGTTGATAATCTGTTCACAAAATTTCATATTCCATGGACAAAATGCATCGGCTTTGCTAGTGACAACTGCAATGTCATGGTGGGGAAATCAAACTCAGTACTTACTAGGATCAAGCAGAGGAACCCTTGTGTTTTTAGTATTGGGTGCATTTGCCACCTTGCAAATTTATGTGCACAAGATGGAATCAAACAGTTGACTGTGCCAGTAGAAGACCTTTTGTTAGACATGTACTATCATTTTGAGCACAGCTCAAAATGACAAAAGGCTTATAAGGAGTTCCAACTATTCACAGAAGCAGATGACCTGAATATTCTTAAACATTGTCAGACTCGCTGGTTGTCATTGCAGAAGGTAGTGGATAGAAATATTAACCAGTATACAGCTCTCTCTCATCTTATTTTGAAAGCCACAATGATGTTGAAAAGCCTGGCAGAGTCCAAAACATCCATAAACTTTTAAAAGCACCACTAACCCAGCTGACCCTTCGTTTTCTGAGTTTCATTCTGCCACTGTTAAATGAGTTTAATAAACTCTTTCAAACAGATTGGTGGCATGATGGAGGAGATGGACAGATTGCTTAGAAAATTTTTTAGTTAAATTTGTGGAGATTAAGTATCCACTCGAAAAGCAGCGGCTGGGAGACTTTTTCAGGCCATAAATCGTGGATTCCTCAGCAAGAAAGAGGTTGGTAAGAAAACGAAGATGGCTGTATACCGCTCCACCTATGTCCCAGTCTTGACATATGGATGCGAGTCGTGGACAATGACTACAACCCACAAAAGCCAGATCCAAACCTCAGAAATGAGGTATCTGAGGAAAGTGGTTGAAGTAACAAGAAGAGACATGGTCCGCAACCAGACGATCCGTCAAGGCCTAAAATCCCATCCGCTGCAGACCCAAATAGAACAGTCCCAACTAAGATGGTTTGGCCATGTCTGCAGAATGGGAGAAGATCGGCTACCACGACAAGCATGGGAAACAAAGAGCCAGGGATCCAGACCTCCAGGACGACCCAGAGTCCGCTGGGAGGACAACATTAGACAATCTTTGAAGGACCGAGGACTAGAATGGAACCAGGCCAGGAAGAAGACAGCTGATAGAATGGTCTGGCGCTCTCTCTTCCAAACCTCTACACCTCACGGTAGAAGGGGAACGACTAAGTAAGTAGAGATTAAGTATATTAAACAGGTTGTTGACTTGAGGCATATCAAATTTAGTGATCGTGGGGTGCAGCATGATACCAGCATACTGGCAATTGGCCTCTCGAACAGAGCATTTATCGAAGAAATGGAGCTTGATAGTGGAGTAAAGAGTTCATTTTTTGAGGATGTCAGAAATTTTTACACATCAGTGGTTAAAAAAATTACTGATAAATTTCCCTTTGACAACCAGGTTCTAAAGGACTTAAAAGTGCTAGATCCAAGCACTAAAGATAATCTCAGGTATCCAAACATCTGCAGATTGGCAGATGCTTTTGCCTAAGATCTTGATCAGGAAGCACTGAAAGATGAGTTCGATGACTACTGTATGTTGTCTGATGTGTGTGTGCCTCTACTAACAGATAGTGGTCAGAAAAAGAGCTTCTGTAGCTATCGGCTGGAAGTTGTTGACCAGAAAACTAGTACTGGTGCCATCTGCTTCCCTAATTTGAAAGTCATCATTCAGCGACTGCTGATACTCCCTCACAGCAATGCTGACTGTGAAAGATCATTTTCAATGATGAAAAAAATCCACACAAACTGCAGGAGGTCCATGAATGCGGACACACTCACTTCTATTTTACAGTGTAAGATTAACATTGATACATGCTGTGCAGACTTTAAGACCACAAATGCAATTCTGCAAAGTGCTAATAGTGCATGTGTTGATTATAATACAAAACATTGTACATTGAAAGAATAGTGTACATCATGATCACTAAGTTTTTTATATGTAAAAAACAGCATGAGACTATTAGCATGTTTTATTTCCCAATAATTCAAATGCTAATAGATTTGTATATGTCATTTCTCATTTTAAAACTTTATTGCGTATAATTTATTAATATATTTTTTGCGTAAGGATTTTTGGGTGTTTGTAAGGATTTTTTTGGTCCGGCGTACAGATTTTTGTCTCAGGAGGTTGACAGGTTATGCAAGACCAATATAAAAAACTTAAACTCATATCAAGACAGTTCAATTGAAAGGCTCTGAAGCATGGACAGCATTAAAAACGACAACCAGAAAGATACAAGTTTTCATAAATGAGTGCTTGCGCAGAAAAGAAGGTTCAAAACAGCGGGCAGATTTAACTTCTACAAGATTTACTTGGCATGTCTTTGTTGAATGTTTTTGCTCCAAAGGGAGGTGAAAGGTAATGAGTAAATGAAGTAGAAACCAAAACTGATACAGCTGGTAATTTGATTACATCAACTCTTTGAAGTTTCTAAACTGTTTTCTTGAATTCAGTCTTCTGCAAAAATACTCTTCTAAGAAAAATTGTAATACTATAGGATACTTGCCAGAACACTCTAACCAGGAACATTTATATTACTGTTTATAACATTCAGACCACCCACACACACGCATGCATGCACACATGTGCGTGCGTGAGCACATACATGTATGTATATAAAAGGCAAACTGGAGAAAAAGAAAGTAAATCAGAAGAGAGAATAATCAGAACAAATCAATCATGACAAAAGACAACATAATAATCCTCACCATGATCATGTGGGGTTTGATGAGTGTTGACATCAGAAAAAAACCTTTTCAGGATTTCCAAGATTTTCCCATGGTTATATTCCTTAGCAAGGTCGATCAATTGTTGTCTGTCTGTTATACCAAACAAAGAACCTCTCTGAAGCAGATACGTTACAGCCACAAAGTCATTCTTTTCTATGCAAAGCTCCATTGCTGTTTTACCCACTTTGTTTTTCCTGCTGATGTTAGCACCAGCACTAAGGAGAAGCTTCATAGTGATGTTAAATCCATTCCGAGCACAAGATAGAAGTGGAGTGTTGCCATCTATGTCAGCTATTTCTATGTCAGCTTTTTTTACCAGAAGTTCTACAATTTTTGCATTTCCACTTTGAGCACTGATATTGAGAGCAGTCATTTTGCTGTTTGTTGTGGCATTCACATTAGCCCCAGCTTCTAACAAAACTTTGACAATCTTTGGTTTGTTTGCCTCAGCAGCTACTATTAGGGCTGTTTTTCCATCTATGTCATCAGTCTGATCAACAGATGCCTTGCATTCAATCAGTCTTTTTACAATTTCTACATTACCATTTTGGGCACTCAGCATCAGTGGTGTCTGTCCAAGGTGGTTTACTGAGTCTGGGTTTGCACCTTTGCTAAGCAGCAAGTAGACCGCATTCTTTTTATCATTGGCTGCACTTATACTTAAGGCAGAGTGTCCAGATTTCTCACGACATTGAATGTTTATGTCACCATCTTCCAAGAGGGCACGCATGCACTCTGTATATCCAAATTGACAGCAAAACATCAGGGGGGTCCACCCATCAGAGCAGCACAGGTTGCAATCTGCTCCTTTCTTCATTAAGTGCCGAATGCTGTAAACATCTCCTTTATGTGCTGCTAGCATTAAAGGTGTTCTCTTTTTTCTGTCAGCTTTATTAACAGCAGCACCTGCTTCCAACAATACTTTCACAATTTGGTGGTGTCCCCCAACTGCAGCATTATGAAGAGGGCTTCTTCCATCTGTACCAACTGTGTCCACAATGGCCCCAGCTTTAATAAGAATTTCTGTTATTGCACAATCACCATGGAGAGTACTCCAGCTAAGAGGGGAGATTTCTTGTACAACATCACAAGCATTAACATTGGCTTCTCTTCTAATCAAAATTTCTACAACCGGTTTATGTCCATTATAAACTGCATGTAAAAGGGGAGTGTATCCATTTATGTCACTTTCATTTACATCTGCGCCCATTTCAAGTAAAAATGCAGTTGTATCTGCCCTTCCATTTCCAGCACTGATCATAGGTGCTGTCACACCATGTCTAGTTTTGATTTTGTATGAGGCACCTCTCTCTATGAGAAATCTTACAACTGAAGTATAGCCACGCTGTGCGGCCAACATCAGTGGTGTCCACCCTTGGAGTTCTGTTGTATCTACATTGCAGCCTTGATTATACAGTATTTTAACTATATTCTCAAAACCATTGCCAGCAGCCTCCATTAGAGCAGAACGTCCTAACGTATTTGTAGAAGTTGAATCTGCCTGATGTTTAATCAAATTTTTCACAATACGTATGCGTCCAGTACGTGAAGCACACATTAAAGGTGTCTCACCATTAACGCCAGACAAATTTACATCTGCACCTTTCTGAACAAGAAGTTCTACTATAGCATCATGTCCAGCATTTGCTGCAACTAACAGTGCCGTTTGACCAAAGCCGCTACAACAGTTAATATTTGCCCCAGCATTTAATAATGTCTTCACAATACCCAAGTCCCCACTGCTAGCTGCTACTTGCAGTAGTGGATGTTGTCGTACTTTGTCTGGCTTAATATCTTGTAATGTTGAGAGGCGTTTACTTTTTCGTGGCAACATGATGTTCAGAATATTTTTATCACACCTGAAAACTGCCAAGAACACGGCTTTCAAAAAACTTGTGTTTAAAACAAACGACTCAGTCTCTACAAGGATTGCCACAACTTTATCATGGCCATTTTGACATGCTACAATGAGTGGCGTCAATCCACTGTTATCAGATAAATGTTGATTTCCTCTTGCTTTTAGAAGCAGATTAACAACCTGCCAGTGTCCTTGATGAGATGCATAAAACAGAGCAGTACGACCGAACTTGTTTCTAGCATTCACTGTCTCCTCTGTTGCATATTTTAACATTTCATCAACTATATCTTTATCCCCTTTTGCAGCCGCTGTAATTAATGGTGTTCGTCCTTGCTTATCAACAAGAAGAATGTCAGCGTAATTTTCTAGTAACAGTTCACAAATCTCCAGATAACCATTGTCGGCAGAAATGTGAAGAGCTGTCTCTCCTGAAAAATTCATCGCATTCACATCTGCATTATTTTCTAACAATAGCTTTACAGTCTCAATGTGATTGAACTGTGCACTTCTCATGAGTGGCGTAAATCCATCTACACTACAGGAGTTCACTTTGGACCCTGCTTCTAACAGATGTTGTACAGTTTCTTTCAGTCCTTTTTCAGCAGCCAGAAGAATTGTAGTTCCATCATTAATGTCAGCACCATGTTCTATAAGTTTCTTTACTACTTCCTCTTTCTCTGCCAATACTGCACAGAAGAGTGCAGTGATACCCATTTTATTTGCTTCATTTATGTTAATAACAGTGAAACCTTCATTGGCTGCTTGGACGTTTGTTCCCTGCTTTACAGTTGTACTGCATAAGCTGTCTGCATAGCTCACACTTGCTTGGCTGTTTGTTCCCTGATTTACAGTTGTACTGTTTACACTGACTGCATACTTCACACTTGCTTGGCTGTTTAACAACATGTCAACAAAATCTTCCTTTCCATGGAGACAAGCTATCATTAGAGCATTCATACTGCATTTTGTATTTATACCAAGACAGGCTCCTTTTTTAACCAATTTGAACCCGAGATTACTCTTTCCTAATAATGCACAGATCATAATGGGAGTATAGCCTGTAACATCATCAACACTGTTGAGGTGACCATTTTCTTCCAGTTCTTTTAAGAATTCTTCTTCGCTAACAAGCAGCTTAGAAAAATTGGAGAATGGTAGCTTCTTTACAATATTGTCTTCAACTACATCCTTAGAGACTTGATTACCCATGTACACAGATTCAAATTGTATTCCTCTTTGCATGATCACCTTTCCCTGCTTTGTTAATGTTTCTTCAAGCATCATGGGACCAAAGACTTCTGCAAGTGATCCTGCATTACCCAACACATCTGCTCTCTGTTTCTTCAATGTTTCTTCACACACCATGAGATCAAAGGCTCCAGTAAGTGATCCAGCATCACCCATCAGTTCTCTCAGCTTCTTTAACATTTCTTCAAATGCCATGGGGTACCCCATAGCGAGTTCAGGAAGTGACCCTACATTTGCCATTTTTTATGATCTAAAAATTTTAAGACTGCCTGAGCTCTTATGTTATTCTGTTATTGTTGTTCAGAATCGACATCACTGCACGTCGGGCAAACATATAGGTGCTCAGTATCACGAAGTGTCGAAGAACTGTGCTTCAACTGCTGATGCCCTGAAACTGTTCATACATTTTGTGTTAGGTTATGTCCACATTAGTACAACTTATCAGTGACTAAGAGTACTTGTGGTACCCAGTGCATGGTCACTTGTACAACTTCAATACACTTTTTAAGAATAAATTTTCACACAACTAGCATATACATTAAATGATATAATACAATTTTATATTTCCATAACTCTAAAACATTACATTATTCATTTACTGTTACATAGCCATACATGATTTAAATGACACTACCATGCATCTATGGACTCTAATGTAAATTTTGAAAGCTTGATTCTACCATCAAAATCTCTCAAATAACTTTCAAAAAAAAAAAAAAGGTAACAGGTGATGATTATGCCATCAAATATGAACATGGAACAAGGTATACATGGCATGAGAAAAATATCCGAATGGAACTGAAAGTTCCAGCTGTTCGAGAGAGAGGAAATACCAGCAGAATGGAAGGAAGGTTATCTGGTCAAGTTGCCTAAGAAGGGAAATTTACAAGAATGCACAAATTATAGAGGAATAATGTTACTATCAGTGCCAGCAAAAGTATTAAACAGAATCATCCTGGAGAGATTAAAAGAGTCCATAGACAAGCAACTGAGAGATGAACAAGCAGGTTTTCGACAAAATAGATCCTGTACAGACCAGATAGCCACATTGAGAATAATAGTTGAACAAAGTCTGGAATGGAATTCACCGCTCTACATCGGATTCGTGGACTATGAAAAGGCATTTGACAGTGTAGACAGAGAATCGCTTTGGAAATTGATGAGGCGTTATGGAGTTCCCATGAAGATCATTAACTTAATAAAGAAGACCTATGAAGACACGACATGTAGAGTTCTTCATGAAGGACAACTTACAGAACCGTTTAGGATTAGAACAGGAGTGAGACAGGGATGCCTCGTCTCGATTTCTTTTCTTACTAGCAATAGATTGGGTTATGAAAACATCGACATCACACAACAGAAATGGAATCCAGTGGAATCTGGCTAAACAGCTTGATGATCTGGATTTTGCAGATGACTTGGCTCTTCTGTCCCATAACCATAATCAGATGCAAGAGAAAATGAAAATTCTCGATGAGAGGTCACAAGTGGGCCTGAAAATACACAGGGAAAAGACAAAGATTATGAGAATAAATGCAAGAAATGATAACAAGGTTGAACTTGAAGAAACACCACTAAAGGATGTAGAATCGTACACATATCTTGGAAGTAATATAGACAAGGTTGGAGGGACAGACAGCGATATCAAAATAAGAATACAAAAAGCAAGAGGAGCTTTCATTGCATTGGGAAACATATGGAGAACAAGAGAAATCAAGCCCAACACGAAAATAAGAATCTTCAACTCAAATGTGAAGTCAGTCCTATTGTATGGCTCTGAGACATGGAGAACAACAAAAACAACAACCAAAAAGCTACAGACTTTTATAAACGAGTGCTTGCGTAGAATAGAAGGACTGAAATGGTATGACAAAGTCACAAATGTGGAATTGATGACAAGAACCAGACAAGTGCCAGTGGAACAAGAGTTGAGAAGAAGACGCTGGCGATGGATAGGACACACATTGAGGAAACCTGTTGATAGCATTACAAGGCAGTCCTTGTTCTGGAATCCACAAGGAAAGAGAGGCAGAGGTAGACCAAAAAAACACATGGAGAAGAGAACTGGATACAGAGGTAAAAATGATGAGGAAAACATGGAAAGAACTTGAGCGGATGGCACAGGACAGGAAGACTTGGCATGTGTTTGTTGAAGGCCTATGCTCCTTGGGGAGCTAAAGGGTATTGATTGATTGATTGAAAGTTGAACAATCAGACAAGGCAGTGAAATTTGGATTATGATGCTTCAGAAGCATGAATCATGAGAAATGAAATATTATGAGCAAAACCTTACTGAAACAAAAAGGGTTTAAAATAACTGTCATATGAATGACAGATAACTCTTACATCAACATTGTGAGTTTTGAGGAAGTATTTAATAATATGGACCACATTCATATGGAAAACACTGAGACATTATTAAATCTATGAGATCTTCATCAACATCATTCAAGAATTTTTTATAAAGAGACCACCTGCACAACTACCCACAAATTCAAACTCTAAGAACCCTTTACAACAGAAGTGGAGTCAGGCATGGATGTAAGGATACGTGCTTTCACCAACAGTCCTACTTGTGGTCATGGAGGACTGTGTGACTGACCAGACAACTGAAGGAAAGGAACAGGAAACATTTCACAAAAAGCTTGAGCATCTTGATTTGGCAGATGACATAGATCATCAGTCCCATGTAGTCCCCAGGGTCATACACCAGTATCAATAGGTATGTTTAAACATTACTACCATTTTAAGATAAAGGCAAAAATACACATGCACATCACATCCACACAATATGACACTTTAATTTACTCCATTTACAATAATTGGAAAGGAGAAATTATACCATGATGAACTGAAAATATCATCTAGAATTCAAGACACTATATATCCTAATAAACTGAATGTCTCAAAGATGCGGGCATTTATGTAGAAGACATGATTACTAAGTAACCTTTATTGCAGGGGTCGGAAACTGGTCGATCTTGATTTACCAGTAGATCGCAAGGGATCTGTCTGTAGATCTCTAAGTGTCGGAGGGTGAGCAAAGAATTTTTCTTCTTCTTTGATCCATAGCCGCCGACCGTCAAAGCAGTCAGTGGCCATCACGCCTGGTGGCGTCTTGTAGGGCAGCAACAAACTGATTCCACTTTGTTCGGTCGGTAACCATCCTTCATACAGTGCCCCAACTCTGGTTCATTCTTTGCATCTCGGCTTCCACAGTTCTCCGCCAGGTTGTTTTTGGTCGGCCTCTCTTTCACTTTCCTTCGGGGGTCCATAGCATAGCTGTTCTTGTAATGGTATCAGGGTCCTTTTTGAGGACGTGACCAACCCAACTCCAGCGTCTGCCAGCTATGATCATGTGCATGTCCTGGTTACTCTGAATAAGCAGTTCTTGGTTGAATTACCATATATAGACACAAAAAAGAGGTGTGAGACATGATTGCATACTATCCCCCTATTTAATATCTACATAGAGAACATTCTCAGAGGGACACAGGAAATGCCAGGACTGAGCATTGGTGGAAGATCAATAAATAACCTTAGATATACAGATTATACAGTTTTGTTAGCTTAAAGTGAACAGGAATTACACAAACTAGTGAAGTAAGTAAACAGCATAAGTCATGAATATGGACTGGACATTAACACTGAGAAAACTACATAATTAGCAAAGCACACGGCAAGACAATGCTAAAGATTGAGCAAATGAGAAAATCCTGGAACAAGTCAAGAGTTTCTGATATCAGTCATGTAATAACAAAAAATGGCAGATGTGAAACAGAAATCAAGAATAGAATAGAATGGCCAAAGCTACATTTAGAAAAGGTATAACAAACTCAAGGACCCCCACACCAGAAAAGCTTTTGTGGTTAATGCAAAGAGACGATATCAAATTGCCAATACCCAGGAAATAACACCAGAAACTTTAAACACCATAACGATGAGAAAGGAAATGAAAAGAAAGAAAACAGAAGTGAAGTCCCCAGGTTAAAGCAACTATATAGCGAACAGTACAGTCAGCTGGACAAGGAAGTTAAACGCCAAACACGAGCCAACAAAAGGAATTTCCTAGACGATCTTGCAAGACAGGCAGAAGAGGCAGTACTGAGAAATGAACAAAGCACAGTATACAAAATAACTAAATTCATCAGCGGAAAACGAGGTGCAAACAATATTACATTAATAAGAGATAAGCAAGGAAATCTCATCACGACAGCAAAGGGGCAGGAAACAAGATGGGCAGAGCATTTCAGAGAAACTCTGAACAAGGAACCACTAGACACACAATTGAATGTTCCTGAGGCTGAAAACGATCTAGATGTTAATACAGACATTCCAAGAAATCATCAAAGCAATCAAAGGGTAAAAGAATGGAAAAGCTCCTGGCCATGATAACTTAAATGCAGAGATATTTAAGACAGACCCTGAGCTAGCAGCAGAACTATTAGAACCACTATTTGCACAAGTCTGGAAAACAGGGACAACACCAACAGCGTGGAACAAAGGAATAATTGTCAAATTGCCCAAGAAGGGAGATCTTGCAGACTGCAATAATTGGAGAGGAATCACTCTTCTCTCAATTCCCAGCAAAATACTAGGCAGGATAATTATACAGAAAATTTCAAAAGCAGTAGACCACAAACTGAGGAAAGAACAAGCAGGATTTAGAAAGAACAGAAGATGTGTAGGTCATATATTTACCCTCAGGAACATTATAGAGCAGTGCTCAGAATGGCAAAGACAGCTGTACATTAATTTCGTTGATTTTGAAAAGGCTTTTCACAGTATACATAGGGACAGTTTATGGAAAATACTGAGGGCTTATGGAATTCCAAGCTGCATAGTGTCAATCATAAAAAGCCTCTATGCCAACTTTACGTGTAGCATTGGGCAGAGCAACCTAACCTTTGAGGTGAAGACAGGAGTACGACAGGGATGCCCCTTAACCACTCTATTTTTAACAGTCATAGATTGGGTGATGCGCCAGACAACAGAGGGCAGTCCAAGAGGAATAAGATGGACTACATTTTCTACATTGGAAGATCTGGAATATGCAGATGACATTGCACTACTAGCCCATTCACATCAACACATCCAAGAAAACAACGGATAGACTTAATAAGTATAGCCAGCAGATGGGCTTGAAAATCAATCTAAAGAAGTCAGAGGTCATGACGCTCAATGTGAGCAACCCTGAGCCCATATCAGTAAGGAATCAGCAACTGGTACAGACAGACACCTTCACATACCTAGGATGCATAGCAACACCAGACGGCGGAGCAAGCAAAGACATCAACAACAGAATGAACAAAGCAAGAACAGCCTTTTTTTAGCCTAAACAAGATCTGGAAGTCCTCTCAATACAGCACAAGCACAAAATTAAGATTATATCAGAGCTGTGTGCTTTCTGTGCTTCTTTATGGTGCGAAATGCTGGAGAGTTACAGAGAAGGAAATGTCGAAATTGTCCTCTTTTCGCACAACATGCCTAAGAAAAATTCACCGAATCTTTTGGCCGAATACCATCACCAACGAAGATCTGCTTACTCGGAGCAAGCAAGAGGACATGCACACCATCATAGCTGGCAGACGCTGGAGCTGGGTTGGCCATGTCCTCAGAAGAGACCCCAATGCCATCACAAGAACAGCTATGCTATGGACCCCTGAAGGAAAACGAAAGAGTGGCCGACCAAAAACAACTTGGCGGAGGACTGTGGAGGCTGAGATGCAAAGAATGAACCAGAGTTGGGGCACTGTACGAAGGATGGCCACCGACCGAGCAAAGTGGAATCAATTTGTTGTTGCCCTACAAGACGCCACTAGGCGTGATGTCCACTGACTGCTTTGACGGTAGGCGACTAAGGATCAAAGAAGAAGAAGAAGATGTAAATACAGACTTTCCACGAAGAGAAGAAATCATCACAGCTATCAAAATGTTAAAGAAGGGAAAAGCTCCTGGTCATGACAATTTAAATGATGAGTTATTCAAGGCAGATCCTGAACTTGCAGCAGAACATATAGAACCACTATTTGCACAAGTCTGGAAAACAGAGACAACACCAACAGAGTGGCGTAAAGGAATGATTGTCGAACTGCACAAGAAGGGTGACCTTGCAGACTGCAACAACTGGAGAGGAATTACTCTCATCTCGGTTCACAGTAAAATACTAGGCAGGATAATTATCCAGAGAATTTAAAAGCAGCAAACCATAAACTGAGGCAAGAACAAGCAGGATTTAGAAAGAACAGAAGATGTGCAGATCATATATTCGCCCTCGGGAACATTATAGAGCAGTGCTCGGAATGGCAGACAGCTATACATTAACTTTGTTGATTCTGAGAAGGCTTTTGACAGCATACACAGGGACAGCCTATGGAAAATACTGAGGGCTTATGGAATTCCCAGCTGCATTGCTTCCATTATAAAAAGCCTCTATGCTAACTTTACATGCAGTATTGGGTTGAGCAATCTAACTTTTGAGGTGAAGACAGGAGACGACAGGGATGCCCCTTAATAACTTTATTTTTGACAGTCATAGACTGGGTGATGCCCCAGAAACAGAGGGCAGTCCGAGAGGAATTAGATGGACAACGTTTTCTACACTGGAAGATCTGGAATATGCAGATGACACTGCACTAATCGCACATTCACATTAACACATCCAAGAGAATTACAGATAGACTGAAAAAGTATAGCCAGAAGGTGGGTCTGAACATCAGTCTAAAGACAGAGGTCATAACATCAATGTGGGCAGTCCTGAGCCCATAACAATGAGGAACCATAAGCTGGAACAGACGGACACATTTACATACCTAGGATGCATAGTAACACCAGACGGAGGAACAAGCAAAGACATCAAGAAAGAATGAATAAAGTGAGAACAGCCTTCACTAGTCTCAACAACATCTGAAAGTCCTACCAGTACAGCACAAACACCAAACTAAGATTATATGAGAGCTGTGTATTTTCTGTGCTTCTCTATGGTGCGGAATGCTGGAAAGCAACAAAGAAGGAAATGTCAAAACTGTCCTCCTTCCGCACAATCTGCCTAAGGAAAATTCTCTGAATCTTTTGGCCAAATGCTATCACTAATCAAGAACTACTTACTCGGAGTAACCAAGAGGACATACACACCATCATAGCTGGCAGACGCTGGAGTTGGGTTGGCCACATCCTAATAAGAGACCCCAATGCCATCACAAGAACAGCTATGCTATGGACCCCACAAAGGAAAGCCAAAGAGAGAACTGTGGAGGCCGAGATGCAAAGAATGAACCAGAGCTGCGGCACTGTACGAAGTATGGCCACCGACCAAACAAAGTGGAAGCAGTTTTTTGCTGCCCTACAAGACGCCACCAGGCATGGTGGCCATTGACTGCTTTGACAGTTGGCAGCTAAAGATCAAAGAAAGCTACATTTAACAACATGAGACAAATATAACATCTATACAATTAACTCACAAATTCCAACTGAGAATCATCAAATGTTATACATATTCTTCATTGGTGTATGGTGTAGACATATGGACAATGAACAAGCAACTAAAATCGAAAGAACTGAGGCCTTTAAGAGGTTGATATGTAGAAGAATGAGACGTGTCTCATGGAAAGAGAAGAAAACAAATAAAGCAGTCCTTGAAAACCCAGGAATCAAACCAGAATTAATAAAGGAGATCAAAATTAGATAGCCTAGCTAATATATTTTTGCCATGTAAAACGACATACCACCTTACTGAAGACCACAAGGAAGAGTGGAAGGTAAACGTGCAAGAGGAAGACCGCGCATTAAGTGGGGAGATAACATCAAGAAATGGACAGGAAAATGTCTTTCAGGGTGCACCATCAAGACAAGACACAGTAGACAGAGATCCACTGCAGCCGACCGTTGATGTGGAGTTGAAGCTGATAATAATGGCTATCCTAATTATAAACCATCAGACTGAACGAGATATTTTTCAATCAAAACGAGCCCTCTCTTTCATCTACTTTTTGATTGTGAAATAATGCATAGGCCTAGGCCTAATGTTTAAACACTGACCTACTATAGGCCTATTGTGCAATTAAAAAGGGTCACACTCAATTTGCTACCTCACGAATGGACAACTGTGTTTTGTAAAATCTACGTTATGTAGGCCTACTTTCGCTGACTCATTAAACCTACCTTCAGGATAAAATAGGCCTACATGTAGCCTACAGGATCCATATAACTGATGGAAAAGTCGACAGTTCAAGAGCGCACTTCTGCTATACGCAGTAGTCTACTTGGAAATGCTTTCAGTTTCACTTTTGCAGTAGACTTACGAGACGTTAGGCTTTGGAGTTATTAAAAGGCAAGGTTACATCACAAAATCAATAGGCCTAGGCCTATCTGAAAAGCTTGCTTAGCAGATAGGCCTACTGCGCACGATAAATACCTGGAAATGAAAATAGGCGACACTTTATATAGGATATATATATATATATATATATATATATATATATATATATATATATATATATATATATATATATATATATATATATATATATATATATATATATATATATATATATATATATATATATAAAGTATCCCATTCAACCCTTGATGGGTTATAATCACGACATATGGTGTACTAATTCAAGAAAATAAAGTCAGATTTCCAAACCTCAAATATAGTAGCCTACCTTCTTCCCGCCTCCACTCAGTCCAAAAATAGAGTAATTCAAAACCAAATTCGTGTGAATGTTTTTGTGTGTGACCTCCCCTTTCCAAGAAACAAACAAACAATAAAAATAAAAAATACAGACAAAAAAAAAAAAAAAAACTAAAATGTCTCTCATAACCGCCTTGTTGTTAACTAGGTGAAAAGGGGTGAGAAAGCACGGGGGTGTCCAAGATTACATCAAATCCACCAATTATCTGCCACCAGCCATACACCCCTTTTCGTCATCGTTCGTTTGGTCGTTCGTTCGTTACTTTGTCTACTATGTTGCTGTTATACCCTGTTCAACCTGAAAGTTGGTTATAATTGGGGTATATATTGCGTTTAGTTTCTTCGGTGCTAGCCGGTTGTTAGTCCTGAAAAGGACTGGTCCTAAAAAGGACCACTAGCTGACTGTCTGGATACCTCTTCGCTGCTTGTCTGTTTATGGTGTCGTGGCGTGCTCATGGTGTTCATTTCCTGCCTTCCTATCTGGCTTGTGTGGTTTTGTTAGTTTTTGCTTTCCTAGTTTCTGTTTCTTTTGTCTTCCTGCTTTCCTGTATCTGTAATAGTGCTTTTTCTATTATCGCTGGGAGAAGTTTTTCAAGTGTTTCTTCGATGACTTCTTCGTCTGATTGTTCGTTTGTTTTGGTCGCTCTTGTGTTTGATGTCATTTCCTCAATGGCTCTTCGCTCTGCTTCGATTCTCTTGAGGATCTCTGTGTTTTCTTCCGTCAGTTCTGTCAGCCTCTTTACATCTGCTTCTATCTGCTGCTGAATGCTTTTCATGTCTTTCATCATTTCTCTGACGTTCTGTAGATCTATTATGTCTTCACCGCTGTCCTTGTCATCTTCGGGAGCCTGCTTGCTTCTGTTTTCGACCTGAAGTTTCATTTTCATTTCTTTGACTTCAGCGGTCAGCTTGTGTAACTATTGTCTATCGATCGTGCGCTGTTTGTCTGCAACATCCGCAGCCACTCTGTGTTTTGCCTCTTTGAACTGTATGTTTTTGGACACGGCCTCCTTCAAGATGCTCTTTGTTTCCTGAAACACAGGGCAGCCTCGGTACCTTGCCCCGTGGTTTCCGAGGCAGTTTGCACAGGTACGGTTTGGATTTATGGCCTTGTAATTTTGATCCTCCTTCGCCTTGGGACAGTCGTGATATGGGTGGCTACCCGCACAATACCGGCAAACTGCATCCCTCCTGCACGTTTTCTTTGTGTGTGAAAAATGCTGGCAGTTAGAGCATTGCATGACCGGAGAAATATATGCCTCTGTCCTTTTTTGAAGTAGTTTCGAGCGTCAGTCTCTCAGGTCTTGTCGACCCTTCAATGGTTACTACAATCAGGTTTGTGTCTTTGTTGTCCCATGTTTTTAGCCTTTCGACCTGCGTGACTTTGACGTCTTCGTTTTCGGTCTGTAGTTTGTTGTGAACCTCGTTAGCGGGCCATCTGGTGTCCACCCCTCTTACGACAAACTTCCTTGTGGCCTTGCGTTTTTCCACCACCACCTTTGTCTGGTGGGGCAACTGCACTTCTTTTGGCCCGGCCTCAAGTTCTGTCATCAGCGAAGTGGTTGTTGGCGTGTTGTTAAGGGAAAGCACGACTCCCCTCTCGTGCCTCTTTACTTTAGAGATGCCTCTCCTGCCAGTTATTGACTCGAGGATCTAGATCACTTTGTCATCTGGTAGGGCCCTGAGTGATGCCTCACCTCCAGACATCTGCGTGATCTTAACGCTCTTCTCCTGTATCTCAGCTGTATGGCCTGTCCTATTAGCCCCTGTTCCCTCTTTCCTTCTCCGGTCCCGGTCAGGACTAGAATCAAGCTTTGGTGGTGATTTTTTTTTTCTTCGGATTTTGGAGCCGCTTCCCTGGGGTAGCCACAGCTGTCAACTCGGCATCGTGTGGTGGTGTCATCGGAGTTTGGTGCAGCTTCTCTGTGGTAGATAGGGTTTCTGCTGTCGATTCGGGTACTTGTTGTGGTGGCCACATGGTTCCCAGCTTCTGTTTTCTTTTCTCTTTTCTTTCCAGCGTCTGTTCTATCTTTTGTATCATTCTCTTCATTTTTTTTCACATTCTGGGTCTTCGTCATCTAGGCCGTGGACGTTTGCAGCTGCCCTTTTCTCTCTTCTTTCCACCCATTCCTTCATCTTCTCCAGCTGTTGTAGCAATCTCATCATTTCTTCATCTTCTGGATCTTCATCATCTAGGCCAGGGACGTTTGCATCTGTCCTCTCCTCTGTCTCACAAGGAGTCGGGTCACTCAGCCTCTCAGTCGGGTCGACACACGTCGCAGCTAACTCCGTCGTGGTGTCAAGAGTTGGAGAAGGACCGGTCTCGGCACGAGTACTTGGGGCAGTCTTGATCTCTGATTGTCGGTCTTTGTTGTTTGTGTTATTCCCCTGGTTGTTCAGCGCTGGTGGGCTGGTGTAGACCTTCCTCTTTTTGGCGTGTGGTTTATTTCTGGTCATTTTGACGATAATGCGATCTTTTCTCGAATAGTGGCGTCCTGAGAAGGACGTTGGTGTCTTGTTCACTGGACTCCTCTGATTTGTGCATGCCCTTTTCCTCACACCATCATCGATCCTTATATACTGTTCAAAAAAAGAAACGCAACTTTTTTGGTGTTACTTTTATAAAAGATATTCTCTGATTGGACATCAGTCAACCTATCGACTGTGTCCACCTGGTCATTAACTTCTCGTGGCTACCTGAATTGTACGGGAGCCGCGCTGGTGTAATGGCTTCGGCGTTGTACTGGCGACCAGGTGTTCATGGTTCAAACCCGGGCGTCAGCGTTTGAAGGAATGTTTACGACCGGAAATTTGACTGAATAACCTGAACGGCTCCTGTGATAAACCCTCTGTGGATGGGAAGGTGCGAAGCTCCTGACCGGGTTGGAAGGAAAATCCTCAGGTTCCCCAGCCTCGAAATGACATGTCATTGGGCCGAAGAGCTGAAAGCCCAAGTGCCGCTGGTTAAGAAAAAAAAAAAAAAACCTGAATTGTACTCACCTCATGATTCGTGAGGTCATGAAAGAGGTCAAGGTCAAAACAACATTGTTGACAATAACTCGTGACAGGTTCATGAGAATCCCGTGAAACTTACTGAACACAAAACTCTCTGACCATATTATTGAATGCCTATAAAAGATTGACGCTCCTCGAATAAATTCAGTTGAAAATTCAATGCGCAAGTAGGGCTCATCTCACTACAGAACAACGACTCATCATCATTGGACGTTTACAGACTGGACAGTCACAAAGTGTAGTGGCCAGACAATTTAATGTGGTTAGAAGCACCATTAGTCGCCTTTGGAGGCGATTTCAAGAAACTGGCCCAGTGGCAGATAGGCCGCGCAGTGGAAGACCCAGAGTCACAACTCCTGCCGAAGACCGCTTCATACGGCTGCGTCACCTCAGGAATCGACTTGCATCTGCGTCCTCCACAGTCCAGTCAATGTCAGCAGCTCGTCGAATTTCAGATCAAACGGTCAGGAACCGGCTGCACGATTCTGATCTTTGGGCTAGAAGACCCTACATAGGTCCTGTTCTTACGGACCGGCATCGCCAAAACCGACTGCAGTGGGCGAACCAGCATCGTCAATGGGCCGTTGGGAATGACTGGAGACGGGTTTGGTTTAGTGATGAATAATTTTTTGTTCTCCAGCGACACGATAGACGGAGAAGAGTTTACCGCAGAGTCCATGAGCGCTACGCCCAGAACAGCGTTGATGAGGCTCCTCCATATGGTGGTGGAGGTGTACTGATGTAGGGGGCGATCAACTTCATGGGAAGAAGTGACCTGGTGCAAATTGAAGGACGCCTGAATGCCCAACGATACGTCGCTGAAATTCTTCGTCCTCACGTCCTTCCACTTCTGGCTGCACGAGGGTCGATTTTTCAGCAGGATAACGCTCGACCTCATGTGGCACAACTCACCACCCAGTTCCTCGCTGACAACAACGTCCAGACCATTCCGTGGCCAGCCATGTCATCAGAAATGAACCCCATAGAACACTTATGGGATGTACTCGACAGACGACACCGCCGGCGAGACGGGGCTCCAGCCAATCTCCGACAGTTGTCTCTTGTACTGCGGGAAGAGCGGGCAGCCATCCCACAACAACAGATCCAACGGCTAATCGGATCCATGTCAAGGAGATGTCGTTCTCTGATAGAGGCCAGAGGAGGCCATACACCTTACTGAAACGGAGGCCTCAGTCGCAAAGAATAAAAGTCCAAACCAAATTTAATGAACATCATTTCATTGTTAAAGTCTGAAAGTTTCTTCATGCCTGTCATAGATTTGTGATAGGTGAATTAAGACTTAAGTTTGGTCCCTTCTGAATAGCACTAGAAACAGGTGATATCTCAGTGAGATATAGGTAGAAATAGATTTCACGAGTGAGATGGAGGAAATATATTAGAGTCGGTCTCTGACCCCCGAGATGATTTCTCTCAGTCAGCCTATCATCTACAACAGATTAAGATTTGTCAGACCGTCTAGTATAATATATATATTAATTTATATATACCTCACATACACACACACACACATAAGTGACTACAATAGACGCACAGACGTGAAACTATGACAATGAAAATATAGATAATTGGGAAAGAACTGACCGACACACTGGAATAAGTTTAAGTGAATTTTAATTATCAGACTAAAATTCCATCACAACACATAAAATTACATCAAAACATATACAAATAGTCATAAAGTCAATGAATTGCTACATGAATGATAGACCCATTGGTATGATCCTTTCCCTCGATGTATAGCCCACAATCCTGTTAGAAGAAAAGTGATAGCCCCAAAGAGTAACGGATACATCTGCTGTAGTCTAATGATTTCCCTTTAAAGGTATGAACAGACTTTGATACTCTAATCTATCCTAAGGAAAATATTGTTAGCAACAAAAAACTTGCATAAAGAAATACAAAGTGGGTGAAATTTGGTATACCATAAAAGAGTCACTCGTTCCTGCTTTCTCTCTGTTCATTCATCAGTGCCCTGACATACATTCTTACCTACAATCGTGCTGTTGTTCGCCGGCTGGCGCAAACTTCAGGAAACCCACACACTTTAATCTGTCTTTCTTTTAATGAAGCGGATCCCAGCTCTGCAGAATTTTGGGTTCATCCAATGGTTCCGGGGAGCGTCCTCTTCATGCGAATATTTTTCAGACTAAGGTTAGTGTCACTTGAATCACGAGGTAAGAATTAGTTTTAAGCGGGCTCACAGTGTCTGTCGTAGATTTCCGATAGGAGAATTAAGACTAGGTTTGGTCCCTTCTGAATAGGTTTGAATGGGTGATAGACTCAGTGAGAGTTAGTGAAAGGTAATAGAATTTCCACACACGTGAGATGATAGATTTTGATATAGTGGCTGTCTCTGAAAGCGAAAAGAATTCTTCTCTCTCTCACCTATCTTCTACAACAGTTGTTACAGCGTCAGACAGACTACACCAATATACATATTACGTATATATTTCTATCACTCACAGGCACGCACATACACGTGACGACAGGTAAACACACAGACGTGGGAAAACTATAACAATGATATATATATTATCTAGAACGAGCTGACCAAACACGATTATTAAGTTCAAGAGCGATTTTATTATCAGGAAAAATCGGCTCACAACATCAAAGAAAGTACATCAAGGAAAATACATATACACATAGTCATAAAAATTCAAGGAAATGTTGCAAGGATGATAGCCCCGTTATAGTGTTAACTCTAGGTTTAGCCCGGCCCCGTTAAGAGAACAGATGATGGCGCCCGAGTCACAGATACATAGGGTTTGAGTCTAAGAGTTTTTCTTTGTTTTATCTCGTAATTATATGCACAGAGTTTGAAAAAAAATCTGATTTAACCTAAGACAAAAACACAAGAACTCTAGCCTTAGCAACAAATTATGCAGATTAAAAAAAACAAATAGGACAGCAACAGGGTGTCAAAGATAAAATAGTGAAAAATATCACTCAAACCAGCGTACACTCATTCATTCCGCCATGGCTTCTCATACTTGTACTCACGACTTTGCTTGCTGCCTCTTGGAACACATTGATTTTAGATTTTCACACAGACTCAAAAAATGCAGTCTTCTGCCAAGAAGTCCCCAGTTCCAAAAGACGTATTTAACTTGGAGTCTCCGGGAACGACTACTTGGGTATGCAAATTTGTTCAAATGTCTGATTAAGTCACCTAACAATTATTCCAGGCGCGGGAGTTAGCAGAGCACAGTGTCAATAGCGTAGGTTTCTAAAAAAAATGATGAATGTCAGGTCGGTGCCTTCCCTCAGTATAGGATTCACTTTAGTCACACCACAGATTTGTCCACAAGATATAATCTAGTCGGGAAATGATTGTTAATATTCACGCCACCAGGCAGCAAATTATATAGAGTTTCTAGAAGAAATTAAGTGCTGGCTCCAAGGTCCAGTATTTATCCTTACAGTCGTTGAAAACCCGTTATAGGGATATTAGTATTTCTGTCTAACTTGCACCGTCAGATCAGTGTTACTTGAGAAAACCCACGTGGTTCAAAATAAGGACTGTCTATTTCTTCACAAGTATGGAAACTACTACTAGGTGCTGGTAAAGTTAGGGTCACCCCAAAACTTTCACTGTGTGGAGGAAAAATAACACATATAATATAATAAACAGAATCTGTACTGGTTAAAACTTACATTTAAACTTGCAAGCAGAGAGCTTTGCTTATCATTTAAACTTCCCGTGACGTAAGTTATATTTAAAAATCAGCAATCCTCATAAATTAAGAACACGTGCGTATTCCGTCACCATTCATGAGGCTGGATTCTAGAGTTTATACGTTAGTTTAGAAAAATACACTCGACTGAGTATTAGCAGTTAAATTAAATTTATAAATAGCTACAATTGCCGTTATAAGCTAGAAATTTTAATTTTATTCTGCTTTCCACTGAATGCTTCCCTAGAAAATATAATAGCCTACCACTTTATTTCTCTTCTGCGCTAAAGAAATAGATTAAAATGAATTAAGCGATTTAACACTTTAACACTCACAAAATCTATATATCTATCATATTAATTACCTCAACCACAGAATTACAGGTAGTCGCACAACTTAAGAATAAAAATGCTGAAAATATTTCTGGAAGTCTAGAAGTTCGACAAATTGCCGAAACAAACTGAGATCTTCGCTAACAGCTATTCTGTTTTTCGAGCGACCTATCTACTGTGGAGTCTATGAGCGAGAATGAAATTAAAGTTTCAAACTTGGCCAATATCTTAAAATCAGACAAAGGGCCCAAACTTACTTCGCCAAGCGAAATTATCTCCCCTACTCCCAACATTTACGTCCGCTTAACGCGTGTCGTAACTGTCACCTACTGACCACGATGTACGCGTGTCAGTTTCAAATCCCAGACAGCCTGACTCCATTTCAGGGCAGTTTTCACACTACAGCTGACCATGGCCCAAGTGAGCGCCGTGTCAGTTTGGGATTTTCCAGACAAATGTCTGGATACTGACCGGTGCAGATGTAAAGTATCACACCTCACCGGGACTAATGCCGAGAAGAAGCTCGCGCGCTCGGTGAGAATGTAGACGATTTGCTACGTCCTGTGTTCAGCGAACCGACTTATCACGCCTTCTGACGCCCTGCAGCCCTGACATCTACGTAATATCGTCCTAGCGCGATTCTCAGTTTTGAGAAAGAAACAGGTAAAGTTTGCGAATTATATGAAAATAATATTCGCAAAACGAATGGATGAAAAATATACAGAAAAAATGAAATACAGAGATAATAAAAGAGAGAATTTGGGTGAACGAATAGGAAAAAGATGTAGGAAATTAAATGAATATAAACCCTACGTGACAGAGCCTCCCCCCTTTAAGATATGGAAGCACTCCATGTCTACGTTATGGAGTTTAATTTCCTATAACCGTAGCTTCGGGGTGTCTGTCCTCTTCCCTCTCATCTTCCCCCTCCATCTCTGTCCAATTCCTACTCAAGTCCACTCCTCAAAGTTTCCTTCCCCTGGAATGTCTCATATGCGCGCTTGAAAGAGCGTCGCCGCTTCTGACATTTTTGAAAGATTTCCTGTGATAGCGGTGGAATATCCCTGCCACTATCGTCATCTTCGTCAGTTTTGGCGATCGTCAGGAGATGGTCGGAGGTTGGCACTGGTTTTTCCAAGTATCTCTTTAAGAGATTTAAATGGAAAACCTTCTCCTTTCCTTCAATAGAGATCTGGTAGTTAGCCTTAGAAATCTTTTTCAGGACGGTAAACGGCCCTTGCCATCCGATCTTCAGTTGGTTGTTCTCGGTAGGGAGCAACACCAAAACTTTCTCTCCTGCTTCCAGTTCTCTCTCTTCCGCGACTTTCCTGTATCGGTTAGCGTGCTTGGTGCGTGCTCGCTTAAAGTTAGTCGTTGCTAGGTCCCACCCTAGTTTCAACCGTTCCTTTAAAACCGACACATATTTACTTGCTGAGACAACTGTCTCATCAGCCTTCTCGTCTGTCAGAGACTGAAGTAAGGCTTCAAGCGGGCCCTTAATGGGTCTGCCGAATAAGAGTGTAGCTGGCGGAAATCCTGTGGAAGTATGAGGAGATTCTCTGTAGCCAAATAATGCTGCAGGAATACAGAGATCCGAATCTTCACGTTTCACTTGTGCCAGCTTACTTAGCATCATGGTGAGGTTTCCATTAGCACGTTCCACGAGCCCATTTCCGGCCGGAGTATATGGCTTAGTGTGGATGTGCTGGGTCCTCAAGATCTTAACGATCTCATCCATCAACAGGTTTCGGTATGGAGATCCATTATCCGTCAACACTTGCTGAGGGAATCCCAACCGAGTGAAAATCTGCACGAGGGCTTCTGCGACATGCTTGGCATCTGCGCATGTTAGCGGGATAGCTTCTGCCCATAAAGTGCATGTATCGACTAAGGTCAGGATGAACCTGTTCCTTCTTTTAGTCCTTTCAAAAGGCCCTAAAATGTCGATCACAACCCGTTCGAATGGTGTTCCCATTATTGGCATTTCACCCATGTGGACTGGGGGTGTCCGTTGCTTGGGTGGCACACGTTGGCACTGGGCACAGGATTTGACATATCTGATAATATCAGTATTTACTCCTGGCCACCAATAATGAGTGGTTATACGTTGGTTTGTGGCGTTCTGTCCCATATGTCCGCTAAAGGGAAGAGAGTGCCCCATTTCTAGGATTTGGCTTCTGTACTGTTTCGGTACTAGGAGCTGGTTGTAACCTTGGTCAGGCTTGCCCGTTCTCCGATAAAGTACGCCATCCTCAGAAAAAATGTCCCCGTGCTGTTTGGGTTCCTTAGCCATGGGCTGTTTCCTAAAGCAGGGTGCCAAAGTAGGGTCCTTGTATTGCGCTTCTTTAAGTTCCATAGGTAACAAATTTGGCGCAGGCTCCCGTTCCTTCTTGGTTTGCCCTCTTGTAGTTACTGCTGCCACAATCGGCTCTTCCGGTTTCCCAATACACACGTATCTCCCGCCAAGTATGACTGGGTAGATGGGATCATCCATAACAGCCGCTTTGATCACACCTCTGACAAAGTCAGAGTGTATCTCCACCAATGCGATGGGAAGCGCTGTAGGTGCCTCACTCTTACGAACTCCACAAAGTTTGACGGTCTCTCCTGTCTCTTGACCGGGTTTAACCAGGTTTCTGGCAACAATGCAATCGTAAGAAAGCCCCGTGTCAAATAAGCAAGAAGTTTGAGAACCGTTCAAAATAACAATACCTCGCGTTGAGGGTCTATCCCCAAGAGGTTGGGAATCACTGTCAATAATTCCGCCTTGCGAGACTGTTAATAAGCATCCGATGCGTTTAGGCTCGGTGTGCTCGGTCTGATCATATGTCCCGTGCTCGGGGGTTCTCCCTTTGCCACCTTGTCCTTTCTGGCTACGCTGCCATGTAGGGCGGTCGGGTTGATCGGACTGTTTGGGGTGGTTGGGGTACTTGTTCTTGTAGAACTTGGATTTTTCAGGAGGGGGGTTTTGAGGTCCAGTTTCTCTGTGGTTGTTTTGGTTAGAAGCCTGAGAAGATTGCTCTAGGTTATGTTTTCGAAAATGCTCCTCTGTCGGTTTCCGCTTTATGGCCGGTAGTTCAGCCAGCGCATTGTGATAACGCTCAGACTTTTCCAAAATGTCTTCAAGTTTTTCTGCCCCCTGCTCAGCGAGAAATCTCCGGGTATCAGCAGACAAAGTGTTCTTTATTTGTTCAGTTAGAACAAGTTCCTCAAGACCTTCATAGGTAGAGGGGAGCTGCGAAAGCTCAAGGCACTTTGTTAGATATCCCTTAAGACGAGATGAGAACTGGTGAAAAGTTTCAGAATTCTCTTTCCGGCTGTTGCGAAACAGTTGCAAAAACTTGCGAGCGTTCATTTCAAAGCGCTCCAGTAACGCTTTCTTCAACACATCGTAGTCGTCTTGTTGGCTACTTTCCAGCTTAGAATAAACATCATAAGCAGAACCTTTTAGGGCCTGGGAAAGTTTCATATTCCAACGCGACCTCTCTAACCCGTACAGAGTTGCAATTTTCTCAAATTTTTCTAACCATGTGTCAATCTTCTCATTTGGACAAGGAAAAGATTCAAGAGTGAAAGACATAGCATTTAGTTGAAGAGATTGAGTGTTAGAAGGATCAGTTAAGGAAGAATGAGGAGAAGACTCTCCATTGCTGGAGGTAGAGGCAGCCCCACGACTTTGGAACTCTAGGGCTTTAAGAGCCAACTCATGTTGTCTCTCCTTCTCTCTTTCCTCATGCTGTCTCTCCTTCTCTTTCTCCTCACGCTGTCTCTCCTTCTCTCTTTCCTCATGCTGTCTCTCCTTCTCTCTTTCCTCATGCTGTCTCTCCTTCTCTCTTTCCTCATGCTGTCTCTCCTTCTCTCGTTCGTTCGCCCTGCGAATTTCCATTTCTTCATCCATCTTCTTCTACTGTAAAGCTTCAGCTGCTTTCCTCTCCGCATCATATCTCTCCAGTTCGTCTCTGACAAAAGCTTTCGCTTCCTCTCCTTCCAGTCCCTCCTCTCTCGCTTCGTTCCTGAGGAGTTGTCTAAGCTTTGCCCTCTCGGCCATATTAGGTCAGTGACTGAGACACGTGGAGATAGAAAATAGGAAAAAGAATAACCTGGTTCCTACCACTTACGAGAAAAAAAAACCAAAAATTCAAAAGATGATATCCTTAACCCTGGGATACCTCCTCCAAAGTAAAATCTAACTATCGCTGCTATTATCGGCAATAAAGCACTCAATGCAAAACACGACTACGCCAAATAAATGGTAGTTAAGATTACAACTGAAAAATAAGTTGCTACAGTGGAAAAGCAAAAGAATATTGCAAAAATTAAAGAGAAAAATAATCCCTTAATTTTTAAAAATCCACTATAAGTTCGCCCCTGAAGTCAGATCGGGTAAGGGAGGGAATTAATCTGGACAAAAAGTCCGAAACACACTCCTTAACTTAGTTCAAACGCCGTTCTGCCTCAGTACCCAGTGAATGTTATACACTCACCACTTTACCAGCATTTAGTATTACAATCAGCAGTTAACATATATCCCGACAAATCAACCTGTAACCAAAATGTATATTATTCAAAGATGCTGTGGAAAAAAAACTTATTAGTTTGTGTGGTCAGCACGCCCGTAAACAGATCGCTAGTCTAGGGGGTAATTATTTAAAGATATAACAACTCACAAGACATCACACTCTTACTCTATATCAGAATACAGAATCTTAAGTTCAAAATCCAGATAGACGAGTCCACGTTTGTCGTACTCGTCTTCCTATTCTAAGTTCAAAGACCGGAAACGAGTCCCCATTTGTCGTAGATTTCCGATAGGAGAATTAAGACTAGGTTTGGTCCCTTCTGAATAGGTTTGAATGGGTGATAGACTCAGTGAGAGTTAGTGAAAGGTAATAGAATTTCCACACACGTGAGATGATAGATTTTGATATAGTGGCTGTCTCTGAAAGCGAAAAGAATTCTTCTCTCTCTCACCTATCTTCTACAACAGTTGTTACAGCGTCAGACAGACTACACCAATATACATATTACGTAATATTTCTATCACTCACAGGCACGCACATACACGTGACGACAGGTAAACACACAGACGTGGGAAAACTATAACAATGATATATATATTATCTAGAACGAGCTGACCAAAACACGATTATTAAGTTCAAGAGCGATTTTATTATCAGGAAAAATCGGCTCACAACATCAAAGAAAGTACATCAAGGAAAATACATATACACATAGTCATAAAATTCAAGGAAATGTTGCAAGGATGATAGCCCCGTTATAGTGTTAACTCTAGGTTTAGCCCGGCCCCGTTAAGAGAACAGATGATGGCGCCCGAGTCACAGATACATAGGGTTTGAGTCTAAGAGTTTTTCTTTGTTTTATCTCGTAATTATATGCACAGAGTTTGAAAAAAATCTGATTTAACCTAAGACAAAAACACAAGAACTCTAGCCTTAGCAACAAATTATGCAGATTAAAAAAAAACAAATAGGACAGCAACAGGGTGTCAAAGATAAAATAGTGAAAAATATCACTCAAACCAGCGTACACTCATTCATTCCGCCATGGCTTCTCATACTTGTACTCACGACTTTGCTTGCTGCCTCTTGGAACACATTGATTTTAGATTTTCACACAGACTCAAAAAATGCAGTCTTCTGCCAAGAAGTCCCCAGTTCCAAAAGACGTATTTAACTTGGAGTCTCCGGGAACGACTACTTGGGTATGCAAATTTGTTCAAATGTCTGATTTAAGTCACCTAACAATTATTCCAGGCGCGGGAGTTAGCAGAGCACAGTGTCAATAGCGTAGGTTTCTAAAAAAATGATGAATGTCAGGTCGGTGCCTTCCCTCAGTATAGGATTCACTTTAGTCACACCACAGATTTGTCCACAAGATATAATCTAGTCGGGAAATGATTGTTAATATTCACGCCACCAGGCAGCAAATTATATAGAGTTTCTAGAAGAAATTAAGTGCTGGCTCCAAGGTCCAGTATTTATCCTTACAGTCGTTGAAAACCCGTTATAGGGATATTAGTATTTCTGTCTAACTTGCACCGTCAGATCAGTGTTACTTGAGAAAACCCACGTGGTTCAAACTAAGGACTGTCTATTTCTTCACAAGTATGGAAACTACTACTAGGTGCTGGTAAAGTTAGGGTCACCCCAAAACTTTCACTGTGTGGAGGAAAAATAACACATATAATATAATAAACAGAATCTGTACTGGTTAAAACTTACATTTAAACTTGCAAGCAGAGAGCTTTGCTTATCATTTAAACTTCCCGTGACGTAAGTTATATTTAAAAATCAGCAATCCTCATAAATTAAGAACACGTGCGTATTCCGTCACCATTCATGAGGCTGGATTCTAGAGTTTATACGTTAGTTTAGAAAAATACACTCGACTGAGTATTAGCAGTTAAATTAAATTTATAAATAGCTACAATTGCCGTTATAAGCTAGAAATTTTTAATTTTATTCTGCTTTCCACTGAATGCTTCCCTAGAAAATATAATAGCCTACCACTTTATTTCTCTTCTGCGCTAAAGAAATAGATTAAAATGAATTAAGCGATTTAACACTTTAACACTCACAAAATCTATATATCTATCATATTAATTACCTCAACCACAGAATTACAGGTAGTCGCACAACTTAAGAATAAAAATGCTGAAAATATTTCTGGAAGTCTAGAAGTTCGACAAATTGCCGAAACAAACTGAGATCTTCGCTAACAGCTATTCTGTTTTTCGAGCGACCTATCTACTGTGGAGTCTATGAGCGAGAATGAAATTAAAGTTTCAAACTTGGCCAATATCTTAAAATCAGACAAAGGGCCCAAACTTACTTCGCCAAGCGAAATTATCTCCCCTACTCCCAACATTTACGTCCGCTTAACGCGTGTCGTAACTGTCACCTACTGACCACGATGTACGCGTGTCAGTTTCAAATCCCAGACAGCCTGACTCCATTTCAGGGCAGTTTTCACACTACAGCTGACCATGGCCCAAGTGAGCGCCGTGTCAGTTTGGGATTTCCAGACAAATGTCTGGATACTGACCGGTGCAGATGTAAAGTATCACACCTCACCGGGACTAATGCCGAGAAGAAGCTCGCGCGCTCGGTGAGAATGTAGACGATTTGCTACGTCCTGTGTTCAGCGAACCGACTTATCACGCCTTCTGACGCCCTGCAGCCCTGACATCTACGTAATATCGTCCTAGCGCGATTCTCAGTTTTGAGAAAGAAACAGGTAAAGTTTGCGAATTATATGAAAATAATATTCGCAAAACGAATGGATGAAAAATATACAGGAAAAATGAAATACAGAGATAATAAAAGAGAGAATTTGGGTGAACGAATAGGAAAAAGATGTAGGAAATTAAATGAATATAAACCCTACGTGACAGTGTCAGAATCACGAGGTTTCCACTACTTAGGAAAAATGTCAGGTTTGTAACTACGATCAAAGGTAAAATTTTCGGTCACACCACAATTTGTCAACAATGTCGGAAAGGTTATTGATGGTAATATTTTACTTGCCACACGGGCTGAAATGTACCTGAGTTTTTCTCAGGAAGAATTAAATCTGGCGCGATAGGCCCGTTACTTCATTTAATCTTAAAGTTCATGAAATGGGTACTCTGTCGTTCTGGATGCCAACGCAATGCCAGACAAGTTTTACTTTATACACCCAAGTCTTTAAGAAAAAATTGTTTTAGTTCTTCACAGATATTTCTCATGTACTAAAACGCTGGAAAAGTTGGGCTACCCCAGTTTCACTGAATAAAGAGAAAACAACATATAAAATACTTATACATACTATTCCTCGGTTATAACTTACATTATAAACTGCAAACGTAGAGCTGGTCTTATCGTTTAAATTCCCGTGAAATAAGTTATATTAATAAAATCAATCACATGAATTAGAAATACATACGTATTTCGTCAATACTCAATGATGAATCAGTGCAGTTATAAGTTAGTTTAAAATATTCTCCACTGATTATTAGCAGTTTAATAAAATTCATTTACAGCTGCGTGAGTTTAAGCTAGAAATTATAGTTTATTCTGCTTTCCACTGTAACATGTCGACTAGAGAATATAACAGACTTATAAACTAATTACTTCTGCACAGGAATCTCACTAGTAAAATGAAATAAGCGGTTATCACTGAATCACTCAACACTACTAGATATATATATATATAATATTTATCTCCAGACAGAACTACAGGCGATCGCACAACTTAGAATTTATACGCTTATATTTATTGGTAGTCTAGAAGCTCGGCAAATTGTCCAGAACAAACTAAGACTTCGCTATGCAAGCTTATTTCCTAGCACGAGCAAAATTTGGAGAACTGAAAGAATAGTCTAAGCTACTCGTGTAGATATATGAAAACGGACAAAGGATCCCACGCTATTACGAAAACCCGAAATAGCGCCGGTCTCTCCCCCCCCCCTTCCCCTCTCTTAACACTTAACTTAGCCGCTGGCCATAACTGCCAAAACGCGTCTTCACACCTCACACGACATGTCTCATTTCTGAGCTATGTATGAGGGCGCCGTTCACACCTCACGCCGAGAACTCAGCCGAAGAAAACTCTCGTGACAACTAAAAATGTAGACAAATGTTTCTCTTTATGTCTGACTAGACGAATTCTCACACTATTTTGTCTCGTGCAGGGACTGACACATTACGCAATAAAATGCGTTACTAGTATGAGAAAAGAAACGGCAAAGTCAGAATGGGAAAATGTATTTAGTCGCAAACGAACGAATGCGAAAAACAGGAAAAGGATAAAAGAGCGATAATAAAGTAGAGGACACGGGTAGAAAAGAAAAGAATATAGAAAATTTATTGAACATAAATCTCTATGCGACAATGCCAAGATTGAAACATTAATTCCGTAAAATAAAATTATGGTACAAGTTTGAAATTTGATGTCCATTACCACTGCAATAATGTTGCGTTTCTATTTTTTTTTTTTTTTTTTTTTAACAGTATATATTAATTAGCACGTTTTTGTTGGAGCCATGAACAATTTATGTGCATGTCTGCCCTTCAGACTTCCATCCCCCTCTACTGTCCATTCCGCAGTTTTTATTCTTTTAATTAAGCTTTTGACTTATGTTTTACTCATGTAGAAGTAAGCCTAAATGTCGATTTTTTTTTTAACGTATAAGCACAATTGTGATTGTCCCTATTTACAATGATTTGACAAATGTGATAATGGTAAATGATTTAGGTGAGGAATTTAATGATATAACAAATAAATTGTCACAGTTTGCAGATGATGTTGCTATATGGAGGACTGGGATACATCTGCCAAAATTATATAAGAATCTACAGAAGCAAATAAATAAATTATGTAAATGGATGACAAACTGGGGTTTTCAGCTGAATACAAATAAAACATTGGGAATGATCTTCAGTAAAGGTAGGGTTGTAAAAAATAAAATTATAAACATAAAAATCCAAGGGCAAAACATTAATACAGTGCAAACCACTCGATATCTAGGGATGATATTGGACCAACAGCTGAACTGGAATAAACATATAAATAAACTAGTGGAGTCTTGCAGAGGATTGACTAACTTATTAAGATATTTGAAAGGTAATGGATGGGGTGCAAGCACTAAGACAATGCTCGCTTTTTATAAATCTTTTATTAGAGGAAAAATAGATTATGGAAGTATAATATATAACTCTGCTGCACACAGTAACAAGATTAAATTAGACAGAATTCAGCATCAGGATTTATGTACAATAGCAGGTGCAATCAGATCAACATCAATGGGAGCTTTAGAGGTGGCTTTAGGAATTCTACCCTTGGAATTACGGAGAAAGGAGTTAAGACTAAATTACATGAACAGAGTTATGTTAGATAAGTCTAACCCAGCACATACAGCTTTTACCAGATGCCAACTAACAGCTCAGGACAATCCAATGAATACCACTAGATACCATACGGCAGCGGTTTTCAACCTGTGCGCCGCGGCGCCCTGGGGCGCCATGACTGACGGTCAGGGGCGCCGTGTGTGGGCGTGAATTTTTTCCACGTCTTTAGCTGTAAAGAAAACACAGAGAGGTGGGAAATTTTATTTTTGGTGTTTGTCAACCTGCGTGACCCCGGAGAAATTTCACTTTTGATGTAGGCCAGCCTTTGAAGTCCCGCTCCCCCGACCCGCCTAGCAACTTTCCGCGCCTTCTCCTCGCACGACCATAGTAGGTAACACGGTGATTTTCTGTTGTCAAACGTTTTTGATTGTGTGGTGAGTTTTATATTGTCGCATAGACATTTATGATCAATAAATTTTCTATATTCTTTCTTTTCTACCCGTGTCCTCTACTTTATTAGCGCTCTTTCATCCTTTTCATGTTTTTCGCATTCGTTCGTTTGCGACAAAAATTTACTTTCCCATTCTGGCGTTTACATGTTTCTTTTCTCTTACTGAGTACGCATTGTATTACATCAGATGTCAGTAGCTGCAGGTAGACGGAATGTGTGATAATTCGTTTCGCCAGACATAGATGTAGACAATTGTCTACATTTTCATCTGACACGGGCGTTTCTTCAGGCTAGTCGCTCGGCGATAAGTGTGATATGACACTCACGCAGCGTTCTAAAATTAGACATATCGTCTACATTTTCACCTGACACCACGCTTCTTCGGACAGTCGCTTGGCCTGAGGTGGGGAAAGCGCCAGACATGCATCGCTCAGAACGGCCACATGTCGTGTGAGGAGTTAAGACGCGTTTTGGCAGGTTATGGCAAGGTCTGAGCTAATGTGAAGTGTAGGAGAGGGGGAGATACCGGTGCTATTTCGATTTGCGAAATAGCGTGCATCCGTTGTCTGTTTAAGATATATCTACCCGAGAGAGTTTTAGAATGGTCATTCATACTCAAGATTCGCAGTAGACAGATCACTCGGGCTAGGAAATATCTTGTATATTGAAAAAGTTCTGAGTTTCTTGGCAACATTTTGCCGAGTTCTAGACTACCATTATATTGAAGGATTCTAGTTTCGTGGTATTTAATCTGTAGTTCTGTGTGGAGGTAAATATTAGATATCTAGTATTATTTGTGAGTGATTAAGGGGTAATCGCCGATTTATTTCATTAGTTTCTTTTGTGCAGTAGGATTGATTTATAAGTCTGTTATATTCTCTAACTGGCGTGTTTCAGTGGAAAGCTGAATAAATTATAATTTCTAGCTTAAAACTCATGCAGCTATAAAATAATTCTATTTAACTGACCAGTCGAGAATATTTAAACTAACTTATAACTGCATAGATTCATCATTGAGTATTGAAGAAATACGTATGTATTTCTAATTCATGATGATTGATTTTATGAATATAACTTATTTCACGGGAAGTTTTAAACGATAAGTCAAGCTCTCCGCTTGCAGTTTATAATGTAAGTTATAACCGGAGTACATAGTATGTATAGTATTTTATTGTTGTTCTTTCTTTATACAGTGAAAATTGGGGGTGACCCAACTTTGCCAGCGTTGAGTACACGAGAAATATCTGTGAAGAACTAAAACATTTTCCTTAAAGACTTGGTGTTAACCTTTACAAGAACTTTAAGATTTTAATGAAATAACTGCGCCTACCGAGCCAGATTAATTTCATTCATTCATAACCCTCCACTCCCAAAGGAGCATAGGCCTTCAACAAACACATGCCAAGTCCTCCTGTCACGTGCCATCATCTCAAGTTATTTCCATGTTCTCCTCATCATTTTCACCTCTGTTTCCAACTCTCTTCTCCATGTACTTCTTGGTCTTCCTCTGCCTCTCTTGCCCTGGGGGTTCCAGAACAAGGACTGCCTTGTAATGCTATCAACAGGTTTCCTCAGTGTGTGTCCTATCCATCGCCATCGTCTTCTTCTCATCTCTTGTTCCACTGGCACTTGTCCAGTTCTTGTCATCAGTTCCACATTGGTAACCTTGTCATACCATTTTAATCCCTCTATTCTACGCAAGCACCCATTTATGAAAGTCTGTAGCTTTTTGGTTGTTGTCTTTGTTGTTCTCCATGTCTCCGAGCCATACAATAGGACTGACTTCACATTTGAGTTGAAGATTCTTATTTTCGTGTTGGATCCTATTTCTCTTGATCTCCATATATTTCCCAATGCAATGAAAGCTCCTCTTGCTTTTTGTATTCTTATTTTGATATCGCTGTCTGTCCCTCCAACTTTGTCTATATTACTGCCAAGATATGTGTATGATTCTACATCTTGTATTGGCGTTTCTTCAAGTTCAACCCTGTTTTCATTACCTGCATTTATTCGCATTATTTTTGTCTTTTCCCTGTGTATTTTCAGACCCAATTGCTGTGACCTCTCATCGAGTGTTTTCAATTTGTCCTGCATCTGATTACGGTTATGGGACAGGAGAGCCAAATCATCAGCAAAATCCAGATCATCCAACTGCTTAGTCAGAGTCCACTGGATTCCATTTCTGTTGTGTGTTGTCTGAAGAACTCTGCACGTCATGTCTTCATAGGTTTTCTTTATTAAATTAATGATCTTCAGGGGAACTCCATAATGCCTCATCAATTTCCAAAGTGATTCTCTGTCCACACTGTCAAATGCTTTTTTCGTAGTCCACAAATCCGATGTATAGTGGTGAATTCCATTCCAGACTTTGTTCAACTATTATTCTCAAAGTGGCTATCTGGTCTGTACATGATCTGTTTTTGTCGAAAACCTGCTTGTTCATCTCTCAATTTCTTGTCTATGGACTCCTTTAATCTCTCAAGGATAATCCTGTTCAATACCTTTCCTGGCACTGATAGTAACATTATTCCTCTATAATTTGTGCACTCTTGTAGATTTCCCTTCTTAGGCAACTTAACCAGATATCCTTCCTTCCATTCTGCTGGTATCTCTTCTTTTTCCCAGACTTTACCAAGTAATTTATATAACATCTCTGTAGCCGTGTCGATATCTGCTTTGATGGCCTCTGCTGGAATGCCATCAGGTCCAGACGCTTTTCCATCTCTTAGAAGCTTTATGGCTTTCTTTATTTCTTCCTTCGTTGGTCTTTCACCGTTAATTTGTAGCTCTTCTTCTGCTGGTTGGATGTCCGGCGGGTTTTGTAGAGCTGGTTTATTGAGAAGGTCATCAAAATATTCTGTCCACCTCTTCATTTGCTCTTGTATATTGCTGAGCAGTTTCCCATTCTTATCTTTTATGAGGCAACTTGTTTGCTTGTATTTCCCTGTTAGCTTCTTTGTGCTGCTATACAGTTCTCTCATATTTCCTTTGGCTGCAGCATCTTCTGCCTCTCTTGCCAACTCCTCAATATACTTCCTCTTGTCTCTTTTGATACTTCTTTTTACTTCTTTGTTTGCTTCTGTGTACACTTCTTGAGCCTTGGCTTTGGAACTTCTGGTTTTGCTTGTGTTTAACTCTGCTTTCTTGTTTTTTCTATCTTTTATCTTATTGATGGTTTCTGTTGTTATCCATGCTTTTTGTTGTCTTTCCCTTTTCCCCAGTATTTCTTCACATGTCTCCTTCCATACCGTTTTGACCTGCTGCCAATAGTCTTCTGTATTCTCTACATCTTCCAACTGTTGGAGCACTTGGAATTTGTTGGATACTGTGACCGCAAATTTGTCTCTTGTTTCTTGATTTCTTAGCTGTCCTACATTAAACTGTTGTCTATAATTTTGCATTGTTGCATATCTCTTGAGTTTCATTTTTACTTTGGCTATCAGAAGATGGTGATCTGATGCCACATCTGCTCCTCTATATACCTTTACATCCTGCAATGATGATCTAAACTTCTTCTTTATGCATATATGATCGATCTGATTTTCTGTTCTATGGTCTGGTGATATCCATGTTGCCTTGTGTATTCTCTTATGTGGAAACATGCTTCCTCCTATAGCCAGTTGATTTGAAGCACAGAAGTTTGCGAATAGTTCTCCATTTTCATTCATTACTCCTAGCCCATGTTTTCCCATGACTTCTTCAAATCCAGTATTGACTGTACCTATCTTTGCATTCATGTCACCCATCAAAATTGTGATGTCTCTTCTTTTTACTTTATCCATAATTTCCTGTAGTTTAGTATAAAATGCTTCTTTCACAGACTCTTCTTTGTCATTAGTTGGTGCATAACATTGGATGACATTGACATGAATTTTCTTTTTAGCTGTTTTGAAAATAGCTGTTATTATTCTGGGTCCCACAGCTTCCCATTCAATGAGTGCTTTCTGTGCTTCTTTAGATAACATAAGAGCTACCCCTTCACTGTGGTGTGAACTTTCGTCTTCGTGTCCTGAGGACAGCACCAATTCACCTGTGATGAGTTTCTTCCTGTCTACCCCCTTCCACTTTGTTTCACACATTCCCAGAACCTCGATTTTGTATTCCCTCATTTCTGCTGCTACTTGTGCCACTTTCCCTTGTTCGTTCAATGTCCGAACATTCCAGGTGCCAAATCTGGAAGTTCTCCTAGAAGAAAGAAGGTTAGTCAGCAACACAGACTCCTTTCGGCTTTCTCTGTGTTGCATCATACGCCTCCCCGCGAGAGGACCTTCCCCTGTCTTGGATGGCTGTGTTTTATCTTCTTTATTTGACTTGTCCATATTTGTTGAAGTTTTTTGTGGTTTAAATTTTTTTTACAGGATGGGGTAACCGGCCCCATGCCCAACCCTCCTTAGTCGCCTTCTACGACATGCTTGGCAGGGGACAGTGTTACTATTCTTTGCTCCCCTTTCGGGCCCCGGTAACACACGGGTGCCAGATTAATTTATTCCTGATAAAACATCAAGTACATGTCAGCCCTTGGGGCGAGTAACATATTACAAGAAACTAACATTCCGACGATTTTGAAACCTTGTGG
The DNA here is from genome assembly GCA_024509875.1 of Oreohelix idahoensis. Lineage (NCBI taxonomy): Eukaryota > Metazoa > Mollusca > Gastropoda > Stylommatophora > Oreohelicidae > Oreohelix > Oreohelix idahoensis. The sequence goes on from JAMPIV010022734.1 coordinate 309,285, forward strand.
TGTGACCCAGAATTTTACCTTTGATCGAAGTTACAAACCTGCCATTTTTTCCTAAGTAGTGGAAACCTCGTGATTCTGACACTGTGAGCCCGTTTAAACTTTCTTACCCAAACTGATTCAAGTGACCTTAACAGTAATCTTAAAATAAACTGGTGAAGTGAATGCTCCCCGGAGCAGTGGAAGAAACCTGTATCTGCAGAGCTGGGATTCTCTTTATCCAAAGAATGCAGATTCACTGTAGAGAAGTGTCCTAAAGTTTGCGATAGACGGCGAACAACAGCACGATTGTAGGTAAGAATGTATGACAGGGATCCCTGATGACTGAATAGAGTGAATGCAGGACTGAGCGATTCCTTTATTGTGGTATTTTTTTGGCACCCAGTTTTTCTTGTTGTCTTAAATTTCTTTATGCAAGTTTTGTTACTAACAAATATTTTTCCTTAGGATAGAGCAGAGTATCCAAGTCTGTTCATACCTTTAAAGGGAAGACTTAGACTAAATCATGTGTATCCGTGACTCTTTGGGGGCTATCACTTTTCTTCTAAAACAGTACTGTGGGTCTATCATTCTAAACATATTTGAGCTTTGGTAAAAGGATAATTAAAAATCCCACTTACTCGGGTCAGCTCGGTATAATCTATCCCACGTGTGTGTGCGCCTACATGTCGTCAATTGTGTGTGTGTGCACGTGAGTGGAAATATATATATATATAGATATATGTATATGTATGTGTATATATATATATATATATATATATATATTAATATATGTAGTCAATAGACTGTCTGACTCCTATAGATCTGTTGTAGAAGATAGGCTAAAAGAGAGAAAAGATTATCGATTTCAGAGACAGCCTCTATTGATTTCTACCATCTCACTCGTGGAAATCTATTTCTACTATCATCTCTCACTGTGGCTATCACTCCTTCTAATCTATTCAGAAGGGACCAACCCAAGTCTTAATTCCCCTATCAAAAATCTACGACAGATATAAACTATGGAAAGATTTTTTTTAATTTGGCAAGTGTTAGTAAAAAGCGAGAACTTGTTGGGGATGACAAGGAAAGTGGTAATGAGGAAAGGAAACGAAAGTATAGAAAATACGACGAAGGTTACTTAGATTTTGGTTTCACGTGCACTCCTGTGAACAGTGAAGAGCGTCCACGGTGTGTTTTGTGTTTCAAAGTACTCTCTGTCGAATGTATAATAATAATAATAAATTCTTTAAGCACCAAACACGGCGCATAAGGCGAATGTATGCTGCCTTGCAAATTGAAGCGCCATTTAGAAAGTGTTCAAAAGAATGACGTGGGCAAACCAAGAGAATATTTCGCTAGAAAGCTGAGTCAAATGAAAGAACAAAAATCAGACAATGAAATAGATTTTAGTGCAGATATTGTTTCTATAATTCAAGGACACTTATCTCAACTCAGTGTTTATTTTGAAAAATACTTTCCTGAAAACTGTGACAGGTTTCAGTGGGTTCAAAATCCCTTCAGTAGTGATGCTCCTTCGGACTTCAGTACGGCAGCAGAGGAAGAACTGATAGAACTTTCATCAGACTCTTTACTACAAGCGAAGTTTCCATCCATGGCATTGCCAAAATTTTGGTATTCAGTAAAACAGGAGTTCCCAAGCTTGAGCAAGCGAGCACTGAAGATATTAATTCCTTTTGCAACCTATTATCTCTACAAGGCTGGGTTTTCAGCAGTGGCTGTCATAAAAACCAAGTTCAGATCAAGACTTGATGTAGAGATGGAAATGAGGGTATCTGCATCTCAATTGGTGCCAAGATTTGACAAGCTGTGTAATGTAGCAAAGTGTGCAAAAACACGCTTAGTTAATGGACTGATAGAGCGAACAGAGAAAGAATAAATTGTGTTGGTTTCGGCAAGAGCCTTGAACTGCATGTAAATAAAACGAACACCTTGTAACTAAGCATTCTAAAAATAGTAGCGGTCACGTATGCGCATTCGGTTATGTTATCTGAGAGAGGTTAGTATGGCAAAATCCACAATGGCGAAGCAAAGTGTCGCAAGTTAGGTAAAGAATTTCTTTTGTACTAGAACTATGTATCAGTGAATTGTGATAAATATTAAAGATTTTCACAGAAGGATATGCAGGAATGGAAATCCAAAAGGAAAGTTGGAAGAAGTTTGTATATATGAAGATATTTGTAGTTTTATTTGACTTTCACATCCCAGGTCTAACCTAGTGATAGCCTTTATAAATTCGTTAAAAAATACATGCCATACCCGATTGTAGGTTTAGGTATATGAAAAGGAAGCTTCCAGTAGGGGGAAGAAAAGGAAATAAAAGACAATGTGAGGGATAAACTTGGTTGAGTGTGTATTGGAACGATTGCTGGGACAGTTGTACATAATACTCAAAATGAGAGAAATCTTCAGTGCTTGAAAGGGACCAAACACTGCTGTCCCCCGAGACGCCCGCGCTCACAATATATAAGGCGAGAACGCTCAGTTCAAAATACACACAACTACAAGACCCAGCCAGAAGACAAAGTAGAGTTCTTTCTATACTGCGTCAGTTACCACTGCATGAAGGGCAGACATTCTTCACAAAGTACAGTCTTCATAAGAGCTTGGAATCGATCTTAGAGGGTTCTATATTCGTATTTCAAAAACCCTGAAGTCCAGTGGACCTTCGATCCTGCTACCTAAACATAACAGGAGCCCAGAGGTTGAAGTTTTTCATAGCTTTTTCCCCCTGATTGCTGGGATTGGATTGAAGTGTGACTATCAGAACAACAGTATTATGTCTCAACCCATATCTGGACAAGTACTGATTCAAAGATGATTACCTAATAACTATTCCGGTGGCTAATGTGAGACATTCAACTGCCAGATGATAAGAAATTAGGGAATAGAATAAAAAAGACACTAGTATAAACAACAACAGTGAGAGAACATTTGTGGTTTAAATTAACTTTAAAGATCCCATGGGGACTTTTTTCTCTAAGTTTAAACTTATAATTATATTATCCACTTGCTGTAAATACAAAACCATAATCACTATCGTCCAACACTCACCCTTCATTACATAATTAGATAGATGTAAATAATAAATTATGAAATTGTACTCAAATGACTTGTTAAATTTTTAACTGTTTAAGTCAGTTACTTTTTCTAATTTTATTACAATATCACATGGGTTACTACAGCTAAGGTGGCAAAGTATATTTCTGATGCCTTAAACTATTTTCTAGCTCAGAGTATTCGCTGCCCTAACTCACTTGTGATACCAGTGCTCTTCTCTGACACTGGGACTTCATACATTCTGGAGAGAATTCTATTTCTTCTCTAAACACTATCGTTATACTAGAAAAACCTTATGCTACACTGGGGGCTCGTTCGCGGGATATTCTTGTGTATCCTGAGCCATATTCTATCTATTTCAACTATAGTCTGTATAGTACCATAAGTAATTTGTAAAGTAAATTTTTTGAATTAAATTCTAAAATTGAATTTTTGGTTATATAGGAAAAGTACTATTGAGTACTTAGGAACAGTTGAAGCTCACATAGTTACTTGGAATTTAATTTGTTCAGTTAGTTAGCTAAATTTAATTAATATAACTTGGTAAAAGAAAAAAACTAGATACCCTCTTACATATAGTCATGGCTGATTTGGTGAAGTTTCGATCTGCGATCATGCAGGAGGGAGAGGACGTAGGATTGAAAGGTGATGCTCTTATCCAGTATGTCGCAAATGAAGTGGACAAATATTTAGATAGAGAGGACAAAAGATTGGAAGCTGAAAGAGAAGCCAAAAGATGGGAAGCGGAAAGAGAAGAAAAGAGACTAATGTTGGAAGCCGAAGCTAAGAAGTATGCAATGGAAGCTGAGGCTAAGAAATTATAAGCTGAAGAAAAGAAGTTGCAAAGAGCTCATGGGCTGAGTTTAAAAGAACTTGAACTAAAGGGAACGGCTAATAGTGATGGGAGCAGCTCATCTCACTCTGAAAATAGTTCCAGCCAAAGTACTTCAAATGGAGCAATGAACTTTCATTTGGACCCATTTGCTGAAAAGGACAAAGGAATTGAAGACTTCATTGACAGGTATGAGCGAATGGCTACTACATTTGGCTTGGAAAAAGAGAAGTGGAATTTGAAGTTGTCACAAGGATTGAAAGAAGTAGTTTTTAATGTGTTCTTAAAACTTCCAAGAGAAGATCAGAACAATTATGAAGCCTTAAAAACAAGCATTGTTGGTTAGGTATGAACAAAATGCAGAAGCTAAACTTCTAACAGGAGAGACATATCAGCAGTTTTCAGCAAGGTTAGAGATGTACTTGCTGAGGTGGTGCCAGTTATGAAATTTTACTCAGGATTTTGAAGGGATCAAGGAGATGATTTTAATAGAACAACTCCTGGAGTCCATGTCTCCTGAGACAAAGACCTTTCTAGTAGAACATAAGAGAAAGAGATTAGAGGAAATAATAACCTATGCAGAGAGTCATAAACTGGCTCATCCAATGTCTCAAGTGAATAAGAGGAAACAGGGAGAAAGTTTTAAACCAAACCAAAAACCAACCAAGTTTGAACAAAACGACAATACAGCTAAGTACAAACCAAGATATGATAATAAAGAGAAGAACCCGCTGGGATCAGACAATAACCCTTCAAGAAAGGAAGGAAAGTGGTGTAAATCTTGCCAAATGAGTAACCACAATACTGCAAACTGCAGAAGGAACAACCCTCCTTATCACGCTGCGTGTCTTACAACAGGGAACAAGGGAAGGAAGAAACTGGCAGTTAGAATGGCCTCCATCACCCCCTGTCTGTGAGGAAATGACCTGTAATGGCACTAAAATTCAGTGCTTATATGATTCAGGATTTGAATTCGACTCAGTCGTGAGTGCAACCCTAAGTGCACCCTGATCAACTTACCACAGAAACAGTGGACATACAAGGGGTAATGAAGGGAACCTTCACCATGACACTTCCCATAGCAAGGATCAACGTGAAAACTCGCTATGTAGAAGAAGTGATAAGAGCAGCAGTGAGTGATGATCCTATATACCCTCTGGTAAAAGGATGTAAACATGTCTTTTTGGGTGACCCAATAAAATCTGTTGTCATGGCAGCAAACCATACCAGGTCGAGCACCAAAAAAGAAGAGGGAAATCCAATAAACATTCATCATGCAAAGACGAGAAAGGCTCAAACTGCTGACAGCACATTGAAGCCTTGTTTTGGCAAATTGCCAAAGGCCCATAACCCTCCAGAGAAAGGAGACTACTATATGGAGAATGGTCTACTCTACAGACAAGCTGGAAAAGGACCTAAAGGGCGTGGACAGCTGGTAGTGCCAAAATTCTACAGGGAGGAAATTATGGAGCAAGAGCATTCTACATCAGGCAGTGGTCACAGAGGAAAAGGGGCCATTGGTCAAAAGATAGCATTGCAATTTTACTGGCCAGGAATAAATGAAGACATAGGTTGGTATATGAAATCCTGTTCAGAATGTAACCAGGTAACCTCAATCAGAAGTGTAGACCAGTTACAGGACCTAGGGAAGCATTGTTGCGGACGTAGGCCCATTAAGAAAACTCACAAGAGAAAACAACAGGTAGATGCAGTGCTAAAGAGAAAACACAATGATAAGTCTACTGTTACACCAGTAACCATGGCAACTCTTCGTATTGTACAGAGAGGGGACGAAATACATCCCACTCCGACTAGATATTGTTCGGATCACCATGGCCTGGATCATCTGAAAAATTTGGTTAGTCAGCAACCAGTATTTAAAAAGCTGCGGAAACCAACCAGAACCATAGGAGGTAGGAACCAGGACTGTACCAGAAAATTGATGGATACAGGCCCCACTTCGGTATACTGCCCCATACAATAGAAATAGGTGTGGGTTCGGCAACGATGTTGTTTGGCCGGTCCCATACACAGTCCACTGGAAGCATTGTTGCCGACATGGACTGAACAATAGCAAGCACAGGCTCAAGGAAGAGACTGACTATCTCTTGAAAGAGAAATTATTTCCGTCTGAATCTCCCTACAGTTCAAGCGTAGTGCTATTAAAGACAGCCTGATAGGATCCAATGGAACGCTGAGTGTGAGAAAGCTTACACCGAGCTAAAAGAAAAACTAACCAGCAAACCCATCCTTACCCTGCCCGATATCAAACAAGAATTTGTGTTAAGAATGGACGCAAGCAATGTGGGAATAGGGGCGACCCTATTACAAAAGTCAAAAACCCAACCAGAAGAATTACTACCCGTGGCTTATGCCAGTCGAAAGCTAAATTCAGCAGAATTGAATTATTCGACGATAGAGCGAGAAGGTCTTTCTTTAGTCTGGGCCATCGACAAATTTTCCCCTTATCTTTACGAAAAACATTTCATGGTGGAAAGTGATCACCAGCCTTTAACGTTTCTGGCAGTGTCCAAAAAGTTAAACTCCAGATTGTTAAGGTGGAATCTTCTTCTAACTCCTTTCTCGTTTACGGTAAAGTACATTCCTGGAAAAGAAAACGTGGGAGCAGACTTTTTAAGTCGACACCCAATTGCTGTGGAAGGAAAGAACGGAGAGGTATAACGTCAGCGTGTGTTTACAACAATAAATTGTCCACAGCACAATTTAAAAAAGATGGGGCCTATGTAGCAAAGTGTGCAAAAACACGCTTAGTTAATGGACTGATAGGGCGAACAGAGAAAGAATAAATTGTGTTGGTTTCGGCAAGAGCCTTGAACTGCATGTAAATAAAACGAACACCTTGTAACTAATCATTCTAAAAATAGTAGCGGTCACGCATGCGCATTCGGTTATTGTTATGAGTAAAATCATAACAGTTCTATCGCACTACACAAGGCTTGTATACATAATTTCTTGTTGATAAGCGTTGCCTGGACTACTCCGGAAGTACGTCACATCGTTTGCTGATATTTTGCAGACGGAATTTTGCCGGCTTTGCGTGGTAGAAGTAAGATATACTTTGGATCATTCGATGTGTTACCACTGTGTGTGGAAAAACGTATAGTGTCGAGCTCCTTGATGTGAACTCTTATTATAGAGTCTTTGAGATTTTATATCACCTAAGTCGTCTATCGACAATATGGCGTCTATGCTAAATTAATATTGGAAGAATTTGATGCTGTATATCACGGAACGTGTGTGAAAGGATTTGAATAAAGATTGCAGCAGTATGTCAAAGACATCGTGTCCTTAGTCGACTGACTAGAGACTTGTTTCTGGACTGGCTAGGTAAAGCCATTATTATATATTCATGTGGATGCAAATATTATAAGGAGTTTCGTCACGTATTAAAGGAATGTGTTGTCTTCAAGTCAAATCTGGCCTTTTGAAGTTTTTGACTGTTAAAGACTTCATTCATTCATAACCCTCCACTCCCACAGGAGCATAGGCCTTCAACAAACACTTGCCAAGTCCTCCTGTCACGTGCCATCATCTCAAGTTCTTTCCATGTTCTCCTCATCATTTTCACCTCTGTTTCCAACTCTCTTCTCCATGTACTTCTTGGTCTTCCTCTGCCTCTCTTGCCCTGGGGGTTCCAGAACAAGGACTGCCTTGTAATGCTATCAACAGGTTTTCTCAGTGTGTGTCCTATCCATCGCCATCGTCTTCTTCTCATTTCTTGTTCCACTGGCACTTGTCTAGTTCTTGTCATCAGTTCCACGTTGGTAACCTTGTCATACCATTTTAATCCCTCTATTCTACGCAAGCACCCATTTATGAAAGTCTGTAGCTTTTTGGTTGTTGTCTTTGTTGTTCTCCATGTCTCTGAGCCATACAATAGGACTGACTTCACATTTGAGTTGAAGATTCTTATTTTCGTGTTGGATCCTATTTCTCTTGATCTCCATATATTTCCCAATGCAATGAAAGCTCCTCTTGCCTTTTGTATTCTTATTTTGATATCGCTGTCTGTCCCTCCAACTTTGTCTATATTACTGCCAAGATATGTGTATGATTCTACATCTTGTATTGGTGTTTCTTCAAGTTCAACCCTGTTATCATTACCTGCATTTATTCGCATTATTTTTGTCTTTTCCCTGTGTATTTTCAGACCCAATTGCTGTGACCTCTCATCAAGTGTTTTCAATTTGTCCTGCATCTGATTACGGCTATGGGACAGAAGAGCCAAGTCATCAGCAAAATCCAGATCATCCAACTGCTTAGTCAGAGTCCACTGGATTCCATTTCTGTTGTGTGTTGCCGATGATCTCATAACCCAATCTATTGCCAGCAAGAAAAGAAATGGAGACAAGAGGCATCCCTGTCGCACTCCTGTTCTTATCCCAAACGGTTCTGTAAGCTGTCCTTCGTGAAGAACTCTGCATGTCATGTCTTCATATGTTTTCTTTATTAAATTAATGATCTTCAGGGGAACTCCATAATGCCTCAACAATTTCCAAAGTGATTCTCTGTCTACACTGTCAAATGCCTTTTCGTAGTCCACAAATCCGATGTATAGTGGTGAATTCCATTCCAGACTTTGTTCAACTATTATTCTCAAAGTGGCTATCTGGTCTGTACATGATCTGTTTTGTCGAAAACCTGATTGTTCATCTCTCAGTTTCTTGTCTATGGACTCTTTTAATCTCTCAAGGATAATCCTGTTTAATACTTTTCCTGGCACTGATAGTAACATTATTCCTCTATAATTTGTGCACTCTTGTAAATTTCCCTTCTTAGGCAACTTAACCAGATATCCTTCCTTCCATTCAGCTGGTATCTCTTCCTTTTCCCAGACTTTACCAAGTAATTTATATAACATCTCTGTAGCCGTGTCGATATCTGCTTTGATGGCCTCAGCTGGCATGTCAGCAGGTCCAGACGCTTTTCCATCTCTTAGAAGCTTTATGGCTTTCTTTATTTCTTCCTTCGTTGGTCTTTCACCGTTAATTTGTAGCTCTTCTTCTGCTGGCTGGATGTCCGGCGGGTTTTGTGGAGCTGGTCTATTGAGAAGGTCCCCAAAATATTCTGTCCACCTCTTCATTTGCTCTTGTATATTGCTGAGCAGTTTCCCATTCTTGTCTTTTATGAGGCAACTTGTTTGCTTGTATTTCCCTGTTAGCTTCTTTGTGCTGCTATACAGTTCTCTCATATTTCCTTTGGCTGCAGCATCTTCTGCCTCTCTTGCCAACTCCTCAATATACTTCCTCTTGTCTCTTTTGATACTTCTTTTTACTTCTTTGTTTGCTTCTGTGTACACTTCTTGAGCCTTGGCTTTGGAACTTCTGGTTTTGCTTGTGTTTAACTCTGCTTTCTTGTTTTTCCTGTCTTTTATCTTATTGATGGTTTCTGTTGTTATCCATGCTTTTTGTTGTCTTTCCCTTTTCCCCAGTACTTCTTCACATGTCTCCTTCCATACAGTTTTGACCTGCTGCCAATAGTCTTCTGTATTCTCTACATCTTCCAGCTGTTGGAGCACTTGGAATTTGTTGGATACTGTGACCGCAAATTTGTCTCTTGTTTCTTGATTTCTTAGCTGTCCTACATTATACTGTTGTCTATAATTTTGCATTGTTGCATATCTCTTGAGTTTCATTTTTATTTTGGCTATCAGAAGATGGTGATCTGATGCCACATCTGCTCCTCTGTATACTTTTACATCCTGCAATGATGATCTAAACTTCTTGTTTATGCATATATGATCAATCTGATTTTCTGTTCTATGATCTGGTGATATCCATGTTGCCTCGTGTATTCTCTTATGTGGAAACATGCTTCCTCCTATAGCCAGTTGATTTGAAGCACAGAAGTTTGCGAATAGTTCTCCATTTTCATTCATTACTCCTAGCCCATGTTTTCCCATGACTTCTTCAAATCCGGTGTTGACTGTACCTATCTTTGCATTCATGTCACCCATCAAAATTGTGATGTCTCTTCTTTTTACTTTATCCATAATTTCCTGTAGTTTAGTATGAAATGCTTCTTTCACAGACTCTTCTTTGTCATTAGTTGGTGCATAACATTGGATGACATTTACATGAATTTTCTTTTTAGCTGTTTTGAAAGTAGCTGTTATTATTCTGGGTCCAACAGCTTCCCATTCAATGAGTGCTTTCTGTGCTTCTTTAGATAACATAAGAGCTACCCCTTCACTGTGGTATGAACTTTCGTCTTCATGTCCTGAGGACAGCACCAATTCACCTGTGATGAGTTTCTTCCTGTCTACCCCCTTCCACTTTGTTTCACACATTCCCAAAACCTCGATTTTGTATTCCCTCATTTCTGCTGCCACTTGCGCCACTTTCCCTTGTTCGTTTAATGTCCGAACATTCCAGGTGCCAAATCTGGAAGTTCTCCTAGAAGAAAGAAGGTTAGTCAGCAACACAGACTCCTTTCGGCTTTCTCTGTGTTGCATCATACGCCTCCCCGCGAGAGGACCTTCCCCTGTCTTGGATGGCTGTGTTTTATTTTCTTTATTTGACTTGTCCATATTTGTTGAAGTTTTTTGTGGTTTAAATTTTTTACAGGATGGGGTAACCGGCCCCATGCCCAACCCTCCTTAGTCGCTTTCTACGACATGCTTGGCAGGGGACAGTGTTACTATTCTTTGCTCCCCTTTCGGGCCCCGGTAACACACGGGTGATGTGAACTCTTGTTATAGAGTCTTTGAGATTTTATATCACCTAAGTCGTCTATCGACAATATGGCGTCTATGCTAAATTAATATTGGAAGAATTTGATGCTGTATGTCACGGAACGTGTGTGAAAGGATTTGAATAAAGATTGCAGCAGTATGTCAAAGACATCGTGTCCTTAGTCGACTGACTAGAGACTTGTTTCTGGACTGGCTAGGTAAAGCCATTATTATATATTCATGTGGATGCAAATATTATAAGGAGTTTCGTCACGTATTAAAGGAATGTGTTGTCTTCAAGTCAAATCTGGCCTTTTGAAGTTTTTGACTGTTAAAGACTTACTACATGTTTAAAGGGCTGTATAAAAAGTCACACCTCACAAGCTGAATACAAATGTACCCTAGACAAGTTGGAAATGAAGAACCAGCTATTTCAAGAACTAAAGAAAGAACCCGAGGATAAATACCTCATAACATTTGGGGGCCAAGATTACTGCCCATAACATTTGGGGGCAACAAGCCGGCGGATTGTTGATCCTCAGCCTGATTTTTTTAGTGAATTATCTACAGACGTGGAGCCGCGGTAGCATGGTGGTTAGTGCACTGGCTTCCTAGCGCAGTGGTCTATGGTTCGATCCCCAGATGAGGTGGGATTTTTTTAGGCCACAAACGGCTCCTGGGTCGACCCAGCCCCAAATGGGTACTAGAGCCACTCTGGGAAGGTTAAGGCGGCCGGCGTGATGCTGACCACATCACCCCTAGTGTGCCGATGGTCAAGAAAATATGGGCCTAACACCATATTCCCAATATGCCTCAATGGGCGTGTAACTGGATCCTTTACCTTTTATCTACAGACGTCGTATGCAATTGTGCTTTGTTCCAGTTTTTCAAAGATGGCGCACAATCTCGTCTACTAGCTTGTGGAGGTTTTGAAGCAAAGTTTACACTGCAGTCCTTACCTGTTCTACTTATTGAAAGAACAGTTTTTCAAGCACATCATAACTACTGCATCCTGTTTCAAGAAAGTATCAAATTTTCTGCAGAAGATGGCGTATTTTATGACAACGTCAGATCAAAGTGGATTCTGCATCGTGTCAGCTGTTGCAGTTTGCTGGACCTAGTGAGCGGTCTTTTGTCCCGTTCGCATCGGTGCTGAAAGGAACAGACGGTGGAACTAGGAGGAATTTGAGTCCTGGCAATAAGATAAGTCACGTTTTTTGCTTCATACAGCTTGTGACTAGATTGTTTTATTTGCCAGCGTTATTTTTTGCTACATTGTTGCTGTCATTTTCGACGGAGTCATCTGTCAAGTTATTTGCTTATGTTTGTATCATAAGTATAATTGTGTCTTTACCTGCGATGTCAGGTTGATTAGGGGTTGTCTTCCCTTGTTTATTCATTCATTGTGTTTGACCTTTAGGGTCAGAGGTTGACAGTTCGGCCTATGGGAAGGTTTTTTAAGCGGGAGTGAGATATACTTCCGGGAAGCCGGGAGGTCCTGTTTTTCTGAAGGGACCAAGAGTCCATTGTTTTTCGGGGAGAATCTTCGAAGTAACTGCTATGGCAGTTTTCCCCAGTGAATCTCTGTGCGTCGGGATGACGACAGAATTCCTTGTGTAGTTCTGAGGATTCATTTACCAGGTAATACCGACCTTTATGCATTATTACGCTTTTCGGTGGCAGAACATGTAAAGGATTACCTAGGGTGAACAGCAGTTCACGGATCCGCCATTTCAGAACTTATATATTTGTGCTCGAGGTAGCCATCCAAGACTGTTAGTCTTATATTGTCCAGAAATCCAGTGACGAAGATATATTGTGGGAGCCGCAGATTGGCGGAACTTCTATCTACAATAAGTATTACTGCAGGGTTGGTGATAACCTATTTAACAGAAGTACACGGCCGACGTTAGGACGAGGCCTGTGCTTCCGGCTATTATACTACAGCCTGATATGTGCAATTGGCAGGGAGTGCCAAGTTGCACCTGTGTGTCAAGGTAACTAAGGCATCTGACGCGTTTAGTCAGAGACGCCAAGGGCGACGCTACGAACTGTCATTATTGAAGAACTTTGCTATTGACCATGCACGTCTATTCTGATGTTTACCTTTTTGAATGCCAAATGTATACCTATCGATGTCAGGTCAGCATGACCTTGTTACACTGACTGTTCCTGTTGATATTATGTGTGTTCCCGTCAATAAATGTCTTGAAACATGCCTGCAGTGTCAAAGCATCCTTGATTACTGCATGTGAGAGTATGGGTTGCAGGATCTACATCTATACGAGCCTAAACACATTCGCGTCTTCATTCGCACCCACACTCAACTCATCATACGCTCGCACTACACATCTAACAACATGTAAACTGTCTTGGGCCAGTGATCACCTCAACAAGAGAAAAAAGACAGTTACATTTCTGATGGACCAGACCTGTGGGTACATTTCTGGTGGACCAGTTACGTGGGCTCTTATGATACATTTCTTGTCGCCAATGTGGCCTAGAAACTTACATTTCTGATGGACCAGATCTGTGGGTTTAAAAAGAACAGAGCGAGCATTTGACATTATTGTTGACATTTATGGATTCAGAAATTTACATTCCTGGTTGGCTGTTACATGTATGATGTCTCCAGTTTTGTCGAGAAAGTTACAAGAAGGACAAGTACACATTACACTTCTGATCTGTGGGTCTAAGCTACACACGGGACAGCCGTAACACACAACGCTAATTCTACACTTGCAAGTTTTGGCTACAACAGGACAGATATAGGTCATCAACGGTTGACACAAATAAACAGTACGAGCATTTATATTATAATGCTACATAAAGCATAACAAGACAAGTACTGAAGTGAACTACTAGGCATTTGCTACGTGGACCATAACTGCATAGAAGGCGGGTTCCTATTGTAAACAGTACTGCGGGTTGTTACACGTTTCATTCAACAACAGACTTTTCTAGGTCAGAGCATTCAAGCTACATTGTTGGAGGTCAAGTGTCTGTAAACAGTACGTGAAATTGTAAACATTCAATGTGCAAGCCCTAATTTGAGAAGGTCATAGTAACTTTGGTTCGTGAATACCACTTTATGTTACAGTGGATTTGACGTTCAGTGCGCGTTTGACATTTCGTTTCTGTGTTCGCAAGGAGCAAGAAATTTATTTTAGTTTCAGCTGTGACTGAACTTGTTCTGCAACACATTGAAATTGATTGCTATATGTTTATGTCACTTCTACTGTTTTGTGTATTTTTCTGCGGGTTTTTCGGTTGGTGGGTCTTACGGTAAATATGCCACTTGATCGAGGCTTACTGTAAGCGGTCTGTAGGTGCAAATTTTCTTAATTTGGAAATTTGCTAGTGACAATTGGTCGCTATTGATGTTAGCTGTGATGTAATTGTACTTAACGTTGTTTTTGTAATATTTTGTCTGTTTTTCAGTTTTGATTGTCGATTTGTTTTGTTTGTATTCTGTAGGTCTCTCCTTTCTTGTGTATTTCTCTACACATTTTTGGTTAAAACAGTGTTGCCATTTGTATTGTTTTGTATTTTTGTCTTTGTATTTTTTTTTTTGGTTGTACTACATTACTGTCATGCACAGTCTACATACACATACTTGGTCATGTTTTGATATTATTGATAAGGTAGACTCTTCATATAGAGTTTGTTAAATAATATTATATAAGATATTTATACAAGTTCTTTGATAAAAGACTTGTTATCTACAAAGATTGAGACAGTAAAATAAAGTGAAGTGAGTATACAAGTCTAGCATTTCAGACTTGTCTCCCATTGAAGTGGGATAAGTAATTTATTTAATTTTTTTTTCAGGTTTCTGATCTCATTAGACAGAATGTCTACATTGGATTTCTTCATCCAGCAAGGGTTGACCCTTGGTAAGTCTGGTAAAGAATTGGAAGAATATTCATCTGCTCAATTCGCCATTGCATTAAAGTCAGAAGAAAAGAAACAAAAAGAGGAAATTAAATTGAAAGCAGAAGCTGAACTAAAGAAGCTAGAAGCTGAGAATAGAAGATTAGAACTTGAAGAAAGAAGGTATCAAAGAGAGGCTGAGGAGAGAAAAGCTCAAGCTGCTGCTGAGGAGAGGAAAGCTCAAGCTGCAGCTGATGAAAGAAAATTCCAGATGGAAATGGAAGACAAAAAACTTCAAGCTGCTGCAGAGGAAAAAAAAAAACTTCAAGCTGCTGCAGAGGAAAAAAAACTTCAAGCTGCTGCTGAGGCTGAAATTAGAAAAATGGAACATGAGGAAAGAAAACAGAAGATGGAACTTGATGAAAAACTCGCAATTTTGGAGTTAGAGAAATTGAAATTGGCGAGTACGGGTGCTCAGCAAACAACTTCGAGTACGACAAAGGAGTTTGTTAGTAGGATTAAATTGCCTCATTTCAATCCTTTAAAGGATGACGTAGCAGATTATCTAGATAGATTCCAATTTTTGTGCGATACGCATAACATAAAAAAGGAAAAATATGTTGAACAACTGATGCCATTTTTTACAGGTGACACAGTGACTACTCTTATGACAATAGACGAACATGAGAGGACTAATTATGATGTTGTCAGGGCAGCATTACTAAAGAAATACCAATTAAAACAAGAAGACTATCGTCTTCGTTTTAGGACAATGTTGCCAGAAAATGGAGTAGATTTCTCTGATTTTGTTACAAAGATACGTCGTACATTTACACGATGGGTTGAGTTGTCTCAGATTGAGAAAACATATGAAGGTCTAATGGACTTATTATTGCGAGATAAGGTTTTGTCATCTGTTAATGATTCTTTTCTTGCATTCCTTCATGAGCGTAAGCCTAAAAACTTAAAAGAAATGGAGGAATACTGTTGTCAGTATGCCACAGCACATCCCCATGCTACAGTTAGCAATTCTAAAGTGAAAGAAGGGTTGCCAGCTGCTTCGGCAACACCATATGGCCCTAATTTCAGAAAAAAATTTCAGGGTGCTCAACAAAATTGGAATAGGGGAAGTAATCAAAATTACACTCAGAAGCGGAGTAATCCAACACATGATGGTTCTTCGTCTATGCAGTGGAGACAAGATGGTAGTTCTCGTAATTTTAGTGGTAATAATTTGAGACACTTTCGTAAAGGCTATCCAAATAATAACTATTCAAATTTTCGAGGTAATCATTCTCGACGTCAAGATTATGACGATGGTGAATTTAGAAACCGGGATTCAAACCGGAATGATGATTACATAGGCAATATGATAACAATTACAGGGGAAATGATAGTCGAAATAATTACAGGGGAAATGATAGTCAAAATAATTACAGGGGAAATGATAATCGAGGTAGACCTAGGTTTAACAAAAAAAGACCTTACCAACAGGCAAACTCTGCGCAACAAGAGTTTGATGGAGCCTGTAATACAGTAAATGATAGTGGTAACTCTAGGGCTATCACTGGTTGTGCTTTCGATTTTGGGAGAGCAACTGAATGCCCCCAATGCTTAACATTGTTTGACTCATCAACTGTATCTACGCTAAGTTGTGGTCACCCTCTTCCTGCTCTACCTGCTACAGTTGCGCATGATGGGAGAGGATCTCTCATCTTACATAAAGGTCTAATAAATGATAGGCTAGTCTCAGTACTTTTCGATTCGGGATGTACTACCGTCGGGGTTAAGGAGTCTCTGATAGATCCTTGCTGTGCCACGGGAAAAACAATCAAATGTGTTACATTTGGTGGTACTATGGAAAGCTATCCTACTGCTATTATTAGGATTGACACTCCTTTCTTCACAGGAGATGTCCATGCATGTCTTCTTCCTAATCCTATTGCGGATCTTATAATCGGTCGTATTCATGGGGTTAAGGAATGCACCCCGCAACAAATTTCTAGTTGGGAAGAAAAAAACATTCAAACGGTCAATGCAGTGGTGACAAGAGCTCAAGCTCTTAATCCCCCAACTTCATCTGATAATAGTAATGAAGTTGATAGCCAAGACGAGCACTTGGTGATTTCCCATGACTCGTTTGTTAAACGTCAAGAAGAGGATCCTTCTTTGAAGAAATACTTCCTTCTTGCAAAGAAAGGGGATCCCAATCAAAATACGAATCACAAATCGTATATCACTATGAAGAATGGTATATTGGTACGAATGGTACAACACTCGGACAAGTCTATGCACTCGCAAATTCTTGTGCCTAAGTGTATGAGAGCCTTAATTCTTCGGCATGCACACGATTCTCAGTGTGCGGGACACATGGGTTTTTCCAGAACTAAAACTAGAGTCCTTGCGTCATTCTTTTGGCCATTCGTGAATAAAGACATCCGAATTTATTGCCGATCTTGCAAAATTTGTCAAGAGGTCAAGTCTAGGGGTCCGAGACATGCTGCTCCTATTCAGGCTGCAGATATTCCGATTCGGCCGTTTCAGAAAATGGCTATAGACATCATTGGTCCGTTCAAAATTAAGTCAGCCAGAGGACACCAATTTATCCTCACTTGCGTGGACATGTGCACGCGTTGGCCAGAGGCTATTCCTCTGAAGAGCATATCAACTGTCGATATCGCTGATGCTCTTTGGCTCGTATTTTCTCGTCTGGGATTCCCCGGAGAAATACTGTCGGATCACGGCACTCAGTTAATTTCGGACGTTATGTCTCAGGTAATGGCTACGCTAGACATTAAAAGGTCTCTCAGTAGTATTTATCATCCAATGTCCAATGGATTGGTAGAACGTCTTAACAGGACACTAAAGAACTTACTTGGCAAGATAACGGAGGATCATCCTGAAGATTGGGACAGGGTTTTACCTGCAGTCCTCTTTGCCTATAGAGAGGTTCCCAACGAGCATACAGGGTTTTCTCCTTTCGAACTTGTCTTTGGCGCGCAACCGCGCGGGCCAATGTCCTTGTTACACGATTTGATAACTTCCGATAATATTGACGATGATACACAATCGTCATATGAATATGTTATAGCTCTTAGAGAAAAGATTATCGAATCGTGCAGGTTAGCAACTTCATCTTCCGAATTTGCGAAAGAAAAAGCTAGGCGATTTGCTAATAAGAAAAGACGCCTACGTCAACTTTGTCCTGGAGACAAAGCATATGTCTTACTGCCCTCAAGAGAGAATAGACTTCTCATTTCTTGGAAGGGTCCATACACTATAGTCTCGAAAATTTCTGATGTCGACTATATTGTCGATGTGGATGGAAGGCATAAAACCTTCCATATAAATATGTTAACAGAGTTTATTGAACGTCCAGACTATTTACAGCCTATTTTCCAGGCGACGGACGACTCTCCAGTTCAACATGGTCACATCTCATCCCTGTCCGTTATACAGGATGAGGAAACTATTTTTTCTGACGTGAACTTACCTCTTCCTACGATTCCACTTATTTCAACGGAATCGTGGAGAGACGTTACAGTCTCTTCTAACTTGTCTTTTGAGGAACAACGTCAAGTATCCTCTACGTTACAATCATATCAGGATGTCCTTACCGACATTCCTGGACACACAGATGTCATAGAACATGACATCATACTTACTGATCGTAATCCGATCAGAGTAAGACCATACCCAATACCTATTCATTTTCAAGCACAAGTCGAGAAAGAATTGGATGAAATGATTCAACTACAAATAATTGAACCATCCACTTCAGCTTATTCTTCGTCGATAGTTATTGTTCGAAAGAAAGACAATAACATACGTCTTTGCGTTGATTATCGCAAATTAAATCAAGTTACGAAGTTCGATGCTGAACCTATGCCGTTATTAGATGATCTACTTATTAGACTTTCTAAAGCTAAATTCTTTACTAAACTAGACTTGTCGAAAGGTTATTGGCAAGTCCCATTGACGGAACACGCCAAACCTCTCACTGCTTTTTCGACACCTAGGGGTCTGTTTCAATGGAATTTTATGCCTTTCGGGCTTATGAACGCCCCAGCGACTTTCGTGCGCATGATGCGACGAATTCTATCAGATCGTGCAGATGTCATTGCATATTTAGACGACATCTGTCTTTTCAGCGATACTTGGGAAGAACACTATGTGGGTCTGAAGGAATTGCTATCTACTCTACGTGAGCATAGTTTGACTGCTAAACCCTCTAAAGCTTTTGTTGGGTTTAGTGAAATTTCCTTCCTAGGTCATCGAGTTGGTCATGGTCTGTTGAAGACAGAGGACCAAAACATTTCAAAGATATTAAATATCTCGGTTCCGAAGACAAAAAAGCAAGTGCGTAGTCTCTTGGGATTGATACAATTCTATGGAAGATTCATTGAGAATCTGTCCTCCATTATGGCACCACTTTCAACGTTATTGAAAAAAGGTTCTCCTAATATGGTGCGTTGGTCCCAAGAATGCCAATCTTCATTGGATCAGGTTAAGAATTTGTTCTCATCTCATCCTATCTTAAGACTACCGACGATTGATAAGACTTTTGTCCTTCGTAGTGATGCCTCTTCCACTGGCATTGGAGCGGCACTAATGCAGGAATATTCAGGAACTCTGCATCCTGTAATGTATATTTCTAGGAAGCTGAATGCGGCAGAAAGGAATTACTCGGTTTTGGACCGTGAATTGTTAGCTATGGTTTGGTCCATTCTTAAGCTACAAAGGTTCCTTCTGGGCGCGCATTTCTTTATGGAAACCGACCAAAAAGCTCTTACGGCTATGCAAAGTAAGGATTTGAAGAGCTCGAGATCTACTCGTTATGCTATTGCTCTTCAGCCTTTCCATTTCACGGTGCGAGCTATCCGTGGTTCGGATAATGTGATGGCGGACATATTGTCTAGATGCCCACATGATTCCAGTTAAATCTTGTGTCCTAGTTTTTCCTGATATATTTTCAGACTTAGGTCTGTCCTTAATATCATAATATGTTGTAATACAAATGTATTTGGATGATGTTTAGATAATTTAACAAATTTCATTTTGTCCATCCATCAGTGATATGTTGCTAAAATAGCATTGACATTTGTATATTGCTATGATTATATTATTTAGTAATGTTTGATATATGATTGGTATTGCCAGCAACTTAGGTTTCTTGAATGGTATCCCTTAGTTTGTTTGGCTTAAAGGAAATATTTTCTCCTATGTTGGGAGATGATTTGTACCCTCTTCTATTGTACCTGATATTAGGTTCATTGTTTGCATGAGCACAGAAGTGATACTGGTGCTATCTTGCTCATGAACATATAAAAAAAAAAAAAAATGCAATTTTTTTTTTTTTTTTACAGGGGGGGGGTAGTAATGTTGCTGTCATTTTCGACGGAGTCATCTGTCAAGTTATTTGCTTATGTTTGTATCATAAGTATAATTGTGTCTTTACCTGCGATGTCAGGTTGATTAGGGGTTGTCTTCCCTTGTTTATTCATTCATTGTGTTTGACCTTTAGGGTCAGAGGTTGACAGTTCGGCGTGGGCCTATGGGAAGGTTTTTTAAGCGGGAGTGAGATATACTTCCGGGAAGCCGGGAGGTCCTGTTTTTCTGAAGGGACCAAGAGTCCATTGTTTTTCGGGGAGAATCTTCGAAGTAACTGCTATGGCAGTTTTCCCCAGTGAATCTCTGTGCGTCGGGATGACGACAGAATTCCTTGTGTAGTTCTGAGGATTCATTTACCAGGTAATACGACCTTTATGCATTATTACGCTTTTCGGTGGCAGAACATGTAAAGGATTACCTAGGGTGAACAGCAGTTCACGGATCCGCCATTTCAGAACTTATATATTTGTGCTCGAGGTAGCCATCCAAGACTGTTAGTCTTATATTGTCCAGAAATCCAGTGACGAAGATATATTGTGGGAGCCGCAGATTGGCGGAACTTCTATCTACAATAAGTATTACTGCAGGGTTGGTGATAACCTATTTAACAGAAGTACACGGCCGACGTCAGAACGAGGCCTGTGCTTCCGGCTATTATACTACAGCCTGATATGTGCAATTGGCAGGGAGTGCCAAGTTGCACCTGTGTGTCAAGGTAACTAAGGCATCTGACGCGTTTAGTCAGAGACGCCAAGGGCGACGCTACGAACTGTCATTATTGAAGAACTTTGCTATTGACCATGCACGTCTATTCTGATGTTTACCTTTTTGAATGCCAAATGTATACCTATCGATGTCAGGTCAGCATGACCTTGTTACACTGACTGTTCCTGTTGATATTATGTGTGTTCCCGTCAATAAATGTCTTGAAACATGCCTGCAGTGTCAAAGCATCCTTGATTACTGCATGTGAGAGTATGGGTTGCAGGATCTACATCTATACGAGCCTAAACACATTCGCGTCTTCATTCGCACCCACACTCAACTCATCATACGCTCGCACTACACATCTAACAATATGTAAACTGTCTTGGGCCAGTGATCACCTCAACAAGAAAAAAAAAGACAGTTACATACATGTTGCATGTTTTAATGTCGTTTCTGTATATTTAGTGGGCGGTAGGTGGGACTTATGAATCTGTTCATACCGTTTCGACAGGTCAGTAGATTCATGAGCGTTTCTGTAGGGTTTGGAGTGTGATTTTTCCAAATAGCGAGGCCGGCATATAAAAAGCTGAGTGTAGACTGCTGCTATTGAAATAATCATAACCTATGATTATTAGTTGTAAAGTACTGTTAAGTGTAAAATTTGTGGTTGTAGTCAAGTTAAAGTATATTTTTCTTCAGTTTTCTCCATTATTGTTCGTAAAATTGTACACCTTACCTGGCTATCCTTTATTTAATAGATGTTCTAAATGTTGTATAAACATCGTGATGTATTGTCATAAGTGTGAATAGAGCTTCATTTTATTGATCCGTTCAATTCATATAGTTCTGACTATTTTTTTCTATTTGAATTTGCTTCCTTGGCTACAGCAAAAGAATTTAGAATGGAAGGTGAGATTTTGAGAACCTATGTGGAAAAGAAACTCAGAGATCAAAGACAATTAGAAAGAGAAGAAAAAAAGGCAGCTGAAGAATTAGCAGAGAAAAGTAGACAAGAAGAAAAAAAAAGATAAGCAGAGGAATTAGCTCTGCAAGAAAAAAGAAGAGCTGAAGAAATAGCTCTTGAAAAGGAGAGAAGAGCAGAAGAGTTGGCTTTTGAAAAAGAAAAATTAGCCTATGCTCAAGCTGAGTTAAATCAGGCTCAGGAACTTAAATTAGCTGAGATTGAACTTGAGAAATTAAGATTACAACAACCTCAGGTTAATACCATGAATGTTGATACTGGTAGAAGGGATCATAATACCAATGTTAAGGTAAATTTGCCTAAATTTAACTCTAATATCGAAGATATTTCATGCTTCTTCAGTAGATATGAGACGTATTGTCAGGAGTTGAATATTGATAAAACTACCTGGTCTAGTAAGCTCACGAACTTATTAGTTGGAGAAGCGTGCACTGCTGTGTGTACCATGGATGAACAATCCAGAAAAGACTATGATGCTGTTAAAACCTTACTACTTAAGAAATATCAATTGGATGAGAATGGCTATAGACTTAAATTTAAATCACTATTGCCAGATTCTGCAAAGGACTTTACAGAATTTATTTCATCAATGAAGATGTACTTCACGAGATGGATTGATCTTTCTAAGATTGAAAAGACATTTGAGGGTCTATCTGATTTAATTCTCAGAGATATGGTTTTGTCCTCAATCAGTGGAGAATTTTTATCCCTTTTGCAAGAAAGGAAACCAGAAAATGTGTCTATTTGTGACACTTTAGGTAGACAATTCCAAGTTGCACATCCAAACAAGAACTTAAGTAAAAATAACATTAAGGATTCTTTGCTAGCAGCATCTGCCAGATCAGTTAATTATAACACACTTAGGCAGAGATCAAATAGTATTGATAGGAACTATAGATTCAATCAGAATCTTCAACATGGCAACAATAGAGGCAGATATAATTTCAATGAGAAATTTCAACAGCCTCAGAGATATGATAACTATAATAATAATGATTATTATGGACCACAATCATCATTCAGATCTAATGATTACCAAAATAGAGGAGGATATAATGCCAGATCAGGCAGAGGAAATAGGTCATTTCATAGGAATAATGACAATTATGCAAATAACAGAGGTTCCTTTCAGAACAATAATTTTCGACAGCCAAGAAACCTCAAACGTGCTAATGCTGTCGTAAATGTCATTGACAATAATACAGGTCAAAATAATGTGCCTATTGCTCATGCAAATGCTTTTAGTGTCGACCTAGCCAATAGTACTAATTGTACTCAATGCAGTTCTTTATTTCAGCCTCAGAGTGTACCAAGACTGTTGTGCGGACACCCATTACCAGTAATGTCTTCTTTTGAAAACACAAATTCACTGGTGCTTGATAAGGGTTTTGTAAACAATAAATTAGTGTCACTTTTGAGAGACACAGGATCAACGACCATTGGAGTACGTAGATCAATGGTAGATCAAGCAGATCACACAGGAAGAGAAGTAAAGTGTATTACTTTTGGTGGTACAGTGGAGTACTATCCAAAAGCGGAAGTATTTTTGGATACACCATATTTTACTGGGAGAGTTCTAGCGTGTTTATTAAATAGCCCTATTGCTGGGATTATCCTTGAAAACATCCCAGGGATCCTAGAATGTTCTAGACAGGACATTGAAGATTGGGAGAAGAAACACTTAATAACAGCTAATGCTGTTACTACCAGAGCACAAGCTCGTGCTGAAATGATAAATCAGAACCATGATGATATTGTGTTGGAAGAGGTTATAAATGATGATCAACAGACTAAAGATGTCATGAGTGATGATAATAGTGACATTGATATTGATGAGGGTAATGAAATTGAAGGTACTACTCTTTTTGAAGATGATGATAATTTACAAGTTGAATTGATTGAAAAGGAATCATTCGTCCAAAGGCAAAGAGAAGATGATTCTTTAAGAAAATATTTTCATTTGGCAAGATCAAATAAGGTGATGACTGACGATAATGCAAAACATTGGTATACATTAAAGAATGACATCTTAATTAGAAATTTTCAAGATGTTACTTCAGTTAAGAAACAAATAATGGTACCTACTTGTTTTAGACCTTTTGTTTTACGACATGCACATGACATAAACTGTGCAGGACATCCCGGTATCGCAAGGACAAAACAGATAGTTTTGTCTCACTTTTTCTGGCCTGGTGTAACCAAAGATGTAAAGGTTTTTTTGTCGCACCTGTTTAGTGTGTCAGAGTGTCGCAACGAAAAGGCCTGGTCATAACGCACCCATTCAGGCCTCAGACATATCTTTGCGTCCATTCGCAAAGATGGCTATTGACCTTATTGATCCTATGAAAGTCACTTCAGCTAGGGGTCATAGATACGTATTAACATGTATTGATATGTGTACTCGGTGGCCCGAGGCTGTTCCATTGAAAACAATTTCTAGTGGGGATATAGCGGATGCGCTATTTTTAATGTTCACCAGACTGGGTTTTCCCGAAAACATACAGTCTGATAATGGAACACAGTTCGTGTCGGAGGCCATGAAGGAAATAATGAGGATGTTTGGAATTGAAAGATCACTTAGTTCTTTGTACCACGCTCAATCAAGTGGTAAAATAGAAAGATTAAATAGGACTTTGAAACAAATGCTGCACAGAGTTACTGTTAAATATCCGCAAGATTGAGACCGAATCTTGCCGGCCATTCTTTTTGCTTATAGGGAAATTCCAAACCAAAGTACGGGATTTTCTCCTTTTGAGTTGGTATATGGTGCAAAGCCACAAGATTCTATGGCTATATTAAAACAACTACTTATTGGTACTAACATGGACGAGGAGGTTCAATCCTCTTATCAATATGTGGTAAATTTAAGACAAAAGATTATTGACGCATGTTAGATAGCAGTACAGTCGTCAAAAAAATCAAAATTAAAAGCTCGATTGTTTTTTAATCAAAACAGGAAACTGCGCCAATTGTGGTCAGGTGACGAAGCGTTTATGTTACTTCCAAACAAGAAAAATAGATTACTTGTTTCTTGGAAGGGTCCTTACAAAATCGTGGACAAGTTATCAGATGTTGACTATGTTGTGGATGTGAAAGGAAAAGAAAAAATTTTCACATTAATATGTTACAACAGTTTCATACTCGACCACCACATCTAAATCCTATTTTTGAAGCTATTGACGAATCTATTGACCATCGTTCCTCTTTAGCTGTGATTCAGGAGGAAATTTATGATTTCTCTGATAGTGGTGAACCTATAGGCCCTACTATCGTTACCTGATGTTCATCTGTTAGCTACTGAATCTTGGAAAAATATTTCCATTGCAACTACTCTATCGTCTGATCAGAAAGAAAATATTTCTGACTTACTACAATCTTTTTTCTGATGTGCTCACGGATATTCCTGGGCATACGGATGTCATTCAACATGATATCTTGTTAACAGATTTCAGACCTATCAAGCTTAAACCTTATCCTGTCCCAATTCATTTGCAATCTCAGGTACAAGATGAGATAAAACAAATGATTAATTTAAAC
Source organism: Oreohelix idahoensis (assembly GCA_024509875.1). Classification (NCBI taxonomy): domain Eukaryota; kingdom Metazoa; phylum Mollusca; class Gastropoda; order Stylommatophora; family Oreohelicidae; genus Oreohelix; species Oreohelix idahoensis. The sequence goes on from JAMPIV010022734.1 coordinate 334,359, forward strand.
ATAATTGAACCGTCTAACTCACCATACAGTTTTCCTACGGTGTTAATCAGGAAAAAAAACTAATCTATTAGAATTTGTATAGATTTTAGACGTTTAAATTCAGTAACAATTCAAGACGCGGAACCTTTGCCCGTGCTTGAATCACTTCTAGATAGATTATCGACTGCCACATTCTTTACTAAGTTTGACCTATCAAAGGGATATTGGCAAGTTCCCTTATCTGACAAATCTAAACCTTACACAGCTTTCGCTACTCCTTTAGGTTTGTTCCAGTTTAACTACGTCTTTTGGTCTTGTAAACGCTCCTGCTACCTTTGTACGCAAGATGCGTAGACTATTTTCTGATCGCGAGGATTTGATTACCTACATAGATGTTTGGATCTGGCTTTTGTGGGTTGTAGTCATTGCCCATGTTTCGCACCCATACCACAAGACTGGGACATAAGTGGAGCGGTATTCAACCATCTTCGTTTTTTTGCCAACTGTAGCGTGAGGTTTTTATTGGCTCTAGGATCAGTATAGTACTGACAATACTGAAGTAGAATTTCTGCAGAAAATGGTGAAGTAACAGTGTCTGAGAGAACTACTGGTATCGCAAATTAGTTACGGCTGTGAATGAGAAGATCTCGAAAAATTGGTAGAGTTGAGACAGTCATACAATGCCACCCCCGCTGTGTAACTAACTGTGATATTAAAATAAGGAAACAGATTTTACTTAACAATGATAAAATTGACAAGTCGTTCAAATACAATTTCCTTATTATTTATTTAGTATATACACTATCTACTCTTGTGCTGAAGGGTGGATGTTGGAAGATGGAATGGAATGGATTTGTAAGTTTACAAATGATTTATATATATATATATATATATATATATATATATATATATATATATATATATATATATATATATATATATATATATATATATATATATATATATACGAGGGGCGGTCGAAAAGTTTTGCACTTTAGTATGAAGGAGTCAAGGCACGTACCTAGAAATTGGTGTAAACTTTAGTCCTTCTCTATGTATTCACCCCTCAAGGCAATGCCCTTCCCCCATCTCTTCTTCACATTCCTGATGCCCTGACTGCAGAACACCCCCGTCTGGGCCCGGAACCACGTCTCCAGTTCAGTAATCAAGTCCTGGTCGTTAGAAAAACGACGTCCACGAAGCGGATTCTTCATGTTTGGAAACAGGAAGAAGTCACTCGGTGCCAAGTCCGGTGACTATGGTGGATGGGGCATGATTTCATACCCGCACTGCTGGGCAAGGACGATGGAGCCATGAGCTGCATGAGCCGGCGCATTGTCCTGAAGCAGACGAACGCCTCTGGACAGCATCCCGCGTCTTTTGCGCTTCATTTCTTCTCGTAACTTCTGGAGAAGGCTTTGGTAGTACGTGGAGTTGATAGTACGGCCACGAGGAAGGTAGTCGGTGAGTATTACCTCGCGGCAGTCCCAAAAGACGGTGAGCATGATCTTTCCCACAGAGGGTACCGTCTTTGCCTTCTTTGGTGGTGACAAACAAGAGTGTTTCCATTGTTTGTTCTGGTTTTTAGTCTCGGGGTCATAGAAATGCACCCAACATTCGTCCACAGTAACCAGTCTACGAAAAAAATCATCTTCGTCAGCATTACAAATGTCCAACATCTGTGCGGATGTTTCGGCTCGATGCTCCTTTTAGAATGGCGTGAGAAGGCGGGGAACCCACCTGAACCAGTTTCCCGTTAATTTCTCTTTCACACGGCACCCCGCGCGCGACATGTACGCGCGGGAAATGTAAACCAATAGTGTATCTTTACAATGATACACAGCAATTCCGCCTGTCTTAACGCTTTCTTAGTAAAGTGCAAAACTTTTCGACCGCCCCTCGTATATATATATATATATATATATATATATATATATATATATATATATATATATATATATATATATATATATATATATATATATATCTATATATATATATATATATATATATATATTTATTTATTTATTTATTTATATTTATATATTTATATTTATATATATTTATATTTATTTATTTATTTATTTATTTATTTATTTATATTACAAGTCTTCCAATTATAGGAACAAAATTTTATCAGCTGTGCTGTTACTCAATTATAGTAAATGTATCAGCTGTGCTGTTAATTACGTATATAAAATTTATCAGCTATGCTCTTATTCTTGTCTCTTGCTACGCTAACTCAGTTTTTCGTCCTTGACCGTTTAATGCTAACAATAGCCGACGGAAATGGTACTAATGTGTATTCATCTCTCAAAAGTTCTGTCCTTCTTAGTTTGATTCACACAACACCTGCTGAGGATCGTTCCTTTAGCCCACCCAAGACTGAGGGGGACTAAGGATGTAGCTCCGGTACAATCTATGTGCTCCTGCGAAGTTCCAGGCAGCTGGATTGACTCGAACATACGACCTCAGGCTGGATGACACGAATAAAACCTGTAACAAGTAAAAATAGGGGCTAATTTCTGTCCTCAAGCCCACCTATTTCTATTGTATATGAGATGAGCGTGTCTCAGGTGTCTGCGTGTAGGATGAATGACAACATGGCTCAGTATGAGTTAGCAATAGCGAGACAAGACAGGTGTCTACTTGCAAAACATTCTTTCTGATAAATTAATACATGAATACATCCAATAATATAAATTCAATACATGAATACATCCAATAATATAAATTCAATACATGAATACATCCAATAATATGTACACCTAGGTGTGGTACAACCATTTCCTTCCCCCTATAATATACCAGGCCCTCTCTGACAAGTGCTATACTGGCTGGTAACATATATCCTAACAATATTGTTGTGTTCTGATGATAGGAGTTATATGAGACGAGGACTGTTTTGGTTATATTTCAGTTGGTTTTATAGGAGACAATAGATTGGAGTTATATGAGACAATAGATTGGAGTTATATGAGTCCTAACAAGGACTGTTTTGGTTATATTTCAGTTGGTTTTATAGGAGACAATAGATTGGAGTTATATGAGTCCTAACAAGGACTGTTTTGGTTATATTTCAGTTGGTTTTATAGGAGACAATAGATTGGAGTTATATGAGACAATAGATTGGAGCACGAGTCCTATTGGTTTTCGTCTTCATCAATCATATCAGGAAATACAATCATTATACCTAATTCCCCAAGATACAATCAGTAACCTGATACATTCATAGTGAAACAATTTATATTAAATATATACAGGTGTAGGTAGTATAAATGACACACAACAAATACAACATTATATATCTGCTGTAGGCCTATTTTCCTACAAGTTTATAGTAAGTATACTTACCCTCTAAGATTTATACAAGCTAGATTTTGACTCGACTAGTGAAGCAAGTCACCCCGGTCCATGCAGGTAAGCATAAATCAATCGTGACAGCTTCTCTTCTCCAGTATGTCGTCTAGCTGGCTTCGTGTTGGTGTGTGATTTTGTATAAAACTCGCCCGTATATATGGTAACTTTTACTGCTTAAGGAATGCTGTTGATTGGTTCTCGGCGTGGCAAGCTGTTTGGTTATATGCGGTTTGGTACAATCCGTGACCGCGAAAAACAGGGCTTATGCCTAATTTTATTCTGGCTCAGAGACTGGTGAACGTTGCTCGTTGATTGGCTGGGGCATATTTGTATCTCGACACAGTGGATTAACTAAGAAGTGGGTTTACACACACGTTTTACGACACCAACTACCGACAACCTTTGGCTAAAAAGTATAAACTACAAGGCAGTGCGGCGAGGTTACGGCACATATATCTCACCTGCTGCTACGTTATAAAGCATTGGGTGTCGGAGTGGCTAAGAGGTATGTCCTCTGGCTCTAATTCTAAAGGTACCAGGTTCGGTTCCCATTATTAGGAAGTTATTTGATGGAAACATTTTCAGAACCAGTGGGTCCTAATAATGCTATACTCTCTCCTGATCTCCTGGGTGGTGAGATCGTATCCTAGCCTTCTCGAATAAGGGCAAGTTGTACATATTTAAATCCCTCGACAGTAGGAAATCATAAAGAGTAGGCCATACGGCCGTTGTCATGGCATAATTTACAAAATTAAGGAAACCTACCCGCCAAAAAAATATTTATACAATGTGCGATTTCTGTATACACACATTGGGATCCTCGCCGGTGCTACAGAGTTCATGCACTGTGCTGAGATCCTCCTTGTGCGATCTATGGGAGGAAATTGGAGCATTGATGGAGTTGTCTGTGTGCAATGAAGATGATCCTTAAAACCAAACCAAAGCTTTAGAGGTGTTTTATACAGGAAACTGAGCTAATCCACCCCACTCTCAGTGACAACCACCTATTTAGGGCCACTGAAGCTTATTCAGTATTCACAGTTAACCTCTATCTCTAGAGGTCGTTCATCATCTGTGTTGAGTGCGCATCATGGGGCATAGCGATTATGTTAAAGGGGAGTTGGAGAGAGGTCGCTTTGCACCATGTTGTACACTCACCAAACACAAAATAAATGCGATCATTAACTATGACTACGAAGTAGCGTAGAGTTTGAGTTTGAGTTTGAATCCCTGGGCGCGAGTTATTCACTCTTTTGCCCTTTAGGGTACGAGTTATTCACTCGTTCATACCCTTGAGCCAGTTATGGGAGGTGAGGTGTGGGCTTTGTTTCAACCCCAAGGGAGCATCCTAGACTCAGCGGTATTGTACACCAGGCCCATTTTGGCGTGCGTGCGATACCAAGAGGTTTGACACTCTCTACCCGGTGCAGGGGGGTTATATCTCCGAGACAAGACTGACACGAGCAATCAGTCACCGGTCATGGCACGAGCAGCCAGACAGCAGGTGGCGCGGTGGCGAAGCCACCGCCTCCACATGTCTGCCGAAGGTGGGCTTTCTTGCAACCCCAGGGAGCATCCTAGACTCAGAAGCATAATGCACCAGTCCCACTATGGAGTGTGTGCCATGTTCCGAGGTTTGACGGCTCTCTACCCTGCAAAGGGGGTTATATCTCCGAGACGATCGATCGTGGGCTTTGTTGCAACCCCAGGGAACCTCCCGTCGGGTAGCGAAGGTGCAATGCCACGAGACGAGAGGTTCTCTACCCTGCAAAAGGGGGTTATATCTCCGTGACAAGACGTATCTAGGCATAGGCGCAACCGGCGCCGAGCCTCTACCACTGCCAAGCTGCATTACCAAGAAGAAACAAGCTTTTGCCCATCTGAACTGGGAGGACCCGGACCCGGGACCAAACAGTCTCGATAGATCACAGCTCTGTTCATCAATGGCGTAGCAGCGACCGAGCCTCTACCACTGTCAAATGACGTTATCGGACACAGACACATATCACTGCCTCCACTTTACTGGGAAGAACCGAAAGCCGGAACCACACACAGTCTTGAGAGGACAAAGATCGCTTGCAACGAAGAGGGCAACGAAACGAAACGCTTGCCCCCACACGAGGGCAACGAAACGAAACGCTTGCCCCCACACGAAGTAGCGTAAAATGACGTAGAAGACATAGTTACAGGATTCCACAGTGTCGGCTGGTGTGGCAAGGTCCACTTATGGAAGTGTATTTGATTATACTTTAAAAGTAATCATATTGGAGGTAGATTTCGAGCAGAAATCTAGTGTAATCCTGATTCAATTGAGGATAAACCCATCTCGTCAAGGTAGTATGAGATTTTGGATAAGATTTAGGCGTGTATAGCCAAAGAGACATATTCGAACTAATCAAGGTTATCGCAACCGTTATGGAAGGGTATGAGTACTCGAATAAAATATATGATTGCCGACTAAAAGAGGATGTGCAGGATGGCACTGAATTGAAGCCGTATTGAGATGAAAGGATATCTAAAAATCAATATTCAAGAATATATAATGGAAATGTACGCCTACTATTTAACTTCTTCCCCTCTTAATTTAAAAACCAACTATATTCAATTACGCAACGATAGTTATTAGGGGTATATGCCAACTATCTCCGAAATACTAATTAACTTACAACTTGAAACTCACTGTCACTGTAATAATCTGCATTCCCGGCAACTAACAAAAATTAATCACAAAAAACACTGGACGGACACAACCGATTTTTACAACTCGAGAGCTGCAGGACCACCGCACGCTTCGCATTGTATTTACGTATCTGGCCATGACCCCGATCCAATCAAACCAGTGTTCAGACGTGAATCCGAAAGGTGCCGCACGCATTGTGACGGAATTACCCGAGAAACTTCGGGCGATTGCTACCAACCAATAAAAAACTGCACTATAAAAAGCGTCTGGGGAAACTGAAACTAGATTATACTCGTAGATTCTATGCGGGAAAATCCGTTATCCTGATGCGTGCGGTCCGAAAGCAGAACATTAGAAGAGAAATATTTTATAGAATAATAACTCAAATTTTTATTTTCCTTCGGGCATAGGTGTGCGCAGCACGCACAGCACACATAGAGAATACGCCACTGCATTCAACATACTAGAGTCAGAAGGAAAAGTTCCTTAACAGATGGACCTGAGAAAATTCACGGGGTTGCTCGTCCATTAGTCACCACTACAAACATATGCCACATTAAACAAACTTTTCAATAAGGAAACAGCTCCAAGATACAAGGTAGTGGAAAATACTTTCTCAAGAACAGTTATCGTTCAAGAAGGTCAAGGTCAAGGCGCAACTTTAGAACTTCAAGAAAGGAGCAAGGTTTGGAACAATCTAATTAAGACGAGAATATCGCCAGAAACAATTATCATCAGCGAGAAAAGAGTCGCAAACGGGACAGTCTGAATTATTTTATTGACTTGGGAAATTTTAACCGGCAACACAAGGTAGTGACGTCATATCCCAGCTGCCAAACAATCGAAAAGCCTTTACAAGGAAACGCAAAATTTCAATCAAAATCAGCATCCTTCGTTCAACACGTCGAATAGATCTACGAAGCATCGAAGATTACAAGACCAGCTTCGCTAGAAAGGAGAACTTTCCAGGATCTGGGTGAAATTGTTCCTTCGTAAAATCAAACAGTCTAAACCTAGGACTGGGACATTTTGCCACTGCAGATAAGTTCATGTTCAAATAGCGAGATGTATTGTTTGATCATCTGAATACCCAAACGTCACTCTTTTCTTGCTAATCATAATCTTTTCTCATTATATTATACGTTTATCATCTTTATATGTAGTGTGGGATTGGCTAGTAGGGCTTAATATTTCTGGAGCTTCTTCGAAAGATACAGAAATGTTTACGATTCTGTAGGGTTTTATTTAATGCATTGTCAAAGAAGTCCAGTGATTACACTGTGGAGTATTTGTCTTTGATAATCCATTGAATATATTTAATAATTGTTTAGTTGTGTCGTCGAGGTATTTCGTTTACTTTAGTTAATATTTTTATTTACGTAATAAGTCATTGTTTATTCGTCTGTTCACTATCCCCATCTTGTCTTCTTGTTATATTCGAATATGACTTTCTGTAATCGTACGTCAATTTTTGTCTTGTCTGATTAATTACTATTTTGATACACATTTTCTTTATGCATGTACTTGCTATACTTATTTTCTTTTAGCTGTCGTGGAATGTTTTGTGATTTGTAAATCATTATCTTTGGCTAACTTCTGCCATTCATTACCATTGGATTTACCATTGCTCTTGTATTAATTGAATTGACATTACATTTAAAAATATATTATAATTGATATTGATAATTAAATAATCTGCATAATTACCTACAAACATGTCATCCTTGGAAGATTTCAGACAGGAAGGCATTAGAAATTAGAGGATTATGCGGAGAAGAAATATGATGAATATTTAGAGCGTCTTGAAAGGATAGAACAACGCGAGGCAGTTAAACGTTCTGATGAACTTAGGAGGTTGGAATTAGCCCAAAAAGAAAAAGATCGCGAACATGAAATAGCCATGGAGAAATTGAAAATGGAGACAAGAGAAAAAGAAATGGAAAGAGAGCATAAATTAAAAATGGAGGCAAAGGAGAAAGAAGAGAGATTAAAAATGGAATCGAATGCTCTGGCACGAGATGCAATGGAAAGAGAGCATAAAATGAAAATGGAAGAGAAAGAAATTGAATTAGCAAAAATCCAATCTCAAGCTTTCGGTGATAACTTTGGATCAAATAATGATCTTGGATGCCAAAATTCAAATTGCCTAATTTTATCGATACTCGAGATTGTATCGATAGTTTTATAGAAAAATTTGAAATGAAAGCAAATGATATGAAAATACCTAAATATCGTTGGAGTAATTTATTATCAGATCATCTAACAGGAAATGCCCAGAAATGTTTCATGCAACTAGATCAACAAAGTCGATTAGACTTTGATATAGTAAAGCAAGCCTTGTTAAGAAAATTTAGGTATACCGAAAAAGGTTTCAGGGAAAAATTTCATGCAATTTTACCTGATAAAAAGGTTGACTTCGGAGAATTTATCTCCTCTATAAAAATGTACCTCAATCGTTGGATTGAGTTAGCTGAAGTCCCTAAGACTTATGAAGGAATTATTGATTTAATGTTAAGAGATAAGGTTCTTTCGGCATGTAGCGCCGACTTAACAGCTTTTTTGCAGGAAAGACGTCCCAAGACCATTGATGAGTGTGAGAAACTCGGTCGACAATATGTCGTCGCCCATCCAAACAGAGATATCAAGAAATCTGCACCAGATGATTCATTACCGGTGGGTGCTGCCTATCATGACTATGGAGACTACCGTCAACGTTCTAAAAGTTCAGATGGTAGAAACAGGTTTAATTTTAACTCCTCCAATAGAGGAAGATACAATTTTTCAAGAAGGTATTCTCCTGCACCATATGAGAGAAATAGGTTTCAGAATTTCTCTAAAAGGGGTCGTGGATACCAGAATGATAGAGGAAGTGATGGTACCCATTATAAAGGGTATAATGAAAGACCACAATATAGTGGCGGATTTAATCATTACAATGATAATCAAAGGAATGATGAGGTAGACAATACTAGAAGGTCTAGTAACCAAGGTGGTAAACGACATGAAAGCAGAAACAAACGCCATGCCAATGTTTGCGCAGAACATAGTAGGAGTGATACAGATCATGCTAATGCATGTGTGTCCTATTCATCCACCAACGAGAATATAGTAACACATCATGAAAATGTTGCTGTTACAGATACTATAAATAATGAGCATTGTCCAGGTTGTAAACCTTTATTTCAACCTAATGAGAAAGTGATATTGAGTTGCGGTCATGCGTTACCCACTCTAATGTCAGTCTCTGCTACTGATAGATTAGATGTGCAGCATGGGTTGGTGAATGGTCAACCCGTCTCTACTATTCGGGACACGGGATGCTCAACGATTAGCCTACGTTGTTCTTTAGTTGACGACACAGCTCTTACTGGGCGTTACGTAAAGTGTATTACATTTGGTGGAAATATTGAGTTATACCCAACAGCAACTGTATCGTTATGTACACCATTCTTATCAGGCCAAGCTGAAGTATGCTTGTTGCCTGAACCACCAATTGATCTTATAGTGGGAAATGTGGCTGGTGCTAGGGAATGTTCCAAGGCTAACATTGAAAAATGGACTCACCAGCACTCATTACGCACAAAGGCCTCGGGTACACATATCCATAATACACAAATTAGTTGTACACCATCTTCATATAGTACCATTCGACATTCTCATAGTAGATCATCTCCACATTCTGCTGAAAGAGATACTGGACGTACTATTAAGGTCCGTAATGTTCCTTCTCGCGCCAAATGGTGGTCGCTCAGAAAATTTTTTCTTTATGCGGGACATATTCAACACGTTAATACTATGGCATTTATTCGTTTCCGCTCTACGTCTGATGCCAACAGAGCTGTTAAGCTCATGCATATGTCATCATATGCTGGCCATATACTCGATGTTCGATTACATCATCATCTCTGACATCACATTGATTACGCTCACCACGCACTTTATTTTGCGTTCTCGTGTGCATTACTTTTCTAGTTTAGAAATACATCTATTGATATAATAGTCTGTTAACTACACTTCTTGGTTCTTCTACATTCTATTGCATTTCTTATCTATTACTATCCTATACGTTTGGACTTACATTATCTTTGATTTTACTATTTTTGCTGTTCAGTCAGAATCATTGACTCATTGAGAACTTTACTTTTCTATCTACCATTGTCTGTCTTGACGTGCAAGGGTGCACCATTGAAAGTCAGATGGTCGGACAATTCTAATCGTTCTTTGAATTTGATAAAAACTGCATTTTCAAAGCATCCTATTCTAACCATACCTGATGCTCGGAAAATATTTTTTCTCAGAACTGACGCATCGGGGACAGGAATAGGGGCCTGTTTGATGCAACAGTGGGACGACAAGCTTCATCCTTGTGTCTATATCAGCAGAAAGCTTCTACCAGCACAACAACGCTATGCAGCTGGAGAAAGAGAGTTAATTGCGATTGTCTGGTCGATTTCAAAGCTCTCTAAGTACCTGATCGGCCGAAGATTTATTTTACAGACAGATCACATGCTGCTGACAGCACTGAAAACAAAGACATACAACAACCCAAGATTACACCGATGGTTCTTGTTGCTGCAGGAATTTCATTTCGACATCCAACCTATTCGGGGATCTGATAATTGGTTAGCAGATCTGCTGTCGAGATGGTCTAATGACAATAATTGAAACTATGTGTCCGAATGGAATGTCATATCATGCACAGTTATTCAATGATTTCTAGAAGATGAACAGATTGTCACAATAATTACAAACACAAAAGTGCTATGACTATTTACGCTGACTAGTTACTATACAGCAGTGGACATAGAAATGGCTGACTTAATATTCCATGATTCCTATGGATATAACATAAATGAACTGGAATAGTGACTTTATTCAGAATGTTCACATTGACTATACTGTACAGCATGTACAGAGGTGCTAGTGCATTCACATTGGAAACATACAGACTCACTTACATATAAACTATGTGATATTAGACACATTGACATATGGAATTCTATTTCAGGAAAGTGACACAAACTTGATAGACAATAATTAGTTTATTTATTTATCACATAACTTTTAGTGACATTTTATTTGCACTTCCAATTATTTAATGGAAATTGAGCAGGTAATCGAAATTGATCGTTTTTAATCGAAATTAATCGTATTTAAGACGAGGGGGTAATGTTGAGTGCGCATCATGGGGCATAGCGATTATGTTAAAGGGGAGTTGGAGAGAGGTCGCTTTGCACCATGTTGTACACTCACCGAACACAAAATAAATGCGATCATTAACTATGACTACGAAGTAGCGTAAAATGACGTAGAAGACATAGTTACAGGATTCCACAGTGTCGGCTGGTGTGGCAAGGTCCACTTATGGCAGTGTATTTGATTATACTTTAAAAGTAATCATATTGGAGGTAGATTTTGAGCAGAAATCTAGTGTAATTCTGATTCAATTGAGGATAAACCCATCTCGTCAAGGTAGTATGAGATTTTGGGTAAGATTTAGGCGTGTATAGCCAAAGAGACATATTCAAACTAATCAAGGTTATCGCAACCGTTATGGAAGGGTATGAGTACTCGAATAAAATATATGATTGCCGACTAAAAGAAGATGTGCAGGATGGCACTGAATTGAAGCCGTATTGAGATGAAAGGATATCTAAATATATCAAGTGGAATTCCTAAGGATAGAATATATAAAGGAAAATAATTAGGCTATGGAAGCACTCAAAAGGAGATAAGTCTTGTTAGCCCAGAGAATCGTGAAGAAGCATATACTTATGCAAAAGGAAGAATCGATGTTTTAAATGAACAATGTCAAATGATAATAAGAGCAATGTGTCGCTCACATAAGTTCCTGTGTTAAATAAAGTGAAAGTCATAAAACACAGAAGTTTTCAAGAAATGATTTTCAGTTGGAAGCATGAGTGTGTAGAGATAGAACCAGCTAATATTTAATGACAGTTGGTCATATGAAAGAAGACTTAGAATACGCAGAACAGTTCGATTACGAATAAAACAGTGGCCAGAATTTTGGTGACTAAATTTCAGAACATTAACAATATCCCTAGACACCATTCAACATACTAGAGTCAGAAGGAAAAGTTCCTTAACAATCTGCTACTAAGTTGATGTATATGGTTAGATGACAACCTCCTCCTCCAGAAAAAGTAAGTATTAACCTTAAATAAATCAACAAAGACAAAAACATCAAAATGAATTTAATTACAATAAATGAAATACGAGAAGATACAGTAAACCAAACTTAAGTTCCGCTAACTCTCAAATGTAAAGAGATTTATATTAAATATCATGGAAAGGGATACTCCATATACACATTAGTCATTGTGAAATGTCGTAATAACTAATTGCAGAATATACAGACTGAAAGACACAGCAAAAGAAAAACAACAAATAGAAGATGCGACATTAGAATAAAGAGCATTATGCAGCCAAATTATAACAGGAAAGATATATATATATATATATATATATATATATATATTAGCAAATTATAACCCATCAGGGGTTTAACAGTTTATTTCATGCATACGATATACCTGATATTCCTCGCACATGGGTTGAACAGCTACTGTAATTTATTTTGTTATTTTTATCTTTTAAATTAAAACTTCTCACTACTGGCAGTCTCTTTCTCTGCAAAATATCGTGTTTTTAAAGAATCTCGTACGTTTATCATTCTTCATGTTCTTATAAAGGGGAGGTTTCACCAATATTTTGGCATTTTGTTTAAAAATTATCATTTAACAATATTGATGCTACAGTTTAGTGTCACCATTTTTCTACCCAATGCTATGTTTTTTATTGCAGTTTTCAGCTTAAAAATATTTTAAATTAATTTTTCAAATACGTATGTTCAGCCACAAATCAGCTAATTATATATGCAAAAAAATTATTTTGTTATAACTTTTTTATTTATTAACATATTTTAATAATTTTTTCGGTATTTAGTCCAGCCAGGGCATTAGATTTACATTTTTAACAGTTATGAACCTTAACATAAAATAAAATTTCATTGGCTGAAACTTCTCATGAGGGTCAAAAAATAGCCAGCTTCAACCAATAAGAATCAAGTTTACATTGGACTAGGCTTGCTGCAATATTTACCTTTTGAAACACGAGGACAGATTGTGAAGTCGAATTTGCGATTTTACTATTAGATTTAGGCCTATAGTGATTTCTTATTGAATAAAATGGATTGTGTTAATAAATCAACAGCATCAGGTAAAAGAAGGAAGGATAGGCCCATTAAGAGGAAATTTAGAGGTAACAGGTATTCTGGTTCTCTTAAACAACCGAAAGTCACAGACACATGTTAGACAAATGAAATATCGTCAAACTGTCATTCTCAGCCAGCTGAAAGTAAAACTCTAAACACATCTGCATCATTCTGCAAATTAAATAGTGTTACTTCCACAGCTGTGAAACACACTGATCCTGAAACTATTGAAGGATACAGAATTATCACCATTGAAAGCGTCTTGGACTTTGTTAAACAGTTCCCATGTCCAAAGTGTTTGACATCACCTGTCACTACGAGCAGTGAGCAGAACCAGTTTACAGAGTCTTTATACACAGTGAATGAGACTCACTATAGCCTGTCAAGTTCATTTACTTTCACTTGTATATTTTGTTGTGAAAGTTTTCAACTATCTTCATCTGCTGAAAATATAAATTTAAGGTTCCAGATGTCAATGTTTAGCATAGGAATAAACAAAGAAAAAAGTAAACGTTTTCTGACAAATATGAATATGCCTCCATCAGTAGCATCAGCAACACACAGTGAGTTGAAAAGGATAATTTTGCATGCTACAAAAAGATGTGCAGAAGAAAGTATGGAGTCTGCTGTCAGAGAATTAAAATCAGATGTTAAGACAAATGAAGTTACTGTGTCATGTGAAGGCACCTGGCAGCGGAGAGGGTTCTCAAGTAAAAATGGCATAGCAACAGTTCTGTCTGTGAACCCAGTGAGAGCAGCAAAAGTTGTTGATGTAGAAATTTTGTCCAATTACTGTGATGCTTGCAGTAAGGCTAGAAAGAAATATAAAACAGATGAAGAAGTTGCAGTGTGGATGACAGGTCATAAATCATGCCAAAAAAAAATCATGAGGGTGCCTCTGGTCTGATGGAATCAAATGGAATGATTAATATTTTTAGAAGATCTGAGGAAAAACATGGTTTGAAGTATGTAAAATATCTTTGAGATGGGGATTCAAAAAGTTTTAAATCTGCTGCCGAGGCAAAGCCACAAATGTATCCTGGACTTCAAATCGAAAAATTAGAATGCTGCGGCCATGTTCAGAAACGAATGGGACGACGTCTCCTTGATAAAGTTGCAGAATGTAAAGGCAAGCAGTATGAAGAAGATGGGAAAAAGTATAAGGGTATTGGAAATTTTGGAAGATTAACAAAGAGTGCTATTATGAGAATACAAGGTCATTACGGTGCCGCAATAAGAGGAAATATTGGTTCAATTTCCAATATGAAAAAAAGCATAATGGCCATTCTCAAGCATCGTGCTGCAGATCATGAAGATTGTGGAGATTGGTGCCCAAAGGATATAAACAAGGCTAACAAAAACAGGCTGCCTAAATTTGTCATTTAAGAAATTCAGCCTGTCTTTGATGAATTGTCTTCAGACTTCTTCTTGTCAAAATGTCTTCATGGAGGAACACAGAACTCTAATGAGTCTTTCCACAATCTGATCTGGAACAGATGTCCCAAAGCAGCATTTGTAGGAAGAGACAGATTAGAACTTTCAGTTTATGATGCTTTGATAGTTTTCAATGATGGAGAACTTGGGAAAAGAGGAATTTTTGAAAATCTTGGTCTATCTTTTGGGAAATACTGCTTCAAAGGATTTTCTGGTTTTGACTCGGCTCGAGTCTCTGCTTCCCTAAGATCATATGATATGAAAAAAAGCAGAATACAGTCACAGAAAATCTTTCCTGGATCATAAGAATACCAACAAAGAGAATGGATATGCAGGTGGTGGATTCTAATGTGAGTATGACAATTTTAAGGCATGTTTTCCCTGTATTTTGCAATTTTCTACGATATTGTTTTTCAGCAATTTTGATGACATTACGTCAGGATTACTCAAAATATTTTAAAGCTAAAGGCTTTAAGCTTTGTATACTGTGATCTCATACTGTATGTAGTGCTTGTCCCCTTCTAATTTTAAAAGTATAAACCTGTAACTTTTTGATCAGTGAATTTTTAAAGTATCTCCACCCTGTATTTTTATAAAGAAAAATGGGTCTAATTTTTGAAAATTCATAAAAAAATCACTCTGACAGTTTATAAAGATGAAACTAGAAGGGAGTCTTGAGAATGCTGTGATCTATGTGCAAGCCAAATTCCAATGTCCTATCTTTGCAAATAAAGTGCATCTTGACACAAAACAGTTTCTATTTTTAGTAACAATATGCAAATTAGGACCCAATATAATTATTTTCCAAGGATTCAGCATTTTTTATTAGATGCTTTGATATCCTAAACATGCCCAAAAGAATTGGAGCTTGTAAAGTCAAAAATAAGAAAAATATAATTTTAGGTGAAACCTCCCCTTAAATTTAACTCCTTAGATTTCTAACCTGGTTGTGGTGAGAGACATGAAAAAAAAAACGTTAAGGTTAAATGAATGAAAGAACAAATTGACATCTTTACAGCGTAAAGAAAATAGGCATTTAGCCTGTTTACATGATTGCCCAGTGGAACACAGCAAATTAATGTCGTATAAATAAATAAAAATATATCATGAATTCGTATTACAAGTAAACTATATAACTATTATCGTCGCTATTAACGAATTAAAATAAACACTTAAACTAGTGATATAATAATAAACATTAAGTATACCAAGAAAACTTCTTCGTACACTCTAAGACGTCTACTTGAATATTTTTCAAAGAAACGAGTGGTCAGCTTGAGGCTATTTGTATCTTCATAGAGTTTTTCCAGGAATTGTACTGGTGACGGCAATAGGTACTTTCTCTGTTCCTCATATATTGGGCATCTTTAAAGCATATGTTCAGCAGTCATTTTATCAGTGCCACAGTTACACTCATCAGTAGTTCCTATCTTTAGCTTGTTGAATAGATGATATCCCAATCTGTTGTGGCCCTTGCGAAATCTGAAAATTACCACTTGTTCTCTTCTGCTGAACTGGTAACATGCATATTTTTTTATTTTTTTTGGGTGGCCTGGATTCTCTGCATCCCATTTGTTCCTGTATCAGATTCTGATTACCAGGAAATAACAGGCGTTCTGATATTAGTATTACGTGGTACATGCTATGAGATACTCAAGCTCATGGGGAAACTGCACACAAATAAATTCATAATGATTTAGCACAGGAGTAAAGATTTTTGTGAAAGTGATATAGTTGACTTTATAGGTATAGGTAAACCAACAGGACAAGGGGCGAAGGGCGAGTGTCTGGCGCCTTAAAACCAGATTGCTCCAGGTACATTTTTGTATGTACCTGCAAGGATACTTAGAGAGGAGATGGGCACCGCCAAGCAAACTTCTTGCCCACTGAAATGCTATGATGGAAAGTCAAATAAACACCTATGCAGGCCACCAAGAGCCACTTTTGTCAGTAGTGAAACGTCGAATGCTTGCCTGGTTTGGGCATGTAACTCGTCATGACTCCCTTTCGAAAATGATTCTCCAGGGAACAGTCGAAGGTAAACGGAGAAGAGGAATGCAAAGAAAATCCTGGACTGATAACATCAAAGAATGGGCAGGGCACGGTTTTTCCACACTTGTACGCATTGCTGAGGATAGAGAGGAGTGGAGGACCCTGTCTGTTAATGCTTCCACCATGGCACCCCTACGACCCATGACGGGTTATGGGTTGAGAGAGAGAAACCAACAGCATAGCTGAATGAAATATGGAAGAGATAATTCATGTTAATCAAGATCAGGGAGAATGGCACCGCCTATAGAATATGGGTAACATTTAAGTTTTAAAATGTACCTGGGAATGATGGAGCTGTTTTATGTAAGATTTGATAAATACATTTATAGTCGTGGAACAGGGAGAACTGTGTAAGGGGAAGAATATTAACTTGTGTAAATAACTGAATATTAGAAACAGTGTGGTCGGAGGAATCTGAACATGATCAAGACATTTAAAAATCGAAGCACAACTGTGACTCCAAACATTGGAGCAATAGATACGATGGCTTTTAATATGAGCACAGATGAATGTGGCTTCCTAGCTCGGTGGTCCAAGGTTCGATCCCTATTTGAGGTGGGATTTTTTATACCGCAAACGGCTCCGGAGTCAACCCAGCCTCATGAATTGGGTACCAGTGCAACTCTGGGAAGGTTAAGGTGGCCGGCGTGATGCTGACTACATCACCCTTAGTGTGCCGACGGTCAAGAAAATATGGGCCTAACACTATATTCCCAATATGCCTCAACGGGCGTGTAACGCGATCCTTTACCACTTTTTTTTTATAGATGAATGACAACCTAAGTTTGGGTATACAAAGTGCTTATTTTTAAAGTTGATAGAGTTTCTGAGAAGTAATCCTAGCTGCATTTTGAACGTGAGGATTCCAATGCAATGATTATCAGTGTTGTCGACTCAAGCCAGTGGACTCAAACTTGAGTTGGGCTTAAGTCATTACAGCGTCTTGACTCACAAGTTTTATATTAGCGACTCAACTCAGGACTTGCCACTTAAGGCGAAAAAACTTGCCCCGCTCAACTAAGATAGCATTTATAAAATGTAACATTGAAATGTTTTCTAAAATGTACTCGTAATACTGAAAAGTAAACACTGTTTCTGGGTAATTTTGTGTAAAAATGTCAGATATTCCTTGATCAATAAAAGCAGTCAGTAAATAAAATGTCAAAAACAGTGATTACTTTATTTCTTTATTATTTATAGTGATTGATGTGATTTTCTGAATAAATGTGATTGTGGTCATTAACAGTGTTAGATCAAAAATGAGACTCGACTTCAAAGCTACTGATGGAGAACTTGTGTTTGGCTTAAGACTTGGACTAAGAGACGATAGGAAAGACATAGAGATAACTCTGATGATTGGTCTACAACTATCAAACCACTTAAATAATATTTGAAAGCACAACACTCACTATCACTAGAAACTGTACTAAAAGTTGACCTACCCAGGGAACTACAAAACATAATAAAATCTTATATTACCAAAACAAAAATTAACATATAAGTACCAGAGCAAAGGAGAAAGTTTAAAGTAAAAGAAAATATAAAAATAAAATATTCACCACAAATATTCACTGCAAAAGTAAGATAAATTTCGAAACATTACACATCAGTGCATTCCAAATATATATACATGAGTTAATATCAAGGGCAATAAATAAGAAGGTAGCACACAATAAATCAGAGCACAAACATACCAAAACTCAACAGGGTGAAGGGAGATATACTCAAAAACATGGAAGAGATACACCAACAGATCTTAGAAAACGCTACAGCAAACGCCAGAGAATTTAGTCTGGAAAAAAAACCTTGTATACGGTACTATATGGAAAAAAGGAACACTGTATACCCAAATTATAACCTATATGGGGTTGAACCAGGTATCCCATGCACAAAACAAAATTCAATGGTTTGTGCAAGGTCCTAAAATCAACAACAACTATCAGCATCTCCAATAACCTAAACTCAGAACTTGCAATAAGTTCAACATTAATGGATAGTGAAAGCAGTTTACAAGGATAGTGTTGAATTTTTTGGAGATCGGATATAAAAAAAGTTTTTGGTTTTATGGATGTTTAAGGGCATGGAATTAGTATTGCCTCATGCTTGTACAGTATTTAGATGATGTTCAAATACCCTGGTAACTCAGTTGAGCTTATATCTGAGCCTTCTACAATAAGCATGGTGTAATCAGCAAACACCATGCAGCTGTCATGGGACAGGGATGATGACAGATTATTAATTTTTTTATTAATTAAATAACGAAAGACATAATTTGGAGCCTTTGGGGAAATTTAGAAGCTGGAGTTTAACAGCACCCTGTGTCTGGTGTGTGACAGATGACAGCTGGTTGTGATAATCCTCGTGTCAGTCCCCGAGCCCAGCCAGCACTTAATGCCTGTCATTTTCTTTGTCTCTGTTCTTCTTCTCCATCACATCTTTCCTTTAATTTTATTTATTGGTTATTTGTCCCCCTCCTCGGGGTTTGGAGGGTTAGCTGTTCTAATCTTCTTCTTCTTCTTCCTCGTTCGCCCTGAAAAGGACGGTGGTTGCGTTGTGTCTGTTACGCCGTAGCTGTGATATCTGCACCTTTCGGTCGACACATCCGACTTCTGCACGGCATTTTTTGGGACCGGGTTTGCCTTCCCTCTTCGATCCGTACTCGCTCAGCCAGACTGCACTGCTGCAGACTGTTTCCAGGACCACCACGTGGAGGTGGAGTACGGTCTTGACCAGCTCTGGTTCGCTGATCCTGATGCAAGCAGTCAAGCTATGGGTCGCTGACTGCATTCTCTATTGCTGCATTAGAAATTTGTGTTAGATCTTTACTTTTGTTTGTTTTGTTTTTTTGCATTAAATACTTAGAAGAAGCAGAAAAATATGTCAAGAGCCATATTTTCAGAAAAATAGAATGACTTTAAGCAGAGATAAAATAATATGCTAAAAATGTGAATATATAAAGGAAACGAGAACAAATTAGCAATTAAAACCATGAGAAGTAGTGTTTACAAAATTGTTTTATGTTCATGGAGGAACCCTTAACATTAATTTTCATTTAACATTTCATCTTTAAACATTTTTACAGATCAGAAAATGTTTACAGTGGGCTGTACAGTTCAATTACTGCTAAATTATTGTCTAGAATGTTTGTTGTATTGTAATAAAAATAACTGTAGCATTTTTCTACTTTTTGTTCTTTTTAAATATCAAAATGTGGTGTCAAAATAGAGTTTACATAAACTTCATAATTAAAGGTCATATGAAAATGCAATACAAGATGATGTTCTAGTGGAATCATAGCTGGGAAACACTGTCTTAATATATGAAATAATAATTTTTTTTAAAAACAGAGCAATCATTCATAAAACAAGAATGTGAAATATAATTATCAAAATCAGTATTAAACATGATGAAAGACAATCATATCCAACAGATCAATTTTTCTAAATGCAGCGTATAAAATTGCATGCCTGTTTCATATTCATCAAGGAGTGTAAAACTTGGTATAAACAGAAGGATGCTAGAGTACATAAGTCTAAGACACTGCCAGCTAATTCTACTCTAAATAATTGAAAAAATGGCAGCCAGCAAAAAAAACAAACAAACTTGAAGGTATTTGTGAAAGGAAACAGACAACATAACAGAAACATGCAACAATTTACAGATTGGAAATATTATTGGTGTAGAAGAACTTAAACCCTTGCTGAATGTGAAGATTGGAGGCTAAAAAGTAGAGAAAGACATTATTTTACAACATAAGAAATGATGGACTAAACTATAATGAACAGTGTTTCAGAAGACATAAAAAGAAAATGGACTGAAAATCACATGTGGTCAGGTTCCAGAAAGGAAAGACATATAAGGATAATAAAAACCTGCTTGCCGCCAATTGTAACACTTTAAATCTAAGACAAAATTAGCTCAAAACATTCCCAATATCCTTAAATTTTTGCAAACTACAATTGAATGGTTTTTAAAAAATGCAGCCACACTTGCAAGACAGGATGTGATTTCTATTTATGAAATTTTGAAATAACAGGTTCTGGCTATGTTACCTAGGTCACACCTATGTTTACCAAGTCCATGAAGCTTTTGAGCTCTAGTCACAGACATTATTGCTGTGGATTCAATATCTGTTTGTGACTTTTGTGGAAACTAAAAACAAAAAAATTGAAAGACATGAGTGTTCCCACGAGTATAACAACACAAATGTAAAGCTTCTAGTTCAGTAAAGAATATTAATTCCTAATGCTTATCCAAAATGCTTGAAGTAATTACAGCGGAAATCTTACTGGAGAGTGTTATCAGTGATTGTTCAATTAATGGTTTGACCTCTTCCAATTTTCAGAGCTTTCTATCAGCTGCATGTGCAAAAATTTTATTTACAGTTGTTTTTTTAAAGAAGCGATAAGTTAAGAGGTAAACTAAATCAGACAAACCAAAATGTTGACTGTCCAAATCTTTAAAGCCCAACTCATGGATCCTACAAAGACGTGCAGACTATGGGCTGAAAAAAAATGCCTTCCTGCTGCAACTGAACATGACAAATAGTCCAACTTTTGACTGTCCCAGTAAAGCTAATTTTGATCTAGGGTTGACTAGGTAGGCTTATCAAAATGAACTAGAGACAGGGACCGTACATTTTAATTTCTTTGATATCATCTGCCTTAAATTTTTTTTACTCAGAACACAAATTTCTCTGGTTTTTTATTCCATCACCCTCTCTCTACAGTCTTTTCTTACTTATACCTGTATAAATATTCCAGAACCGTACAATAATCAAAATTGTGTGAATCATAATATAGGAAGGGCCGTTCTTTTACAGACAAAATAACTATAAAGTGAGAAATCTATTTTAACATATAGCAGATACTGTGAGCAATGGTTCTGCATATATTCTAGTCGCATTTAACTTTCACTGCACATTTCTTTTAATTTTTTGTTGTTGTTGCATAAGTTCTCCATTGACTAAGCCAAACCTATAATGGACAAGAGAATTCATATATATTCAGATACAACACAGCTCTTTTGATTATTATAATTCACATGTTATTTTATAAGACTATAATAACATTCTATATTTCATACATTTCAAGTTGTACAGACAGATTACATTTCTATCATGTAAATATCATTCAAATTAAAGAATTTTAGCTCTATTTAGAGTGAAAAATAGAAGCAACAATTAATTAAGTAACATTTAGATGTATTTTTCATGTCACTATGACATTAGTCATTCATGATTTCCTTCCACTATTTTCAGAACTCCTTTGCACATGATCTATATAAGGAACAAATTAAGTAGTAAACATTTGCAACTAAAATGTATTATCAGTAAACAACACAATTAGACAGTAGGTGAGGAAAAAATACTGACACTCTAGAAACCTGAAAAACAGGCCTGACAAAACTGTCAACTCTAAATGCACCTCAAAGTCCACACAGAAGGAAAACATAAGTTGTCCAGCTAGCATTCTTTCACTGACCATGAACTTCCCACTGCCCCCACCTATTTACTGTTTTAATAGACAGGATCAGAAATCCAATAAATGGAAATACTTTTTTACACTGTTTTTGTTTTCTGTGCATCTATATTTGATCTATTTTTAAAATATAGCATTAAGATTATAGTCCGTTCGGAAATTCGTGCCCACAGAAAGCGTCAATTTTCTCCAAAACTGTTTGTTGTATGGACATAAATTTTTGCATGCAGTCTTAGATTTTCCATGCAGTTATTAATATATTTTTTGCCCTTACAAAACTCATGTCATGTTCGAATTTTCTTCTTTACGTTATATAAAAAAAACTCTTACTGCTGTCTGGGTTAATTTTTAGTAGTTTTACAGGAAAGTTACAAAATCCGTTCAAAAATATTTTTTTTTTGGTTTGAATTAGTGTAGTGACTACATGTCCGCACGAGTGCGCACCTATTGTACACAGTCGCGAGTAACTAATTCAAACAAAAAGAAATATTTTTGAACGGATCTTGTAACTTTTCTGTAAAACTACTAAAAATTAACCCAGACAACAGTAAGAGTTTTTTATATAACGTAAAGAAGAAAATTCGAACATGACATGAGTTTTGTAAGGGCAAAAAATATATTAATAACTGCATGGAAAATCTAAGACTGCATGCAAAAATGCATGTCCATACAACAAACAGTTTTGGAGAAAATTGACACTTTCTGTGGGCACGAATTTCCGAACGGACTATAGTAAGACATACACCATGAGCAGAAAACAGCAAATCTTATATTGACTTAGTCTTCATCTTCAAGATCAGTAGAGCTGTTCTCACCATCAGCCCTATCATGATTACTTTTACTTGATTCTCCATACATGACATTCTGAGTTGCCTTGTTGAATGCTGCATTGGTAACATTCAGATTCATGTGGCTGGCGTAAACTGAGATACTGGAGAGGAAATAGAAAGGAATCACTAAATTTATTAGAATAATATGTCCAATATATAAGGCCCTATAAGGCAAAGACATTCACTACAGTTCACCTTCTGAAGGAGCACTAACCTTCAACAAGTTTGTTACCAGGTCTTCCTGTCCTATGCTATCAACTCAAGATTTGTCCATGTCCTTTGTATCCCTTTCTTTACTGTCTCCATTTCTCGTCTCTCAGATTGCTGAGAGATCTTTTACCACGGGGATTTCAGAACAAATACTGCCTTGTAATGCTGTCAGCAGCTTTCTTCTATGTGTGTCCTATCCATCACCAGTGTCTTCTTCATATCTCTTGTCCCACTGGAATTTGTCTGGTTCTTGCTATCACTTCTACGCTGATGATCGTGTCATACTATTTCAATCCTAATAATCTCCCAAAGAACCATTTGTGAAAGTCTGTAACTCGTTGATGGTTGTTTTAAGGTAAAGACATGCTTGTTCCAGCATTCTTTTTCTTTTAAAGAACAAAATACACTACCTCCAAAAACACACAGACCTCTCAAAAACATTATGAGATTTAGCAAAACACACAGACCTCTCAAGAACATTATGAGATTGAACAAAACACAGTTGTACAGAATATATAAATGCTGTCATTTATCAATTTATAATATAACATAGCCAATTTTTGAGGACCAGTTGCAGTAGCGGCTCCATACTCCATAAATAGCATTAAGGAAAATGATCATAGTCAATCTTTGTTTGCTTCATGCTGCTCACCACTCATTTCTATTTACGGCATCAGTCTATTCTTTTCTTTTTTTTTAAATTTTTTTTTTTTATATTTGTGAGTTCAGCCTTGCACTATCATTCATCTTTGTCATATAATTGTTTTGGAACCTTCCATTGGTTTTGTTGTACTTTATTTGTATCTGTATTATATTTCCAGGGGTCTCTAAGAATAGGATATACCGTTTCCTCAGACATGTCATACGAGGTGACTAATATGAACTTGTCCTTGGGGCTAGCAACCTCATCATGTAAATATTTGCTACATAAATAACAACTGCATAGTAGCTTTGATCAGGGTTCCTGTGGGGGGGTGTGAGGGTAGCAGCAGTGGTGTCTGCATGCACCATAGGAAGCGAGAAGGAAACTGATGATGATGATAATATTAACAAGTCTATGGAAGTAGGTATGACATGCCATCAGGAAACAACCAACCAGTATAAACAGACATGACATCAGAAAGCAACCAACCAGTATAAACAGACATGCCATCAGAAAATAACCAACCAGTATAAACAGACATGCCTTTGACTGGAACCTACAAGGTAAGATAAGAGGAATGATGATAAAAAGAACCCGAAGAAGAACAGTGGAAGAAGAATCTAAAGTAAAGTGAATTAAATGATTTTTTTAAAAAATAGACATCTTAAAACATAAACTAAGGAGAATCACGGCTGCAAGGAAAATATACCGTTTTTAAAGTATACGAAAGAAAGGAATATATTCAGACAGTATTTAGAGTAAAGTCAGACCCTACGATGCCACCTTGCTATGTAACTACCTACATGTGATAATCAAATAATTCAATAAAAACAAACTTTAACTTTATAAAATTAATAAGTCAAGTGAGTACAATTATTGAATTTATTATGTACATCTATCTTTTATTTGTGCTAAATTGTGAAAAGTTGGATGATGGAACTCAATGAATAAGTGTATTACAAAATTTAGATGATGGTGAATTTATATTCTAAATATTTAACTTAAAAGAAAAAAGTCTGTCTTGGGTCTTCCGAGAATTTTGAAAAGTCAAGTAAAAGGTTCTTTCCTTTAGTCTCTTAGATACGCTAACAAATTACTGATACCATCATCAACTAGCACAGTTATTGGCTAGTATCACACTTGGTTGCAGGAATTGGCTACAGAAATACTTAACATTTGAATCTGTGCCTGTCCTTAGTAAGAATGCACACACTGTTTATTGAAGTTCTGCTCCAGTCCCCCAAACACTGTTGTGGACTAGGGCTGAATTCCAGAAATCAATATCTGATATTCCTGGGTTTCTTCAGGATGCAATGATTGTTCTGGAGTCTTTGACCTCTCAAGTATGATGACACATACAAACTCTTTCAGGATATATATAAAGTCCAGAAAAGACTTGGTTGGTGGAGATAGCACTGCCCGGCAACAGATGGGAAAAGGTTTTAGCCTTGACTAGCTGCTCTCTCTCTCTCTCGCTGTTGCGTCCTTTTTGGGTTCCTTAACAGTATAATAGTTGACATAGTCTTACTACTGTTAAGAGGTAGTTAAAATCAGTATACATGCCATGGGAATCGTTGACCCTTCATTTGGATGTATTGAAATGGATAATATATAAAGCGAAGTCAGTGAATCCAGCCTATTATTATTTTGAAGAAATTGTATTACAGAAATGTAACTACAAAGATAAAGTATTTTTTTTTTTTTTCCGTTCGCCCGCTAATACTCGAGGCGAAATCTCAGGTTATTATTTTTAGGTCTAACCTGACATTGATTTTACGTGAGTATCCCTTTATTTCTTGTACAGAGACAGGTGTCCCTCGCCATTCAGGCAAATACTCGCCGATTTCGGAGGTACCCATTGCAGCTGGGTCGGCTCAGGAGCCGCCAGTCCCTGGTCGACGACACTCCTTCAAATGTCCTCGCCAGGTCTCGAGTTAATCCAGTCCAAATCCCGGTCGACGAAAAATCCTCAATGCCGTCGCCCGGGTTTGATTCTGTATCACCCGGTCGCCACAGCGGTGTTGTAACCACTACGCTAGCGCGGCTCCCAGATAAAGTATTTGATCGCCGTCCTAAGGATTACGGCAAGTCTTAGAGGTCAGTCAAATCTCCTAAGGATTCTAATGATGTTTTCTCAATAATGTACTTTGATTTTGCCATGCCTTCATCAGGATAATAATTGAATATATATGTACTTTTGATGAGGCTATTCAAGTTGGACATTACTATTTAAATTGACATGATACCTGCTTCATGCTATATATGCAACTGCCAATGTCAGAGTGTGTTTGCTCTGTCGTCTTATGATGTACGTCCACGTTATGGTGAAATAAACCATTGATATAACCTGCAATCAAACTAAAGGGTTTCCAGTGTCCGTTGCCTTATCACCATTCAATCAACCAACACTCGCGTAATCAGCACCAGTATTAATCATGAATAACACGACTACAACACTCTCTCTCTCCGTTTGTCCTTCTGACTTTATGATGTGCATGAGTAATTTGAAATCTCCGCGGTCTCTTTTTATAAGCTCGCATCCTACGTCTTGGAAAGCAAGGGTTGGTAACTCTGTTGCAGTCTCTGGTTTCAGCCTTTCCGCGGGAAGCTGTGTGAGGGGTATTCCAAACCTCTGAATCGTGCAGCTTGCCTTTTCTATCCAGGACTTTTTGAGTTATGTTATTCCATTCTCCGTAAGTTCTGCTTTCTTTCCATGTGTCGTTTTCCGTAATTGGTTCTGATATTAATTTTGTATCAAATTTTAATCAGGAAAAACACAGCATCATTCGATATACATTTTTCCAAAAGTACTTATTCCATTTATTTTTCCTTTGGCAAGCATAGAATTGGAGTTATCCTTGGTAAAGTGGGACCATTTTCATCCATTTCTGACATTGCATACACTTATATGGTTGTTTTCTTTCTCAAAACTGAGAATCACGCCAGGACGATATTACGTAGATGTCAGGGCTGCAGGGCGTCAGAAGGCGTGATAAGTCGGTTCGCTGAACATAGGACGTAGACAATAGTCTACATTCTCACCGAGCGCAGCGAGCTTCTTCTCGGCATAAGTCCGGTGAGGTGTGATACTTTACATCTGCACCGTCAGTATTCAGACATTTGTCTGAAAAATCCCAAACTGACACGGCGCTCACTGTGGCCATGGTCAGCTGTAGTGTGAAAACTGCCCTGCATTGAGACAGGTTGTCTGAGATTTGAAACTGACACGCGCATTTCTCGGTCACTGGTGGCAGTTACGTCACGCGTTAATTAAACGTAGCTGTTATGAGAAGGGGGAGAGATCGCGCGGGGGATATAGTTTTCATCCTTTGTCTGGTTTAAAATATTAACCCACGTTTGAAACTATTTCATTTCACTCAGTAACTTTGCAGTTAGACTAGAACACCCTTCGTTCGATTTCTAAATAATCTCTGTAAATAGAGATGGCCTTAGTTTGGTCGAAGTGGTTTAAACGTTCTTAGTAATTCTGTGGTTGAGGTATATTAATATTATATATAATAGATATCTAGTTTTGTGAAGTGATTTAGTGTTTAAATCGCCGATTCCATTTTAAACTAGTTCTGTGTGCAGAGTGAATATTTTGATAGTTTGTTATTTCTTAAATCGTCGAGTTGCAGTGGAAATACATAATAAATTATATCTTAGCATACTAAACAATAATGTAGCTATAATGAAGTTAATTTAACTGCTAAATACTCAGTTCGAAAATATTTTTATATCAAACTTATAAATGCTAGATGCTACATCAGTGGATAGTGACGGAATATACGCAGATATTCCTGAATTCATGATGATCGATTTTATATAACTTACTTTACGGGAAATTTAAATAATAAGTCAAGCTGTGGGCTTGCTGTTTTAAATGGAAGTTATATTGAGTACATATATGTAAATTATTTGATATGTGTTCTTTCTTTTATATAGTGAAACGGTGGTACCCAACTTGCCAGCGTTTAGTAACCTGAGAGACATATTTGTGAGAAGCATAGACATTTCCTATCTTTAACCACGTGGGTTTCTTTGTTTCAAGTAACACGGGTCTGACAGTGCATAAGCCATCAGAGAGAGACAGTAATAGCAACCCCACTAACGGTTTCTAAAGACTAGAAATATATATATTGGCCTTTTGAGCCAGTTCATATTGCTCCACAAATTTAAATGTACATGCTGCCTGGCGGCGAGAATATTACAAGATTAACATTCCGCAAGAGATTGTGACTAGTATTGGGGTGACAAAATATAGTACCTTCCTGGAAGTAGACACCGATCTGACATTCCTTAATTCTAGAATCCAAAGCTAATGACATTGTGCTCTGCTAACTTTCGTGCCTGGACAAAATTTTATGTGACTTAATCAGACATTCGAAAAATTAGAACCCCCAAGGAATCGTTCCCTGAGAGTTTGGTGCGTCTTTTGGAACTGGGGATTTCTTGGTCAAGGACTGCATTTTCGGGTCTGTGTGAAGGTCCTAGAACTAGTAAGTTCCCAGAGGCAGCGAGCAAAGTGTGAGTATACATGTGTAAGAAAGGCCATGGCTGGATGAATGAGAGTACACAGGTCTGAGTGTTATTTTACCGGTGTATTATCGTCACACATTTACTGTCGTAATTCTTTTTGTTTAACCTGCAGAATTTGTTACTATTTGCTAGAGTTTCTTTACTTCTTAGGCTAAACCAGATTATTCAACTCTGTGCATACATTTACGAGAAAAGAAGAAAAACTCTTAGCCTAAACCCTACGTATCTATAACTCTTTGGGCCATCATCTGTTCTCTTAACGGGGCTGTGGGCTAAACCTAGAGCTAAGATCATAACGGGGATATCATCCTTGTAGCATTTTTCTTAAATTTTATGACTATTTGTATATGTTTTTTTCCTACACAGAACTAGTTTAAAATGGAATCGGCGATTTAAACACTAAATCACTTCACAAACTAGATATCTATTATATTATAATATTAATATACCTCAACCACAGAAATACTAAGAACGTTAAACCACTTTGACCAAACTAAGGCCATCTCTATTTACAGAGATTATTTAGAGATCTCCATACCGAAACCTGTTGATGGATGAGATCGTTAAGATCTTGAGGACCCAACACATCCACACTAAGCCATATACTCCGGCCGGAAATGGGCTCGTGGAACGTGCAAATGGAAACCTCAACATGATGCTAAGTAGACTGGCACAAGTGAAACCTGAAGATTGGGATCTCTGTATTCCTGCAGCATTATTTGGCTACAGAGAATCTCCTCATACTTCCACAGGATTTCCGCCAGCTACACTCTTATTCGGCAGACCCATTAAGGGCCCGCTTGAAGCCTTACTTCAGTCTCTGACAGACGAGAAGGCGGATGAGACAGTTGTCTCAGCCAGTAAATATGTGTCGGTTTTAAAGCAAAGGTTGAAACTAGGGTGGGACCTAGCAACGACTAACTTTAAGCGAGCTCGCACAAAGCACGCTAACCGATACAGGAAAGTCGCGAAAGAGAGAGAACTGGAAGCAGGAGAGAAAGTTTTGGTGTTACTCCCTACCGAGAACAACCAACTGAGGATCGGATGGCAAGGGCCGTTTACCGTCCGGAAAAAGATTTCTAAGGCTAACTACCAGATCTCTATTGAAGGAAAGGAGAGGGTTTTCCATTTAAATCTCTTAAAGAGATACTTGGAAAGACCAGTGCCAACCTCCGACCATCTCCTGACGATCGCCAAAACTGACGAAGATGGTGATAGTGGCAGGGATATTCCACCGCTATCACAGGAAATCTTTCAAAAATGTCAGAAGCGGCGACGCTCTTTCAAGTGCGCATGGGAGACATTCCAGAGGAAGGAAACTTTGGGGAGTAGACTTGAGTAGGAATTGGAGGGAGATGGAGGGGGAAGACGAAAGGGAAGAAGACAGACACCCCGAAGCTACGGTTATAGGAAATTTAATTCCATAACGTAGACATGGAGTGCTTCCATATCTTAAGGGGGGACGTCCTGTCACGTAGGTCTTTATGTCATTAAATTACCTACATCTTCTTCCTATTCTCTCACCCTAATCCTTTCATTTATATTCTTTCCATACTTGTTTTTCCTGTACTTTTTCGCATCACTCGGTTGCGAAAAATATTTTCTTCAGTATTTTTAAACTTTACCTGTTTCTTTCTCAAAACTGAGAATCGCGCTAGGACGATATTACGTAGATGTCAGGGCTGCAGGGCGTCAGAAGGCGTGATAAGTCGGTTCGCTGAACATAGGACATAGACAATAGTCTACATTCTCACCGAGCGCGCGAGCTTCTTCTCGGCATAAGTCCGGGTGAGGTGTGATACTTTACATCTGCACCGGTCAGTATTCAGACATTTGTCTGAAAAATCCCAAACTGACACGGCGCTCACTGTGGGCCATGGTCAGCTGTAGTGTGAAAACTGCCCTGCATTGGAGACAGGTTGTCTGAGATTTGAAACTGACACGCGCATTTCTCGGTCACTGGTGGCAGTTACGTCACGCGTTAATTAAACGTAGCTGTTATGAGAAGGGGGAGAGATCGGCGCGGGGGATATAGTTCATCCTTTGTCTGGTTTAAAATATTAACCCACGTTTGAAACTATTTCATTTCACTCAGTAACTTTGCAGTTAGACTAGAACAACCATCGTTCGATTTCTAAATAATCTCTGTAAATAGAGATGGCCTTAGTTTGGTCGAAGTGGTTTAACGTTCTTAGTAATTCTGTGGTTGAGGTATATTAATATTATATATATAATAGATATCTAGTTTTGTGAAGTGATTTAGTGTTTACATCGCCGATTCCATTTTAAACTAGTTCTGTGTGCAGAGTGAATATTTTGATAGTTTGTTATTTCTTAAATCGTCGAGTTGCAGTGGAAATACATAATAAATTATATCTTAGCTTACTAAACAATAATGTAGCTATAATGAAGTTAATTTAACTGCTAAATACTCAGTCGAAAATATTTTATATCAAACTTATAAATGCTAGATGCGACATCAGTGAATAGTGACGGAATACGCAGATATTCCTGAATTCATGATGATCGATTTTATATAACTTACTTTACGGGAAATTTAAATAATAAGTCAAGCTGTGGGCTTGCTGTTTTAAATGTAAGTTATATTGAGTACATATATGTAAATTATTTGATATGTGTTCTTTCTTTTATATAGTGAAACGGTGGTACCCAACTTGCCAGCGTTTAGTAACCTGAGAGACATATTTGTGAGAAGCATAGACATTTCCTATCTTTAACCACGTGGGTTTCTTTGTTTCAAGTAACACGGGTCTGACAGTGCATAAGCCATCAGAGAGAGACAGTAATAGCAACCCCACTAACGGTTTCTAAAGACTAGAAATATATATATTGGGCTTTTGAGCCAGTTCATATTGCTCCACAAATTTAAATGTACATGCTGCCTGGCGGCGAGAATATTACAAGATAAACATTCCGCAAGAGATTGTGACTAGTATTGGGGTGACAAAATATAGTACCTTCCTGGAAGTAGACACCGATCTGACATTCCTTAATTCTAGAATCCAAAGCTAATGACATTGTGCTCTGCTAACTTTCGTGCCTGGACAAAATTTTATGTGACTTAATCAGACATTCGAAAAATTAGAACCCCCAAGGAATCGTTCCCTGAGAGTTTGGTGCGTCTTTTGGAACTGGGGATTTCTTGGTCAAGGACTGCATTTTCGGGTCTGTGTGAAGGTCCTAGAACTAGTAAGTTCCCAGAGGCAGCGAGCAAAGTGTGAGTATACATGTGTAAGAAAGGCCATGGCTGGATGAATGAGAGTACACAGGTCTGAGTGTTATTTTACCGGTGTATTATCGTCACACATTTACTGACGTAATTCTTTTTGTTTAACCTGCAGAATTTGTTACTATTTGCTAGAGTTTCTTTACTTCTTAGGCTAAACCAGATTATTCAACTCTGTGCATACATTTACGAGAAAAGAAGAAAAACTCTTAGCCTAAACCCTACGTACCTATAACTCTTTGGGCCATCATCTGTTCTCTTAACGGGGCTGTGGGCTAAACCTAGAGCTAAGATCATAACGGGGATATCATCCTTGTAGCATTTTTCTTAAATTTTATGACTATTTGTATATGTTTTTTTCCTTGATGTATTTTTGGTGTTGTGAGAAGATTTTTTTTGATGATAATAATAAAAATCTCTCTCTTGAACTAAATCAGTGCGTTGGTCAGCTCGTTCAAATACATATAAATTCATTGTGATAGATTCCCACGTCTGTGTGTTTGCCTGTCGTCACGTGTATGTGCGTGCCCGTGAGTAGATAGAGATTTATGTAATATATATCTGTGGTTTAGACTGTCTGACGCCTTTAAAAGCGGTCGTAGAAGATAGGGGAGAGAGAGAAGATTATCTCGATTCTCAAAGACAGCCTCTATATCACATTCTATCATCTCACGTGTGGAAATTCTATTGCTTTTCACCAGCTCTCACTGTATCTATCACTCATTCCAACCTATTCAAAAGGGACCTAACCCCAGTCTTAATACTCCTATCGAAAATCTACGACAGCAATCCAAAGAAGTCCATGTGACCAATCACATTTTTAAAAATTCTTCTTCTTTGATCCATAGCCGCCGACCGTCAAAACAGTCAGTGGCCATCACGCCTAGTGGCGTCTTGTAGGGTAGCAACAAATTGATTCCACTTTGTTCTGTCGGCGGCCATCCAACTCTGGTTCATTCTTTGCATCTCGGCTTCCATAGTTCTCCGCTAGGTTGTTTTTGGTCGGCCTCTCTTTCGCTTTCTTTCGGGGGTCCATAGCATAGCTGTTCTTGTGATGGTATCAGGGTCCCTTCTGAGGAGTGGCCAAACCAACTCCAGCGTCTGCCAGCTATGATGGTGTGCATGTCCTCCTGGTTACTCGGAATAAGCAGTTCTTGGTTGCTGATGGTATTCGGCCAAAAGATTCAGAGAATTTTCCTTAGGCAGATTGTGTGGAAGGAGGCCAGTTTCGACATTTCCTTCTCTGTTACTCTCCAGCATTCGGCACCATAGAGAGGCACAGAAAGTACACAGCTCTCTTACAGTCTTAATTTGGTGTTTGTGCTGTACTGGGAAAACTTCTAAATGTTGTTGAGACTAGCAAAGGCTCTTCTCGCCTTATTCATTCTGTTGTTAATGTCCTTGCTTGTTCCGCCGTCTGGTGTTACTATGCATCCTAGGTAAGTAAATGTGTCTGTCTGTTCTAACTTCTGGTTCCTTATTGTTATTGACTCAGGATTGCCCACATTAAGTGTCGCGACCTCTGTCTTCTTCAGATTGATGTTCCGACCAAACTTCGAAAGTTAGATTACTCAATCCAACACTGCATGTAAAGTTCGAATAGAGGCTTTTTATAATGGAAACAATGCAACTGGGAATTCTATTAGCCCTCAGTATTTTCCAAAGTTAATGTATAGCTGTCTCTGTCATTCTGAGCATTGCTCTATGATGTTCCTGAGGGTGAATACATGATCTGCACATCTTCTGTTCTTTCTAAAACCCGCTTGTTCTTTCCTCAGTTTATGGTCAACTGCTTTTGAAATTCTCTGGATGATTATCCTGCCTAGTATTTTACTGGGAACTGAGAGGAGAGTAATTTCTCTCCAGTTGTTGCAGTCTG
Source organism: Oreohelix idahoensis (assembly GCA_024509875.1). Taxonomy (NCBI): domain Eukaryota; kingdom Metazoa; phylum Mollusca; class Gastropoda; order Stylommatophora; family Oreohelicidae; genus Oreohelix; species Oreohelix idahoensis. The sequence goes on from JAMPIV010022734.1 coordinate 367,926, forward strand.
CAAGGTCGCCCTTCTTGGGCAATTTGACAATAATTCCTTCACTCCATTCTGTTGGTGCTGTCTCAGTTTCCCAGACTTGTGCAAATAGTGATTCTAATAGTAGTTCTGCTGTTAGTTCAGGGTCTGCCTTGAATAACTCAGCATTTAAGTTATCGTGGCCAGGAGCTTTTCCATTCTTTAACCCTTTGATTGCCGTGATGATTTCTTCCTTTCATAGGATTGTCTGTATTAACATCAAGATCATTTTCAACCTCAGGAACATTCAAACGTGTCTCTGGTGGTTCCTTGTTCAGAGTTTCTCTGAAATGCTCTGCCCATCTTGTTTCCTGCCCCTGTGCTGTGCTGTGGTGTTGAGATTTCCTTGCTTGTCTTTGACTAACGTTATATTGTTTGCACCTCGTTTTCCACTGATAGTTTAATTATTTTATAAACTGTGCTTTGTTCATTTCTCAGTGCTGTCTCTTCTGTCTGCCTTGCAAGGTCATCCAGAAATGTCCTTTTGTTGGCACGGGTTTGACGTTTTACTTCTTTGTCCAGCTGAATGTAATGTTCGCTACATATTTCCTTTAACCTGGGAGACTTAGCTTCTGTTTTCTTTCTTTTCATTTCCTTTCTCTTCGCTATGGTGTTTAACGTTTCTGGTGTTATCCAATCTTATCTCTTTCTTTCCTGGAATCCTAAGCATGACTCGCTGCTTTCCTTGTGTATTGTTGAGATGGTGTTGAATTTCTGGTCGACATCATCTGTCGCTGTTCTTTCCTGGCTTTTGGCAATCTGATATCGTCTCTTTACATCAACTACGAAAGCTTTTCTTGTGAGGGGGTCTTTAAGTTTCGTGATGTTATATCTTTTCTGTTTGACTGCAACTGGTCCAGCAGCTCTGAGTTTTACCTTTAGTTTTGCTACTGCTAGGTGATGATCACTTCCCACATCTGCGCCTCTTCTTACTTTCAAGTCTTGTAATGCATGTCTCCATCTGCCATTGATCATTATGTGATCTATCTGGTTTCTGTCCCGTCCGTTTGGTGATTCCCACGTTAAGTTGTGCACTTCTTTGTGTGGAAAAAGTCTTCCTCCAATGACCAGGTTGTTAATACTGCAGAAGCTTATTAATTTGTCCCCATTCTCATTTACTGTTCCACTGCCGTATGTCCCCATTACTTTGTCGTTATAAGTATTGTATGTTCCAACTTTTGCATTGAGGTCTCCCATTACTATAATAAGATCGTACCTAGGTGCAGTTTCCATTTCCTTTTGTAGTTCCAGTCCTTTCTTCAGGATAACATCTTCGTTGTGCTGACCATCCTCTCTACTAAAGTAAAGTACTGTTTCCCCTGTAGCTATTTTTATTCTTCTCGTCCCAGTCCATCTGCTCTCACTTATTCCCAGGATATGTAACCTGTAGTTCCTCATCTCTGCTGTGATCTGCCTCAGCTTTCCTGCCTCATTCATAGTTCTGACGTTCCAAAAAACCAATTCTAGTTTCGTGTTTAGCAGTCGGGGAATCCGTTTTCATGCCAATGGCTCCTTTCGGCTTTCACCACTGACAGTCATACGAGCCTGAGACTCCGGATGTCCGTCCCGCATCAAAGTTTTCCCATTGGTTGCTGTTTCCGTAACATGTGTGATTTGTTCCATAGACAGGGGTGTCGGCCCTGCGCTAAAACCCCCAACCTGGCGGACCAGGGTACCAGCTTTTGTCTGACCACTTCTCACGCGGACCAGTCCAGCTTGGTTGAACCTAAAAGGAGTAAAACTCCCACTGGCATAGCTCTGGGGGTTGTCAGGGTACACAAGCTGCCATAATGCTAAAAGGTATCATTTTTTTTAAAATTACTATTTTATAATTAGGTTTTTGTTTCCTGCATAAATCTGCTAAATATTCCTCATGTTTATTTCTGTCCTCAATTTTATATTTTGTCTTGGAGGAGAAAGACAATCTTGAGATAGATAACATGATATTTATGTAAAGATGGTGGATAAAGTGTCAAGACAAATAGTAGCATATAGTCACTAGCATGTACAGCCAAAGGATCCAAGGGCATTTATTAACTGATTTATCAGTCATATTTATTAACTGATTTCTCAATCAATTTTATTAACTCATTCATTAATCATATTTATTAACTGATTTATCATCTATACTTATTAACTGATTTATCATCCATATTTATTAACTGATTTATCATTCATACTTATTAACTGATTTATCATTCATACTTATTAACTTATTTATCATTCATATTTATTAACTTATTAAATCCATATTTATTAACTGATTTATCATTCATACTTATTAACTGATTTATCATTCATACTTATTAACTAATTTATCATACATATTTATTAACTGATTTATCATTCATATTTATTATCTGATTTAATCCATATTTATTAACTGATTTAATCCATATTTATTAACTGATTTATCATTCAAACTTATTAACTGATTTATCATCCATATTTATTGACTGATTTATCTTTCATACCTATTAACTGATTTATTCATCCATATTTATTAACTGATTTATCATTCATGCTTATTAACTGATTTATCATCCATATTTATTAACTGATTTATTATTCATTCACTGAGTACTGTGCTGATTGGCATTGCCTTTTTATGTCTCTCTATTTCTTACGGTCGCTCATGTCCAACTTACATTTTTTTAGTTTTCTTCAAGTTCATTGCATGTTCAAAAAGATCAGTACACCCTTCTGCTTTGTCTGGAAGACGGGATGAGGTGCTTGAACCACAGCTGAAAGTAAAGAATATTAATACCTTTCTACATTTTATTTTTAGAGGGAATTCATTGCATTTCATTACAATAAGAAACATTAAATATACAATGGAGTAAAAATAAAGCTTCCAGAATAATCACAGAGGAGAAGCATATCCAGATTAACTGACAACTTTTACCATTATTTTACAGTTTGATTCAGACAAGGCATGTAATTTTATTCAGGGAACTTTTGATCTTAGTCTGCCTAGCTCTAGAACAATTAGACATTTGTGTAACACAATAAATGGAAATACTGGTTTCACCAGATTAGCATTTGGTGCTATTCCTACAAGAGTTTCAGAAACAGAACAAATATTCAGTTAAACCTCAGGCCATCATATTCTCATCATTTTTCTTTCTGCTAGTTGGATCCCTTATGCAAAAGTACATCACATTTTCAAACAATTGACTTCCTATGGCTATCTTGATACTGGAAATAGAAAGAATTATGAGACACATGATTCTACCACATCAGCAAATGACGTCCTGTATCTTACGGCAGTGTCTCTTCAAGAAACTTCGAAAGTCTCTTTTGGTTACGGTATTTCATTTTTTATCAGCAGCTTATCTGGTGAACATGGGGATAATCTTATAAAGGAAGCTTTTTTTTTTGTATTCTTATTTTGATATAATTTTCTGTCCCTCCACCTTTTTCTTTAATGCTGCCGAGATATTATATGGTTCTACATCTTATAGTGGTGCTTTTCCAAGTTCAACCATGCTATCATTTCCTGCATTTTATTATCATTACCTTTGTATTTTTCCTGTGTATTTTCAGACCCACTTGCTGTGACCTCTCATCGAGTATTTTCATTATGTCTTGCATCTGATTTCTGTTATGGGACAGAACAGCCAAGTCGTCTGCAAGCTGTTTAGTCAGATTCCACTGGATTTCATTCCTATTGTGTGACGCTGATGTTTTCATAACCCAATCTATAGCTAGTACGAAAAGAAATGAAGACAACGGCATCCCTGTTCCATTCCAGTTCATATCCCACATAGTTTTGTAAGTTGTCCTTCAAGGAGAAATCTGCATGTTAAAATTCCTTATGTTAATGATCTTCAGGGGGACTCCATAATGCTTCAATTTCCAAAGTGATACTTTGTCTACACTGTCAAATGTCGTTTCATGGTTCACAAATCAAATGTATAACGGTGAATTAAATTTCAGACGTTGTTCAACTATTGTTCTCAATGTGGCTATCTGGTCAATCCATGTCTAGTAGTACGGGTTACCTGTAATCTGTACAAGTAATTTTCGTTTGCAGATTTGTATGACACGTAGCCTACATAATTTATGTGCAGGTTTTTCGCCTAATTATTAAATCGTCTTGCACCATACCTTAGCCGACATTTGCGTCATTAGATTCGGCGAGATGATATGCCACGTGAGTAAAAAATATCAACTGTTGATAGGAAACTCTATATAGAGCGATACAACAGGAGGCAATCTGATCATCAGAAGTAGTCCACCAGTCGATCAAGTGTTTCGGTCCCTTACTCTCCGTTACACTCTAAGGGGGCGGGCCCACCTGGGTCATGACTCCCAAGCGTCAGCCTCCTGTTATTTGTGTAGCAAATGAACCCACTCCACCTTGCAGTTTTAAAATCCACACTTTTCCGCCAGCCGTAGGCAATTGTGAAAATAACCCCACTGTTGAACACAAATTATTGTCACGTTTTCCATCACCCATTGCAGTTGTTACACAGCACACGACGACCAGGGACTGACACTGACACACCTGCGAGAAGCCAACGAGGTGTGAAGCCGCTGCAAGCTCTGGCGACTGAACTCTATCAGCACCTGATACACCATATAATACACTGCGGGTTACCTGTAAGCCACCACTCTTTCGCTAATACAGCGATAAACTCAATGTATTGCGGACTTGGAAAAATTTCAATTCGTTGGATGTTTCCTGTGCCGCAGGAGGGGCTAGAGCTTACTGTCCCGAGTTCCATAGGCCCTTGCAGTTGTTCCACAGCCAGCATGATGCCTTTTCCACAGTTTCACTGAGCCTCTTCAGTGCCCTTGTTCTCGACTGTCCCCTCAGCCCCAACAGTTTCAATAGATCATACACTGAGGCAGTCACGAGCTCTCTTGCAGCCACCTCAACAGGCATGACCCTTGCAGTGAGCCCATCGTGTCTCAGGTCCGCGGCCAGATCATTATACTTGGCCGCTTTGAACGTATGTTGCTCGTCCAGTCTGGATTTAAGTGGCACGGTCAGTTCAATCAATATAACCTGATGCGATGATGAAGAATGCGGCACTATATCTTGTCGTCTTCGAGATTTTCTGATACTCTCTGGTTGTGCCCCTATCCCATGAAAGTCTACTACCATCTCCCAAATCAAGCTGCCTATTTTTCGATTGATGCGGAATTTGCGAGAGTCTTTGTGGCGTGTCGCTCATCATCATTCTGCGCTAATGCTGACAGCAGGTTACTAATTATTTTAACTATTACGGCAGATTGCGCATAATTTATTATTTACTACTGCGTATAAGCAACAACAACAAAATGTCCATTTGAATAATAATATAATAAGAATTATGAAACTGAAAAAAATCACTAAAGCAAGACAACATTGCATCTTAACTCGGTCAGAGCCCCGGGAAAAGTTTAAATTCTTTAAAAAACATTGTTTGTTATTTTTCTTTGGTAGATATATCACTATTACGATCATCCAGTGAATTATTTTTATTAAATAATTAATTATTATCAATATTTGTCTAATTAACGATGATACTGATAGTCATATGGGTAATTGGGACCTAAGACGCATCAACAGTGAGGAATGTAGTTAGCGACCCATAGCTTGGCTGCTAAGTGATGAATGTAGTTAGCGACCCATAGCTAGACTGCTAACAGTGAGGAATGTAGTTAGCGACCCACAGCTAGACTGCTAACAGTCAGAAATGTAGTTAGCGACCCAAAGCTAGACTGCTTGCGTCAGGGTCAGCGAACCAGACCTGACTAAGACCCTACTCCACCTCCAAGTGGTGGTCCTGTAAACAGGCTGCATCACTGCTGTCTGGCTGAGTGAGTAGGGATCGAAAAGGGGAGGCTAACCTGGTGGTTTTGCTACTGTTTAAATTTGCTTTCTTGTTTGTCCTGTCTACATTTACGTCGTGTAATGATGACCTCAGCTTTATGCATATGTGATAAATCTGATTCTCTGTTCTGTGGTCTTGTGATATCCATGTTGCTTTATGTATTCTTTTATGTGGAAATATGCTTCCTCCTATAGCCATTTGATCTGAAGCATACAAGTCTGTGAATAGTTCACCATTTTCATTCATTGTACCTAACCCGTTTTTTCACATGATTTCTTCAAAGCATTTATGTCCAAAATCAAAACTGTGATGTTCTTTTTCTCTTTGTATCCATGATATTTTGTTTTTTGGTGTAACATTTTTCTTTCATTGATTTTTCTGTATCATTGGTTGGTGTATTGCCCTGGATGGTGTATATCTTTATTTTTAGCTTTTTAAAATGTTGCTATCGTAATTCAGGTCCCATTTTATAAGTGTTTTCTGTTCTTTCCTAAATAGCTTTAGAGCCACTCCTTCACTAAGGTGGTCCCTTCTTCCTCATGTCATGAGGACAACACTTTTTTTTTCTCGTTATCAATTTCTTCCTCTCTATGCCCTTCCATCTTGTCTCGCAGAGTCCCAGGATATAAATCCTGTAATTCCACATTTCTTCTACCATCTGTGCAGTTTTCCCTTGTTAATTTAGAGTATAAACGTTCCAGGTGCCAATCCTGGATATTTATCTTGGCGAAAAGAAGGTTAATCAACAACCCAGGATGCTTTCGGCTTGCTCTGGGTTGATTCATGCGCCTCCTTTCCAGAGGACCTTTTTCCTGTCTTGGACGGCTGAGTTGACTTAAATTCTGTATTTGACCTGTCCATGTTGTTTCTTGAAGTTTTGAGGTTAGTAACTTTTGTAAGCATAGTGCAAAAAACGTGCTGAATAATAGCCTGAGGGAACAGTAGTCCGCATCTTTCTTCGTCTCATGAGATGCCCCTGGAAACTACACAGGGCACAACAGCTAATACATTTCTTGCAAAATGACCACAGTCAAGAGGTTAATCCTTTTCCTTTGATCTGTCTGACCAGTTAACCCTTCCCACAGCCTATGTTACCATGTTACCATCTGCATAGTTCTTGAGATCACTGGAATATTCAAGCACTCCAGCTGCGCCAAGGTGATAGACGCCGTAATGAAGGCAACGTAAATGTAACATTATTTATGCCTTTAACAAATACATTAGCATAGATTTATAATCTAGATCCAAGCACAGGTCCTACCTTGAATGCTTGCACCGTTTTTTAAAAATGTCATAGATTCCACCACTGTAGACTGGGGTTACTGCCCCGTGTGGTGCAGCCTCCGGTGATACTTCCTTGATCTCTGAGCCACTTGGTTCTTCTAAAGAAAGATAACACAATACTACTATTATTATTAGTTTTGCGCATAACAGAGCAGAATGACAGCAATCTAGGCCCCCAAGGCAATAAGTGTTACTGGCCCCTTACCACCCATCTGACATACATTACTTATTCTGCATCTATTAAGTGGGCCCCCTACTTCTGTGGGCAATCATGCACTGCCCTGATACACAGCAAAGTAACTGAAAAAAATATTAAGTGCATCAGAATTTCAATAAACAACACAAATTGCTCGTATTACATGATGGTCCATTTCATGAAATGCACGAATTTTTACTGTGCGTGGGTCCCATGGCCCACTAATTTGACACGTATCATTTGCAACAAAAATAGATGCCTACATAGTGTATTTTCCCCCCCCCCCCCCCCCCCCATTTATACAACACTCTGAATGTTTAAAACTCATATCGATACTGAGATGGAATTTGTTGTTACTTTGCAGGATGAGAAAAATGAAGTTATTCAATGTCATATTTTGATTGACTCCCAATTAAGATGGTTTGGCCATGTCTGCAGAATGGGAGAAGATCGGATACCACGACAAGCATGGGAAACAAAGAGCCAAGGATCCAGACCCCGAGGACGACCCAGAGTCCGCTGGGAGGACAACATTAGACAGTCTTTGAAGGACCGAGGACTAGAATGGAACCAGGCCAGGAGGAAGACAGCCGATAGGATAGTCTGGCGCTCTCTCTTCCAAACCTCTACACCTCACGGTAGAAGGGGAACGACTAAGTAAGTAAGTAAGTATTTTGATTGACTAACAGTGCTATTTGAATCCAGATTGGATGCAATATAATGATCTGGCCACGAACTTGAGAAATGACGGGCTCACCGCAAATGTCATAAATGCAGAGGTAGGAGCTTCAGTGTATGATCTACTGAAACTATTGGGTGTGAAAGAACAGTCAAGAATAATGGCACTTACAAGGATCGGTGAAACAGTGGAGAGGACATCATGTTGGAGCAGCTGCAACGGGCTACGAAATTTAGGACAGCAATTTATATACAACATAATGGTTACTTTCACAATTGCCTCAAGCTGGCAGCATGGATAAACCCCGGAGTGATGTTGAAAGCTGCAACCACGGGGGAGTGAGTTCAATTCACAGTGCAGGTTGGAAAAGACAATAGCATGCTGACACTTGGGAGTCACGGCCCAAGTGGGTCCGCCCTGCCCCCCCCCCCCCCCCCCTTATAATATAAAGGAGATTAAAGGGCTGAAACACTTGTCCGACTGGGGGGAATGATCAGATTGCCTCCTGTTGTGACGCGCTGTACAGGGTTGCTGTTGCGCACATATTTTTGACGCACAGATTACGACATGACTAGTTGATATGAAAAAGAGATTACTTTGGTTACAGTCAAAGTTAGATCACCCATGATTTGATTTATACTTTTGATTATGTGGATGATCTCCCTTGAATATTGATTTCGCGGATGAATATCGAATTTATGTAATTTCTCATTTGTTAGGGCCAGAAAATAGATTGATCTTGTTCAATATGTTTATGGCCTGAATTTATATGTATTACTTGTCTAGTACAAGAAGATTCAGTCTTATATTGTATATCTTTGTATGTTTAGGTCGGACTATATTCTTTGTGCCGAACACTGGGGCAGGTATTCGTTTTTCGAGGCATGCGTAGTGAGTCTCGACGAAGCCGCCTGAATATGGCTGTGTGTGTTGTTTGGGCTGGTTCTGGAAAATGGTTGAAAGTGATCTGTGAATGATCTTTCAGAAGGAGATTGTGTCTCTGCGAGATTCTATTGTCAGAGATTCTCCTCATGTACTTTATTGTGTTTAATTCGGACTCCAGGTAATACCAGACCCTTTTGATGATCTCTATTTTCGGTTAGGTCTAGATGGACACCGTGTTATCGAGCATCTAGGATCGTTTGTATATCGATGAAGATGACAGGTTTGCCAACAGTTCTTATGCATTACATGAAGCAACCTTAGTGATACAGAACTGTATGGAAACATTCATGAGAGTATTTATATTCACATTACGAATTAACTTCGGCCCATCATTTATCCTTCTTCTGAGTGAGTGAGCGAAACTCAAGAAGGTGGCCATTTTGTATTACTGTCATCACAATGAATCACTGTCAAGAGAACAGAATATCAATCTTACTATCGGACAGTGGTATAGAGATCTTGCTATGATGGAAACCCACTATCGTGGTTTAACTATTGTTGTATAAACACCTGATATAAATACAGCTTAAGAACTTAGCCAAGAAAAAAAGGGTTCAGCCAGTGAACTCTTTTTATGTTTACATACTCATCTCCACTGACGCGTTCAGTCAGTTAAAGGATAAGGCGATAGTCTACCAGAACACTGAATGCTGGACTCGTATCGCCATTGTATTTGAATGCTGCATGAAATATGTCTGATGTTGCCACCTACTATTTGAATACCATGAATTACTGTGTCAACATGTACCTATGACTGTATCCGTTCTGTCCAAGTGTGTGTCTGATTAAACAGCATGAAACGACTACAGCAGTCTGCATTGGTGACTTATAGTTATGAGTGAATGAGTGCATTATACTGGTCAACATACGAACATTCCACCATTCGCACAACTAACACGTTACGCTCTCACTCCATATCTGCATAACCCATGCGTCGGTTGAGTTGACCTTTGCTCCACCTGCAGCACCCATCATATTCATCACTGGTGTGCGTAAGGAGAAGATACAGAAGAAGAAATCATATTTTACAGTCTCGACACTGAACAGACTCGGCTCTTTACAGTGGCGACACTTTACAGTTGCCTATCATCATGTTAGGTGACAAATAATCGAGCTATTATATTCTATTTTGTTGGGTATTTTAAAGAATACTGTGCCCTCTTAAAAATAAACACATGGCAAGACTTCGGGTATTAAATTGAAACTTATGTTTCTATTAGTAGCTATACACAACGCTAATCAACTTTTCATTTTTGTCACCAATTAATTGTCACTTTAAATGTGAAAATATTGTAATTCGTCTCTATCAATGTCAGGTGTAACCATGATAAATGTTTACAGTTTTTGAAGCCACTTTAGGTATAAAACATTCCAAAACAGATTAAGATACAATCCACAACTGTATTCAACAGACTGAAGATAAGAACGGCTGATGAGTTTAACTGTGGCACCGAAAAAAATGACAGCTGAACATCTACTTCAAAGGTATTCAAAACATGAGGACAGAGAAAGTGCATAAGGCCACCACTATTACCGTTCCTGGAAAAACTCTACGGACATACCAACAGCCTCAGGATGACCACTGATTTCTTAGAAGTCGACGTCTGAGAGTGAACGCAGAAGAAGACGATCTAAAGCAGAGGTTTTCAAACTTTTTTGGTCCGCGGCTCCCTTGACCTGTGCATAAATCACCGCGGCTCCTCTCTATACTATATATTATATATAAGCAGCTGTTCGTAACTCGTAACATAGACCTGCTCTGGAGTTTTATGGTGCATTTGTCAATAACTTCTAGTACCTAATGACACGTATTGGTACATGTAATAATATCAATATTTATCAATATTTATTGATGGACCTTGGCTCATAATATCGAGCCCAACACTTTTCCCAAGCCACCGCGACGCCCTTAGCCGAGGGTCGCGACGCCCCTGGGAGCCGCGCCGCACAGTTTGAAAACCCCTGAAAGCATTGATAATAATGTCAGCACTGTACGACTCAGGGACTTGTAGCAAACTAGACAATATATATATACGTTTTAAAAAGCAGAATACACAGTCAAAGATGATATAAATGTGTTTATTTATGGTGCAGAGTGACTGTGAATAAATTGTGAATGAACGGAGAATAAGATCAAATACACAAGAGCCTACATATCTCCACTGATAGTTAAATTTATAAGATCAAACAAAGATGGACAGGGATGACTCAGAGATATGAGAAAGACATGTGGTGAGCAAATTCACGGAACAAGACTAACAGGCAGCCAAAAAAGAAGATTGATGGACAGTACAAAATTGCACCTGAAAAGATTTAAAAGTAAAAAATGGTGACAGACATCCAATGATAGAAAAACAGAAACATGTTAACAACAAAGTATTAAGGCTTTGGAGAACTAAAGAAGACAGGCCCAATCTGGAGATGTTAGTTTTGGGCTGTAGGTAATGGCTAGCACATAACCATGAAATAAGCGGTGATAAAACCCAGCAGACCTAAATATTTTATGTGGAAGATTGTGAGTCTAAAACAAACTTCAAATACCTATAGTACGATATATAGCTAAATGTGCTCAACATAAACTGACATCTGTAATTTCAGAAACCAATACCCATTTAATCATCTTCAATAAAGATATATTTTTACTTGTCTTGTCTTTGAACCACCATTACTGGGCATTAGCTCTTGGCGATTTTGATGCCATAATGTGAAACTGTGCAGTTCTGATTAGTTGTTCAGGTCTGCTATATAGGGTATTTTCAATGGTTGGGTTCTTTGGTAGGAGAAAATGTCTCGTCTCTTGCAATGCTGGGCAAAGTAACAGGCGATGTTCCACTGTTTCATGTGGGTGTTAGCAGTGTCTACAGTTTGGACTGTTATTTTTACTAATGGGACATTACAAATAGAAAGTGACTTTATTGACTGCCATTGCTTCCTAATTCTGAACACTTTATTTGTTTCGTTTAATACAGTTAAATCACGTAGATAACTATAGCAAACAGCAGAATTTAAAATTTAAAAAATAAATAAATAGAAAATTGTGGTAACAAGTAGCCTACCTTCTGAAGCAGCAGTCTCAGGCGCTGTAATTAAATCAACTATATCTTTATGCCTGCAACGTCTGGCTGCCTGTAAGGCTTCTTGAATTTCATCTTGGCTATAATCTCCCTTCTTCAGAAGGATTAGCACAGTTTGACGACAGCCCGTCTCAGCACTCACTTGTAGGGCAGTCTTGTTTTCCTTATTTTTCTTTCGAGCATCAGCCTTTGCATCCAGAAGAAATTGTATAACCCTACTATTGTTGTTTGCTGCGCTGGACAAAAGGGGTGTATCTCCGTCAAGATCAGCTAGATTCACCTCTGCATCTTTCGTTATAAGGTATTCTACAATATCAGTATGACCTAACTGAGCACTTATATTCAGTGCTGTGCTGTTATGACGGTTGGTCGCGTTGACATTGGCCTTCGCTTCCTGTAAGGCTTTCACAATTTCAGTGCGACCTCTCCTGGCAGCCATGATAAGAGCTGTATCACCTCTCTCAAATTCTTTGAGTTCCAGGTCTGGTTTAGGATCCTCATTGTGCAGCATGTAGCACACAATTTCTGTGTGACCATTGTTAGCGCTGAGCATCAGAGGTGAGAGGCCAACATTATTTTGTGTGTTTACATTTGCTTTGTGATCTAATAACAAGCGAACTGCTTCCTTGTGGCCATTGGCACTGCAGATATTCAAAGCAGTGTTTCCTTTATGATCTTTTATCTCAGTGAGGGCACCATTGTCCAGCAGTTTTTTCATACATTCTATGAATCCGAACTGAGTGCTGGACATTAAAGGTGTCCAGCCATTTTCACTGCATTGATTAACATTTGCTTCGTGATCTATTAACAATGAAACGATATCTGTGTTTCCCTTTTGAGCAGACATCATTAAGACAGTCCGTTTCTTTTTGTCAACTACATCAACTCGTGCTCCGTGTTCAATAAGAGCCTCCACAATCAGTCTATGTCCATTCAGCGCTGCAACGTGGATGGCATACTCACCCTCACCACCAATTCTGTTAATGTCAGCCTGATTCTTCAGCAGAAGGTTCACAATAGCTGTGTGGCCAAAGTTGGCACTTACAATCAGTGGTGTGTTCCCTTTATGATTAGCAAAGTTTACATCAGCTTTATTATTAACTAATAACTCTGCAACTCCAGCATGACCTTTCATGGCTGCATCCATTAGAGGTGTATCACCATCTTCATCGGGAATATTAACTAAAGCTCCATGACTTAGCAAAACTGCAGCAGTGTCAGCGCGGCCATTTGATGCACAAATACCTAAGGCTGTAGCACCTGACACTTTCCGGGCATTAACAGAAGAACCTTTTTCAAGAAGGTAAGCTACTACTGGGGTGTGTCCAAACTGGGCTGCAAACATTAAAGCATTCCATCCCTTATCTTCTTCAGCATTAATATCTGATCCCTGCCGAAACAGGTGATCAACGATATTCTCATGGCCACTGTAGGCTGCTGTCATCAAAGCTGTTCGGCCACTTGTGTTTGACAGATTCACACATGCTCCTGCATCAGTCAAGGTCTTCACAATACTGAAGTGCCCATTAAATGAAGCAAGCATTAAAGCTGTATCACCATCTTTATCAGACAAGTCTACACTGGCTCCCGCATCAAGAAGCAGACGCACTGCATGATGATGACCACAATGTGCATTAATAAGCAGTGGTGTCTTACTATCATCACCTGTGACATTCACATTTGCACCAGCTTCAATTAACATCTTTATGATTTCAGCATTGCCACTGACTGCAGCCTTGAGAAGTACTGGCATTCCTTTATTTCCTTTCATGTTTATTCCAGGATACGGATGTTCATGATGTGCAAGCAGCAGGCTGATAATTTGTCTGTGATTGTTTTGGACTGCCATACATAAAGCATTTACACCTCCATAATCAAAGGTCCTATCATCAGCACCTTTGTCAAGTAGAAGCTCTACGATTCCTGTATGACCCTTGAGACATGCACACATCAAGGCTGTGTCACCGTCATTATCAACAATGTCTGGTTCTGCTCCAGCTCTGAGAAGCTGGTCTACAATATTTCGATGACCAGAAAGAGCACTAGAAAAAAGGGAGGTGCGTCCATGCTTATCCTTATTATTGACATTTGCTTTATGCTTGATGAGTTTTTTTACTGTCAATGCATGCCCTTCACTGGCTGCAATATTTAAAGCTGTGTGTCCAATTTTGTTCTTATGATCAACATTTGCTCCAGCTTTGAGCAGGATTTTAACGTTTTCCACATGACCATGCCCTGCACTTATTTCAAGGGCTGTGCCACCTGAAACCTGGGTTGCATTAACATCAGCACCATGGAGTATCAGTATTTCTAGTGTCTCAAACATGTTGTACTGACTGCAAATCATCAGAGGTGTCCATCCTCTTCGGTCAACTGTGTTGATGTTGGCCTTATTTTTTAACAACAAATGTATTGTTTCATTAAGTCCTTCGTGGGATGCTAAATTTAAGGCATCAACACCCTTGTTATTCTTTATATGAATATCAGCTCCACGACCAATGAGTTCTCTAGCAATTACTTCATTGGAAGCTGCAATTGCAAATAAGAGAGCAGTGTCACCATCATAATCTGTATCATTTATGTTGGCCTGTCGGTCAAGCAAGAGCTGCATAAAATCTTCATGTCCTCCAACACATGCCAACATGAGGGCTGTGTAGCCTTTTCCACATTTGAAATTAGGATCAGCACCTTGATCCAGTAATCTCTCTGCTACCTTGATCCTCCCCATTGCAGCACAAACCATCAGAGGTGTTACATTTACTCTGGGATCAATATGATCAATGCTTCCTCCTTGTTCTTTAAACTTTTGCATCAAGTCACTGTCTGACACAATCGATTTCCCAAATCTATCCATATCGCCCAGCATTTTTTTCCTTGTTTTAAGTAGGCTTTTGCCGTGACCTTGTGTTCTCTTTGATATTTCTTGTAGTTGTTCAAGGTGATTTTGAAATTCTTCCACATTCGGAAATTCAAAACCGCTGTTGCCTGCTCCAAGTTCCTCAACTAGTTTTGCACCTGCTTGACCCATGTTACGGTTCAGATTATCTGATATCTCACACTGTATGGGAAACAATAAAGTAGGTATAAGCACACACAATAATTCGTTTTCATTTACCCTATATACAATAAACAACAAAGGAGGGATAATATCAAAGGCACATGGTGGCAAATGAATATTCAGGGTGTTCGAAAATTATCTTTGCAACTATTATCCAATATAAAAAGTCAACCAGGAGGTGAAGAAATACAAGGCTTGTCACATTTTACAGAGAAACTCATTTAGTTTTTCTGCATACCAAGTTTTGACAAGTTTTCTCACCTTCATTTTTTTTCAGATCTTCATTCCTCCACTCTGTCACAATGAATCCACAGAAGAAAGCACAGTGTGTTGAGTGGTTTATTCAAACAGAATCTGATACACGAGTCCAATGAAGATTTAGAACTTGTTACGACAGATTGTCCCCATCAAGACCAACCTTACGAGATAGGTATAACAAGTTTATGGAAGCTAGAAGTGTGGAACAGAAGAAAGGTGCAAGGCGGTCTAGCACGTCTGAAGAGAATGTCGAGCGTATTCGAGAGGCATTTGTTTACAGTCCACGCAAGTCGAGAAGAACTGCATCACGAGAGTAACAGTTGCACCATTTGACAGTGCTTAATGTCTTGCGAAAACGTTTGAAGCTGCATCCTTACAAGCTGCAACTCTTGCAAGAGATTACGTAACATGATAGGGTCGCCCGAAAGGAATTTGCAATGACTACCGTTGGCACAGTCGACCAGAACAATGATTTTCTGGCAAGATTTATGTTTTTTTATGTCAACTTTTCGTGTTTCAGGGAAGGTTAACAAACAAAATGTGCGCAACCGGAAAATCCACACTGCACGTCAGAGCCCATTAGAGACAGTCCAGAAGTTAATGTGAAGTGTGGCCTGTTACATGACCACGTGATTTGACCCTTTTTCTTCAATGCACCAACAGTGACACCCCAACACCTACCTAGACATGCTGCAACACTTTGTCTATCCACAACTGGAAGAACTGCAACCACGCAGAAGCGTCACTAGGGTTCATGTCACCCGGTGCGGTAACTCATGGTGTCACCCCCATGGACCTCCTCCCGTACCAGACCATACAAAATCCTTAGTAATGTTTTTTGTACTAATGTTACTCGTAAATGCATATGGAAATCAAATACAGTAGAACTCCATTTATCCGAACCCCATGGGACCAAGCATCATTCGGATAATCAAATGTTCGGATAATTAGATTACATAATGTATCGAGTACATGTACACATATTTCTAAAAATAATTAACAATCACAAGGAAAATACACTATAATACATATTTACTTGTACTGTAATAATAATACCCACACTGCATTAGATCACTGTATCACCAAAATCTTTCATTACACTGCAGTGCATGTACTACTTGTATTAATTATTTTTGTTAAGAAAGAGAAATGTTTTTAAAATAACATTACAAAAGATTCAAAACCAGGCGCAACTTACGTATACATGTACTTGCACAGATGTAGCCCACTATTTAAAATAATGAGGAATCCTCTTTTGCACCAAACTGGATAGTCTCCTTTTGGCTGCTAAGTCCCGCATTCTCTTCAACAGCAGAAGCTGTGTAGGACAGCTGTCATCTTCTTGCTCGTACCAAGCCATCGCTGTTTCTAGTGCTATAAAGGCCTCTTCAGGACTTGGTCGACGTTTTGGTTTTTCTTCATAATCTACAAGTACATCATGTACTTCTGAGGAGTCTTCATCATCGGTCACTACATGTATTTGGTTTTCTTCTTGCACAAAAGACAAAATTTCTTCGTCATTCAAAAACTGAAAACCAGAATCATTATCATCTTCTAGCCACATGTGTGCATCATCTTTGTCACAGTCCGAAAATCCGGGCATTGCTTGAAACAGTTCCACAACTTCATTTATACAATCATCATTTGTGTCCACTGCAGTAGTTTCATTTCCTCCTTTTTTTCCAAGCAATCTATTCCAAGCCTTGTTGAGATTATCTTGTGACAGGGTGGTCCAAGCATCAGCTAACATATAGGAGCAGTCTTTGAGATTAAGCTTTTTGGAAAACGCCACCACACTTTCTTCATCTTCAGCCAACAATAAACGATGCAGGACTTCCTTCTTGTAAATCGTTTTAAGCTTTGCTATAACACCCTGATAAATGGGTTGAATCAGTGCTGTTACATTGGGAGGCAGAAAAATTACTTTAAAATTTGCATCAACTGCATTCAATGTATCCGTCTCTGGATGAGATGGTGCATTGTCCAGTAGAAGAATTACTTTTCCAGTTTTCTTTTCTTGTTCTTTCAACCTCTTCACATTTGGGATGAACTGATTTGTATACCAATCAAGAAATATTTTACTATTCATCCAAGCACTCTTCTGTGCTTTGTAGCACAATGGGAGACATGTCACATTCTTTAAACAACGTGGTTTTTTGGCTTTGCCGATCATTAGCACCGGTAAACGATGACTTCCACTGGCATTCGCGGCTACCAAAATTGTTACTCTCTCTTTGCACTTTTTAAACCCAGGGGCAGCTGCGTCGCGCTGAGATGCAAGTGATTTTTGAGGCAATGATTTCCAGTATAAGCCAGTCTCATCGGCATTATACACATCATCGAGTAAATAACCTTCTTCTTCCAAAAAAGCCAAGAATGTTTCTTTAAAATTTTCAGCGGCAGTTGCATCGCTAGATAAAGATTCCCCTTGAATCTCCAATTCTCGTCTGCCATGACGAGATTTAAAGTTTCTTAACCATCCCTGGCTAGCCTTAAAGTCAAAAGGACCGTCAAGTTGATTGTTGAACTGAAGTGCCTTTTCACACAATAGAGAGCCAGAGATAGGTTCCCCTTTGCTTCTTCTTTGCACAAACCATATATACAAAGCCCCTTCCAATTTCAAATCTTTCGCATTTCTCATGGTTTTATGTTTCTTCGACCCATTTTCACTATCCAATTTCGATGCAAAACTCATAATTTTATCCTTGTTACTTTTGATGTCAGAGACGGTAGCTTTCCCAACATTGAAAATCCTCGAAAATGAAGACACAGTTTCACCTTTTCCTAGTCTCTAAATAATTTTTGTTTTCGTTTCAATTGACAAAACATTGCGGTTCCTTTTATATGCTTTAGGCCTAGTGGAAGATGCCAGATCGCACAGAGAAATACGTGTACACCAAAATTATTCTGCTGTAGTAGCAGACACAATTATTTTAAGTTGAACTGTCTGTTTAGCCAGTGTTCTGCCTAGAACGCACACGTACACTGGATTGGTAAACCAGATATTAACTGACTTAATGATCTAACTGACTTCCTGTACGTAAGCGACCGTCCATTAGCCCATCTCATTGTCTACAAATTGTTCGCACACATTTGAAGCTTGCCGCATCAAAAGATTCAGAACTGTAGTCTAACGTGACTGGTGGCGTCAGATTTTTTTTCTTCTGGAAAACGTGTTCGGATAATTGGATGTTCGGATAATTGGGGTTCGGATAAATGGAGTTCTACTGTACCATAATTCCTGCTGTAAGTACTTGTTCGGTCAGTCACATTTTGCACACCGTCATTTGAGCACTTTTTTCTGTTTTCAACCACAGCTAAGGGGGTGCAACTGTGGTTGAAAGTTAGAAAATAACTGTATTGTTTCCCCTTATATGTACTCTCCCGAAAAAAGGAAAAGTGCGCAAATTAAGGTGTGCATGAACAGTTTGATTATGGAAAGAAGCCAACAACACAATTGATAAACAGTACATGAACTGAAGTTTCGTCAAACTTCACACGTTGTTCTCAGAGGCAGTAAGTCGACCAGGGCATTTTTATTTCATCGTTCCCTTCAGCTCCCCAAGGGGTGCAGATCTTCGATAAACATATCATTATCCTTTCTGTCTACGAGATCATTAGAGTACAGTATAAATGAAGGTGTGATCCTGATAGGTTATTTTTAACATGATATATATATATATATATATATATATATATATATATATATATATATATATATATATATACCCTTCAAAAGAAGTTAAGGACCAGTAGGTGAAAATGACCCATAATTAATAAAAATTATAAAAATTATATTTCATAAGCAATTAATCTGACATTGATTTTTCTCGAACAACAAACATTCAACACGTGCTGCGTGGGCCACCAGCATACCGTGTGGGTAGTGTTTAGCTCAGCATGCACGCTGAAAAAATGCTGCTGAGACACCAAAATGTGGGTGTTTTTAATGATGTCTGAGCATGAAAACAATACCTGCTATTCCAAAAATGCGTGATGCATGTGGGAGACTATAGTGTTGGTCTTGAGCTGTACTCACAAAATTGTCTTTATAAGCAACACAAGTGCTGCATAACCATTGTACAACAATATGCCTCAACGACGAAAGCTGAGTGTTGTGGATAAAGGAAGAGCCATTGCGTGGTTGCAGGAAGGTCTTACTGTCCGAAATGTCGCTCAGAGGCTTGCATGAAAATAGTGTTGATTGTCACTGATAAGCTTGTCATGTTATATTTTGAAGTGCTGTGTTTTTATTGTTCATTTTCATTTCACATTGCACCCTTAATAAAAATGGTCCTTAACTTTTTTTGAAGGGTGTATATATATATATATATATATATATATATATATATATATATATATATATATATATATATATATATATATATATATATATATATACAGTTTTGTATTTTATTTGGTATATCTGGGGTATGGGTAATAATAACCAATCTAATATATCATTAATAATGGACATGACTTAAATTGTGATAAGGAGTTTATATACAAGTAGCATTCCCAAAACATTTTATTTACATTTTCATTCCAGATTATTAATTCGTTAAATGGCCCAGGACAATTGCAATAAAACATTTTTTTAAATTTAACAATCGGTTGGTAAACAAATGATACTGACATTTTTATGTTAAAAAAACGGGAATAAAAAATAAATAGTTTTTTGCAATATTCTAATTTCTTCTTCTTCTTTCGTCCATGGCCGCTGACTGACAAAGCAATCATTGACCATCAAGCCTGGTGGCGTCTTGTAGGGCAGCAACAAACTGTCGCCTCACTTTGCTCGGTCGGCAGCCATCCTTCGTGTAATGCCTCATCTCCGATTCATACTTTGCATCTCTGCTTCCTCAGTTGTCCGCCAGGTAGCTTTGGGACGGCCTCGCTTTCGCTTTCCTTCTGCAGCCCATAGCATGGCAGCTCCGATGATAGTGTCAAGGTCGTTTCCGAGGACGTGGCCAATACAACCCCAGCATCTACCTTTGATCGTGCGCATGTCTTCTTGGTGGCTCCAAGTCAGCAGTTCTCGGCCAGTGATGGCGCTCGGCCAGAAAACTCGAAGAAATATCTTAATGTAGTCTACCCTAAATGGCACTGAGGTCCAAAGTGCTGTCACAGCTAGGAGTGGAGTTGAAGATGAGATTTCAACTTCGTTTAAATGCTCCTAAGCAATGAGCAGTACATAGCTTCTGACAGCAAACGTCCAGATGCTAACCTTTTCGTGGCGGCCCTGTTTATACTAACAGGAGAAGGGGTGAGGATCGAGTCTCTGGCGCTCTAAAACCAGAATGCTCCGTATAGATGAAGCTTGTAAGCCTTGGATGGCAGTTCATCTAGGAGAAGAAAAACTCTTGATATCAAACCACCTGCTGCCTTGCAGGTAGGCTGGGGACAGTCACATGCTAAGGAAGGCGACCGTGCAGAAATGTCTGTTGAAACCGTATGCACTGCACTACAGGCTTAAAGAAAGCAAGCAAAGTACTTCGCTTGATGATGACGTCACGAATTAGTGATGCTCATCCCAACGGTGAGAGTACCGGGCCCTTTCCCCTCATCGAAGGGGTCCAACGAATGCGGTTGCTGGTCACCTTCCCCTTGTAATGTGTAGTCAAGGTTAAACAAAAGAGATGAACAGCATCCAGGCCACACAAAATGACGCACATTACCAGCTCAGAAGAGAACATGTGGTAATTTTCAGATCCACACGGGCCATAGCAGATTAGGATACCATCTATTCAACAAGCTAAAGATAGGAACTACTAACGAGTGTCACTGTGACACCTATAAAATGATTCCTGAACATCTACTTCACAGGTGCCCAAAATATGAGAAACAGAGAAAGGCGAATATGACCATCAGCTATACTATTCCTGAAAAAGCGCTACAGTGATACTAACAGCCTGAAGGTGGCCACTGCTTTCTTTGAACATATTCAAGTTAGCAGACGTAAAAGAGTGAATGAAGAAGAAGAAGAATCCCACATGCATCGAGAGTTTCTATTTGGTTATATTTTAAATGATGTCAGGCTGTATTCCGGGACCTTGTGAATCTTTTTTAAATCGGAATATCACTATCGACTTTAACTATCTATGTCTCGTTCATTATTTGTGCAAAAAAAAAAAAAAACCCACACACACACACATTGCGTTGATTGATAACATATCTTGTGTTCTCTGTGTTATTTTAAAACGTGTAGGAGTTTGTAGCTTAAAAAAATTATTTTCTATAGTGTAAATAACATTCTCGGAAATAACATTACCAGCAACAATGTAAATAATTTACTGGGGTAAAATGGGACAGTCCGTCCTAATTCTCCGGATTCCCACACATTCTCAATGTTAAAGTGTGATAAATAAACCCGTGGGTTTCGGCACATTTTATTTCATTAAAATAACAGCATAGTGTCACATCTGTTATGTAAATTACTCACCAAACTAAAAATTCCCAGTTTTTCGAAATATGAGGATAGATGTTGTTGTATGAAAACCTATAAAAGTGAAACGAATTTCACAGCGCCAAAACGGCTGATAGAAGGATGATAAAAATATAATAATAAATTCTTTAAGCACCAAACACGGCGCATAAGGCAGAAACCAGTGCTCTCCAGGTTGTTCGTTGTGGCGCCACTCCTCTTAGCTCTTGCACATTATTCCAGTATCCAATTTTGGAAATCTCCTTAGCCCCTAAGATATTAGAATGAGTCATGTTCACTGTCGAGCCTGGTTCTGTTTCGAAAACAATCGCTTGTTTTACGATAGTGACTTGTTAAATCTCTGATCAACCCTCCTATCCAACCAACCGATTCGAGGTCGGTTATTGGAAAATATCTACACCACTAGATACTCTGATATATCTTTTATTCTATATTTAACATAACATGATGATATCCATAGAAATATTCCCATTCCTGATGTTTTTCTTTCGACGTCTAAGGTGAGAAAAGAATTTCACCTCCATCTTGAAAGGGTAGATAACTCTGATAAAAATAACTCATGACAAATTAAATCTTACCATTGGCCCCTGCTTTTACTCCCCTTGCTCTGCAGTGATGGTCCAACAGTGGCCACAATTCAGAGTATAATATAAAAAATAATTTTTTTAAACTACAAATTCCTACACGTTTTAAAATAACACAGAGAGCACAAGATATGTTATCAATCAACGCTGATCTCATCACGTTACATATACGTGTGATATAACGATCAAGATCTTTCACTCATAATATTTAAATCGTCACTCATAATATTTGAATTGTTCGTATTTGCAAAATGTGTTTCTACATACTGTATCAGACAAGCGAAGTGGGGAATTTCCTTCCCTCTCTCCCCATCCTTTTTTGCGATATTGTTTGATTTAAAAACGCAGCGCGCGTAATGCACAACTTTTTGCTTTCTGTTTGCTGTGACAAATAACATAGAACGTCACATTTACCCGTGCAATCCTATAATTCATTCTGTGCTCTTCACTTTAGTTTTACCATCTCTGACCGTAATTGGTATTTTCGATGCATTGTTTACACTCCATTCTCTCAATTCTTGTTATGTCGGGACTTTAACGACCATCTTTTCCTGATTAGGGAAATCAATTCCTTTCTTTTGAACCCATATTGATACCCGAGATCGGTAGAGAAAAGTGTGGTTTACTAATGTGTAACACATTTTCCTACCAGACCAGGCAGTGCAGGGGAGCGACCGGATTAGTGATTACACAACCTTGGGACGACCATATTCGATTATCTCTGATAACACTCTGTCTGCCCAGTTTGTTGATTGTTGGCTAAGACCGGGTAAATGTCATAATCGTTTCAGGACACGTTTTGTCAGGAAGATAATTATACCTCTTAGAAGAGATTACCTTGAGAAATTAGGATGCCGTGAGAGTAAAAATGATCGATAATAGACGGAAGCTAGCATACCATATATGGTGACAGTAAACAACACATTTGTTTGTGCGTTTGTTACGCAGGAATGTTTAGTGAGAGAAGGGGAAATATACGCATCTTGCTTGCTATTGCCTTGACATTTGAGCTGTGAAAATACAACATTTCTGACTGGAGCCTTGTCATGTAGTAGCAATTCGGATGTGGGCCGAATTTTGCCTTATAATTTAGCGCCTTGTGATTTTACCGCACTGTGAATTTCAACTCGCCAAGAAGACAGCCAGACACGCCAGAATAAGGATTATGACCAGAATTCCACTTTAAACGACCGGACAACGTGTTTGAGCATCTTGTGAACTTATATCCCAGGAAAACTCTACCTTCATTAATACGGAAAGCCCGTAATCCTAGGAACCTGAACACTATGTTATAGTGGGAGTTTACTGTAAAGTAACACCACAGACCACGTGTACGAGGCATCTTAATTAACTCTTCCAGGCCGGAATTTTTTCATCAGTTTTGCCAGAATTATTTTTGTACCTTAAAGCAGTACCTTTATAAATTCTAAAGTTTCTGAGTTATTACACAACAAAGACACACATATTATACATCACAGTAAAGATAAATGAATGTAGAATTAGAATATGAACGATTTTTAGTGATATTCTACATATAGTATTCAGTTATGAGTCATAACAAAAATACGGAACAAATTTCACAGAACACAAAAGTGACGTTCCCAACGTCGTTTCGGCTTCTAGGGGTTTTGCGGATGTACGCTACCAGCGTCGTTCCGGCTTTTAAGAGTTAAGTTGCTTTAACTATTTCTCTGAGCCAGAAGTCAGTCAATTTCCCCCAAAAATGTGGGGTAAATTGTACATTTTATAATTCTATATTTTACATTATTAACATGTGAAAATTGCTAGTGGATGTCCAAGTTATACGAGGCTGGCAACCTCAGCATATAGAATGATGGTTTCATGAACCACCACTGCAAGAGCTGGTGACTGCTTTATGCGGGTTTCTCACAGAGAACCAAAAGCAGAGGCAGTCCCAAGTTCCATATGGAGCAGGGTGTGGATGAGGGTAGAAATGATATACATACTTATTATTAACCTTTTCAACCAGTGCAAATGTAAATGTAAACATGTGCAGTATAAATGCAATGGGTATTTTCCGCTCACTGTGATTAATATTAATTCGCAGAGAGGGTAAAGCTCTGAGCCAGATGGTATGGTGAAATGAAAAGGGAAGGACCCCTGATTTTGTGTCAGGAAATCCAATACTCAGGAGTGTATTCGTTTTTCTCTTATTTCATGATACTAGTAGGTGGTACCAGTTGGTGGTGCTATCTGTGGAACAAGTGAGTGGTATAAGGGGCATGCAGTCGGAGCTAGACACCTACAGCAGACGGGTCTTAACAGACGCTGGATCATCTTCGCAATTACTCCACGATACTAAGAAGAACGTGTTGCGGCCACCAGGCTTGACCAGTGACGACAGTGAACGAGTCTATAACCTGCAGAGAACAAGCGTCCGCTGGAGC
The DNA here is from genome assembly GCA_024509875.1 of Oreohelix idahoensis. Lineage (NCBI taxonomy): Eukaryota > Metazoa > Mollusca > Gastropoda > Stylommatophora > Oreohelicidae > Oreohelix > Oreohelix idahoensis. The sequence continues at coordinate 392,697 of JAMPIV010022734.1, forward strand.
AGAAACCAACCGACATTTTACTGGCAGCTAAGTACTCATTCAAAGCTGCCAAGCGAACTCTAAAGGAAATTTTAAAGATTCTATCTAAATTCAGCCTACCCTTATTTATTTTACAATTGTTAACGATAATTGACTATTAAATTTTGTTATCTGTAAATATACAAATTTATAGTTGACTTAGTCATTCTGAGTGAACAGCCACCCGTATGTCTCAGCCATTTTAAATACTTATAACAGCTATTTAAATAATATTTTACTGAGTTAAATCAGTTGAGGGCTCATCAGAACGAGCAAAATCCTAACTCATAGAAGGTCAGGAAAGATACAAAGTTTATACGGCCTGGATCCTATCAGCCGGAGTACTTGATTTCTTAAAATTCAAATGGGGCTCAGTAAAACTGAAGCATCATTCTTCAGTTCACATTTCTGCCAGTAGTAATCTTGAGCGAAAGGTAGACATCTTTGAAAACCCTCAGTAGATACTCTGAATTGTGGCCACTGTTGGACTATCACTGCAGAGCTAGGGGAGTAAATCACGTGACACTTGCATCAGAAAAGTCTTGCATCATTTGGGGACCCAAAATTTAGGCAGAATGTTAAAAATAAACTAGTTCTAGAAATAACAAACCATTCGATATTTTAAATTGGGCATTACGGGATAATTTACCGGCAAAACGAATTTTCAGAATTTTTTCGTAGCCCGATTGTGTAATTTTGTCTTGAACGAACGAGAGAACGACTCGAAATGCTATGCAGGGAGAGAGAGAGAGAGAGAGAGAGAGAGAGAGAGAGAGAGAGAGAGAGAGAGAGAGAGAAGACGCTGAAGATTAGTTTGTTATAGCGATATCTTCTAGTTTTCTCACTAGTCGGGATAGGTCCGTATAATAAATAATAATTACATAAATAACTTCAATAGGCTAATTGATAAATTATTTTTTGATCAATTATCTTTTTATTATTCAAAGTAAGAAGACGTTTATAATTTGATAAATCATTTTTAATAGTAAGCAGGGACATTAATTTTTCTTCTCATGATCTGCATTACTGTGAAGGCTCGCAGTGTCAGACTGTTTCTACTTCATAGTCACCTGGCATTGAAATTTGTAAATTTGTGTACAAAGACTATCGGTTAAGAATGTAACTGATCTCACAAATGAGAAATATGTTGATAACTATAAAGACATTCTATGATAACAGGATACCCGTACTACACTATCATTGATTGTATTATAGATATACTGCCATTTCTTGCAGTCATGTCCATTACAGCTAAACGTGCACACGACTTGCTACACTACATAGTCATAACACTACAAATTTAATCACTAAAAAACACTACCTGTTAGGCTAGGGGTTACGAATATTTTTTGTGTAATATCTGACCGGCATTGAACTGACAGCTTCGGCATAAGCAAGAACTACTGTCGTCAACGGAGAGAGAAAAAGAATTTCCCTGCTCCTCTCGATAGCTTGTTACCCGAACCACTGTGCACCCACGTATGTCACAAGGTGTCTCAAAAACTCTTGGTGGTTCTAAAGACATCTAAGTCTTTCACTATATCACGTCAACCGTACTTATTGGCACAGTCAGCTATATGTACACAACAATAGTCAGCATCAGCGCAAATCTCCAGATAGTACTGAGGCGCAACAGTCATTTACCAAAGCCAGAGTATTGACACACACACTACGGAAACCTGTTGATACCAGGCAGGCCTTGTTTTGAAATCCCCAGGGTAAGGGAGGTAGAGAGAGACCAAAGAACATATGAAGATGTATGTAAAAAAAAAAAAAAAAAAATAAAGAGAGATAAAACAAAAAAACAAACAGACTGTTGAAAAACACAAGATAAGCTTGTAATCATCAATCAAATTAGACCTATTTATTTTTTAATAATTACAACAACAAAAATAATCATTAAAGTCTTCTGGCACAACAGACATTCTCTCGCTATTTTTTTTTTTTTTTTACTACTTTTTATTTTTATTTTTAAAGCAACACACTTTGGGCCGTGCACAAGAAAACTGGTATGTATCCTGAATTTGTTTCGATATCAAATATGAGGCAAAGATGTATTAAATGTGCAAATAACTGTCCTTAATTTTTTTTTTAAGCCTACACAGTTCCTTTTTTTAAAAAAAACAAGTCAACTGTAAAAAGAAATCAAAGTTACTTCGTCATCTGACATTACGGCAGACGCTGCTGGAAATCACAACCATTTGACAAGATACTAATCTTTGGTTCAATTATTTATGAAATATTAATTATTTGGTTTAATATTTCTGAAAAACCTAATTTTAGTCGCTACAACATCACTTTTGTGTCAACTTCTGTAATAAATAAATTCATCCACAAATGACAAAACTGATTATATAAAAACTTATCGAAACAATCAACAAATATATGTTAATTGAGATACCTTGTAACATTAACTTCATTTAACACAAATACTGTACCTTAATTTCTCACAACGAAGTACCACAAACGGTTAGGGACAATTCAAAATTATCAAAGTATGATAAAATACTTCATCGACTGCCTTCTCCACATCGAAGGTCTGCTGCAACTGATCCCCAAAGTCTTTTGTCACTCGTCTTTATAGTACACTCTGCATTTAGCACTAGGGCGCGAGCCCAGACGCAGCTAATTCAATAACAGGTTCTTTGGATAAAATATGGAAAACCCGATTATGAGTAAGGTCTTTTCACATGAATGGGGAAAATCCGTTATAGCATAAAACACTAATAGCTAATAATGGTGTAGCGGCAAAATAAACACTCCGCCAGACTATACCCAGGTATAATTTGCCATGTCCAAGAATAACCCAGGAGTTGCAATTCAGCCTGGGCTGCTTTTTTTCCTTTTGGATATCAGACTGAATCCATACTTTGAGGACACCCCTCTTCCTTCTTCTTCTTTGATCCTTAGCCGCCGACCGTCAAAGCAGTCAGTGGCCATTACGTCTTCTCTTCCTCCCTCACCCAAAAAAAGAGGAAAAAATTAACAAACAAAAACAACAACTAAGAACCAGTTGGACAGACGAGCAGTTGAAATCTGAAGAACTATCGGCTGCTAGAGAAATAGCAGAAGTACGGTACACCGCTGGAAAATAATTCATGCATCCATTCTTAAATTTCAGCTCCCCCAGGAACATAGGCCTTCAACAAACTTATGTTAAGTCCTCCTGTCGTAGACCACCAGCTCCTGGTCTTCCTCGTCATTATTCATTTAGGTCTCCAGTCCTTTTCTCCGTGTGTTTGTTGGTTTACCCATACTCCTCTTACTCGGAGGATTCCATAACAAATATTCCTTGTAATGCTATCAACAGCTTCCTCACAGTGTGTCCTATCTATTGACAGCGTCTTCTTCTCATCTTTTGCGCCACAGGCACTTACCGTATATAATTCTCGTCATCAGTTTCACATTAGTGGCCTTGTCGTAACATTTCAAGCCATCTATTATAAGCAAGCTCCCATTTATGAAAGTTTGTAACTTCTTCTGGAAAATAATATCCAACTGAAAAAGTCATAGCACTATACAGGTCCACGAGGCAAGCAGCAAGAAATAGATGAAAAGAGGAAAAATTCGTCCGACTGGCAACACTGGTTAGAGAGTTGGCCTCTTGCGGTAAAGGCACCGTGTTCGAAACACGGTGGCGCATGCTCCAGTCAACTCGGCTGTAAATGGGTACCTGACTCTGCTGTTCAATTAGTAAGGCACGAGCAGTGAGGGAAAAAAACTGGTCACTTCACTTTTTGAAGTTATACAGTATAGTCAAGTTTCTAACAAATCATTCTCCTGCGGCAGTATTTGCTATATGACTACATTTTTAACCAATAAAAACAACAGCACAAAAATATCGAAACTTCCAATAATGAAATAATGAGGACATAAGACGCACAGGATCACACTGGAATAAAAAAAAAGGAAAACTTGATAGCAAATAAAATGTATCAAGTATGTTTATTGAAAAAATACAACACAGTTAGCATAGTAAATATAACAGCTACTAGGAAGAAAGATGTGACAAGGATATAAATCAAAGAAACAAGGCCAAATGTTGCTGGGGTACACACGACAACAAAGTCGTATTTAGAAGATGCTTTCTAGAGACTGAAAAATATGAAATCTCCAGGTAAGGATGAAATCACAAATGAAGTGTTAAAATACCTAGCAACGAAGTAAAACAAAGCTTATTAAAATCATGAATGTAAGCTGGAACTAAGGTATGTGTCACAAATATGGTAAGAACAATAGTCTAGAAAAGGCACACACACACACACGCACACAAAAAGAAGAAAAAAGCTGGCAGCTATAAATTCATCAACTTACTTAATTGCACAGGTAAATTGATGGAAAGCATAGTTCATAAAAGACACCCCCCCCCTCCCAACATTCAGTAGGGTGGGAGAAGGGGGAACCCCAAAAGTGACGTCATAAAATTCTTGTTTTAATTTCACCCACCTACTCAGGCACCCACACAAGCGCGCACATTCAATAACAATTGTTCCCAGCAGTTTAAACAAATGCTGAATATTAAGTAGTTTACAACCGTTCAGTCTGATTAATACTTAATTATTTTCGCTTCTACTGTTTTCAATACTGTGTCATCTTTTCACAACATTGCATGACGGGCATTTTTAGCCTTCCAAAACGGCTGCCTCCCTTGGATTAAACCGATTAACGCCGTGAGTAGCAAAATTGAAACAAAAATCATGAATTTTTCAAATATAATATATTTGGTTCTAAAAGGAGCTGGGGAGCTTAGTGAGGTTCCCGGGGGTCTCGAGACAAAGAAAGAATAGGACTAATGCTCCCTCAGGCATGTCGTACAAGGCCACTAATATGAGGTTATATATGAGGCTGGAAAATACATTGCTACAGAATCCACCACAACAAGAGCATGAGAATGCTTGGTGCAGGCGTCTTGCAAGGTGACCAACTACAGTTGTGACTCCATGCTCCATAAGTAGCAAAAAGGAAACGTATGAACGAAGGAAGAGGTAGTGAGGTGTACTACGAAGATAAAGCTATACGGATGAAAACTGAAGAATGATGAAGGAAGATGCAAATCAAGTAAAAGAATGGTCAAAGTATGTGACATTGTGTAACGGATTGTCTCCCCTTCTTTGCAGTAGTGGTCCGACAGTGGCCAAAACTCAAGAGTATCTAAATGGGTCGACAAAGGTGTTTACCTTCGCACAAGATTATTCTTGGCAGAGATGTAGATAGAAGTGTAATGACGCTTCTATCGGAAGGGAGGGTTCACAAGATAATTCAGAAGTCAAGAACCATGCGGCATAGCGCTGAGCAATGGTTAACTTATATCTGTCCGTCGCCTTTTGTGAAGAATTTAAGCAATGGTCTTTAGCCCGCTCAAGCCTCCAGCTGAGTTAATTCGGCGAATTCCTCTTATAACGGTATAGCTCGGTTTAGAAGTATATATATATATATATATATATATATATATATATATATATATATATATATATATATATATATATATATATATATATATATATATATATATAATATTCTGGCTCATACGTTTCCTTTCAGACATATAAAAAACTGGAGAGACTATGATTGATAAGTTTTCAAAAAACATGTAACAATTTTAATAATGAATTAATTTAACAGTTAAAATAAATATGGAAAGATTGGTGAAATGTTGCTGTAAATACAAGTTTTTTCACTGAGACGTAGGTGAGGATTTATCAAAGTCTGTTTTGCTTGTGCCTTTTTATAAGCACTTAACTTTTATAAGGGAGTCGTGCAGCTGTGGTATTCGTCACTTCTTGGTGATGAGTGTACTTCTCTCACACGAGTGGCGTAGTAACTTCAGCACTTCGGACAGTCTGAAAACTTGTAACCACGTACTTTTAGAAAAAAATAGAAAGACAAAAATGCCTCTGCTAAGTACACTGAGTTGGAAGCTGAACATGCGCATTCTCTCGCTGTCCACTCAGCAATGTTAATCTCTCAGAAGAAATAAATTCTTGAATACTCAACGTAGCTCAAGAAAGATAATTAAAATTCACCAATATTCCTGTGGGTTTTAACTGGGAAAATGTGTCTGGACAGCGCGAATACTGATTTGTCCCTGAACTAACATTAACAAGCTACATATATCTCACAAAATGATACGGGTTATTTTTTTGGGTTATACTCAATCTCCTTGCACAGGTTTCGGATGGACACGAGCAATTTCGGTGTATATGCTTTCGAATCACTTTCGTCTGGGAAAGTATAGTAATTCCTTCTTATGACGGGTGTTCTGTGATACACTTGGCCTGGGAAACTAGCAAGTCCTCTTCGACGGGTGTTCTACGATACACTTTGTCTGGGAAACTGTAATAATTCCTCTTTGACGGGTGATCCCATTCCTTTAGCTGTCCAGACTCTGTATTTAAAGTCCTGGTCCCTTAAGTTTACAGTCTCTGTATTTATAAAGGCGGGCTTACTGTTTGAGGTTTTAAGTTTCCCAAATACATCGATCTGTCACTTATAAGTATGGAATTCTAGGTACGATCCTTCTCTTTCTGGCTGTTTGGGAGTTGCTCGTTTGAAGTTGTGAAGCTGTCTGTTCTGTGTCTCTGAGTTCGCTAGATTTTATTTTCAGTTTCCAGTTCAAATCACAGACTGTACTTCACGGCAAACTTGCCAATGAGCTTCATTTTATATTCCGGCTCTCACATCAATCCAATCGTAAGCTCTTTTCGCACTACGTGGGTTGGGGTGTTTAATTCATAATCTCCCCTGCGAGTTTAAAAAAAATATTAAATTTAATAATCCCACGCGTGACCTCTTTTTTAATAATGCATCTTGTGCACTCTCACAAACAAATGTGTAAACATGTTTGCCTGGCGTAATGTCTTCTGCCATGATGTCTACCCAGACAGATTACCTTTAATAATCACCAGGGATGGTCCCGCAAAGGCGATAAACGCATCTACCACCTGTGTAATCTGCCAGACAAACAGATACGGTCGTCGGAAACCTAGACAGACAATAATGGGTTCTTTTCATGTCGATCGGATGAGACCGTATTTCATGATAAGCATATCGCTCGCTGGTCAGTTCAATAACCTGGTATTGTTACGATTTCACCTGGCATAATGTAAACAGTCTGGGATCGGCCCAAAGCAAAACTGTAAGAGATAAAGATAATCACATAGATTAGTTCTGTAGAGGAGTGGAGTGTTAGAGACTTCACCCTACTAGATTCAGCATAGAGCAAAATAATGAATGAAAGGGCAAAAAATTGCCATATAATAATCGCTCGGAGAGTAAAAGGAAGAAGAAGAAATTATACTGCTAGAGGTGTAAGAGATCACACAAAAGAGTAGGTTCAGACGTTCTGTGACATACCCCATCACCTAAGATATTGCATTAAATATCCAGGTTTGGACGTGAACTTTTGTGTGGTGTGTGCCGTCCTCTAGCACTGTTCTGTATGACAGTGTTCTTCTCCTCAATATTCCGTGGGCAAGTGTTTAAATTGCTCGCTTGGCAATGTGTACAGTTTAACACGTACTGACGAACGTCTTCCCACCGTTTGGGCCAAAAGTAAACCTCTTGAAGGTTACTCATAGTAGTACCCACGGGAACATGTCCCCCCGATGAGGATATATGAGTCACTTTCATAACGGCGGGTCTTTAAGGGAGAGGCACCACGAGTTGCTTCCCTTGCCTCGTCCGTCGATAAATAATTCACTATTCTGTGTGGAAAGTTCCAGCTGAAGCATGGGTTGTTTTTATCCGACTCTGTTCAGAGTATGGCACAAGGGTAATATCGTCCTTCTGCGCTTGGCATAACTCGGCCTTACTACACAGAAATGTCGAGTTAAGGTACGTTATCCCATGCTGAATGTTGGGTACTCTGCTCAAACTCTTTCTTCGTAGTTTCAGCCTCCTGGTTGTCCAAGTTATGGCGAAAAGAGCAATCTCTTACAAACTGTCTAATATCGTCTCGCATATCTGACCAGAAGTGATTAAGAGATACTTTTTCCCCAGGGCATATGAACCTTTAATGGGATGGGGCAGGGCGAAATGCATTTCCTGCATTAGGCGGGTGCGATATGGGAGTGGGATGTCGTAGATTTTTGGATAGGAGAATTAAGACTAGGGGTTGGTCCCTTCTGAATAGGTTGGAATGAGTGATAGTCACAGTGTGAGATAGAAATACACAAAAAATAGATTTCCACGAGTGAGGTGGTAGAATAGTGATAGAGGCTGTCTCTGAGAGCGGAAAATCTTCTCTCTCTCTCACCTATCATCTACGACAGATCTAAAGTAGTCAGACAGTCTAAACCACAGATATATATTACATAAAATCTCTATCTACTCACGGGCACGCACATACACGTGACGACAGTTAAACACACAGACGTGGGAAAACTATAACAATGATATATATATTTTAGAACGAGCTGACCAACACGATTTCTAAGTTCAAGAGAGATTTTTAATTATCATTTAAAATCTTCTCACAACACCAAAGAAATACATCAAGGAAAAAAACATATACAAATAGGCATAAAATTCAAGAAAAATGCTACAAGGATGATAGCCCCGTTATGTTATTAACTCTAGGTTTAGCCCACAGCCCCCTTAAGAGAACAGATGATGGCCGAAAGAGTTATAAATACATAGGGTTTGAGTCTAAGAGTTTTTCTTGTTTTCTCGTAAATGTATGAACAGAGTTGAATAATCTGATTTAGCCTAAGAAAAAGAAAACTCTAGCAATAGCAACAAATTCTGCAGATTAAAAGAAATTAAGACAGCAAATGGGTGACAATATACAACGGTAAAATAGCACTCTGACCTGCGTACCCTCATTCATTCAGCCATGGCCATGTGTTCACATTTATACTCACAACTTTGCTCGCTGCCTCTGGGAACATAATACATTCTAGGACCTTCACACAGACCCGAAAATGCAGACATCGACCAAGAAATCCCCAGTTCCAAAAGACGTACTGAACTCTCTGTCTCAGGGAACGATTCCTTGGGTGTTCTAATTTTTTTCGAATGTCTGATTAAGTCACATAAAATTTGTCCAGGCACGAAAGTTAGCAGAGCACAATGTCATTAGCTTTGGTTTCTAGAATTTAAGGAATGTCAGATCGGTGTCTACTTTCAGGAAGGTAATATATTCGGTCACCACCATACTAGTCAAAAAAACTCTGTCGGAATGTTACTGATATTTGCTTGCCACAACGGGCTGAACTGTACTGAAGAGTTATTCTGGAAGAATTAATTCTGGCGCGAAGGCCTCTTACTTCATTTAACTGTTAAAGTTCAGGTAATGAAAGTGATTTGTTTTCTTCACAAATAATGTTCACGTACTAGAACGCTGGCAGAGTTGTGTACCACCGTTACACTCAAACACAGAAGTACTAGGAACTTAAACCACTTCGACCAAACTAAAGGCCATCTCTATTAACAGAGATTATTTAGAAATCGAACGAAGGCTAGTTCTGTCTTTACTGCGAAGTTACTGAGTGAGAATGAAAATAAAGTTTCAAACTCGGGCCAATATCTTAAAATCAGACAAAGGGCCCCAACTTATTTCGCCAAGCGAAATTATCTCCCCTACTCCCAACATTTACGTCAGCTTAACGCGTGTCGTAACTGCCACCTACTGACCGAGATGTACGCGTGTCAGTAGCAACTCTCAGACAACCGTCTCGTACTGCGTCGTAGAGATGTCAGTAATCACGCCTTTCCTGAGCGCTCAGCCGAAAAAACCCGCGCGTGACAGGTGCAAATGTAGACATAAAGTCTGCTCTATGTCCAGCGAAACGAATTTTTCGCACATTCTCGTCTACCTGCGCGACTGACATCTGTGTAATAGAATGCTAGTGCGATTCTCAGTTTTGAGAAAAGAAACAGGTAAAGTTTGCGAATTTGGAAGGAAATATATTTCGCAAACGAATGGATGCAAAATATACAGGAAAAGGAAATAAAGAGAGATAACAAAATTAAAGAATTCGGGTGAAAGAATAGGAAGACGCTATAGGCAATTTAATGATCAAAACCTACGTGACAGAACGTCCCCCCTTAAGATATGGAAGCACTCCATGTCTACGTTATGGAATTAAATTTCCTATAACCGTAGCTTCGGGGTGTCTGTCTTCTTCCCTCTTATCTTCCCCCTCCATCTCTGTGCACGTTCCACTCATGAAGTCTACTCCCAAAGTTTCCTTCCTCTGAAATGTCTCCCATGCGCGCTTGAAAGAGCGTCGCCGCTTCTGACATTTTTCAAAGATTTCCTGTGATTGCAGTAGAATTTCCCTGCCACTATCGTCATCTTAGTCAGTTTTGGCGATCGTCAGGAGATGGTTGGAGGTTGGCACTCGTCTTTCCAAGTATCTCTTTAAGAGATTTAAATGGAAAACCTTCTCCTTTCCTTGAATAGAGATCTGGTAGTTAGCCTTAGAAATATTTTTCAGGACGGTAAACGGCCCTTGCCATCCGATCTTCAGTTGGTTGTTCTCGGTAGGGAGTAACACCAAAACTTTCTCTCCTGCTTCCAGTTCTCTCTCTTTCGCGACTTTCCTGTATCGGTTAGCGTGCTTTGTGCGAGCTCGCTTAAAGTTAGTCGTTGCTAGGTTCCACCCTAGTGTTAACCTTTCCTTTAAAACCGACACATATTTACTGGCTGAGACAACTGTCTCATCCGCCTTCTCGCCTGTCAGAGACTGAAGTAAGGCTTCAAGTGGCCCCTTAATAGGTCTGCCGAATAGAAGCGTAGCTGGCGGAAATCCTGTGGAAGTATGAGGAGATTCTCTGTAGCCAAATAACGCTGCAGGAATACAAAGATCCCAATCTTCAGGTTTCACTTGTGCCAGTTTACTTAGCATCATGTTGAGATTTCCATTTGCACGCTCCACGAGCCCATTTCCGGCCGGAGTATAAGGATGGTGTGGATGTGTTGGGTCCTCAAGATCTTAACGATCTCATCCATCAACAGGTTTCGGTATGGAGATCCGTTATCCGTCAACACTTGCTGAGGGAATCCCAACCGAGTGAAAATCTGCACGAGGGCTTCTGCGACATCCTTGGCATCTGCGCATGTTAGCGGGATAGCTTCTGCCCATAAAGTGCATGTATCGACTAAGGTCAGGATGAACCTGTTCCTTCTTTTAGTCCTTTCAAAAGGCCCTAAAATGTCGATCACGACCCGTTCGAATGGTGTTCCCACTATTGGCATTTCACCCAAAGAGACTGGGGGTGCCCGTTGCTTGGGTGGCACACGTTGGCACTGGGCACAGGATTTGACATATCTGATAATATCAGTATTTACTCCTGACCACCAATAATGAGTGGTTATCCTTTGGTTTGTTACGTTCTGTCCCATATGTCCGCTGAAGGGAAGAGAGTGCCCCATTTCTAGGATTTGGCTTCTGTACTGTTTCGGTACTAGGAGCTGGTTGTAACCTTGGTCAGGCTTGCCCGTTCTGCGATAAAGTACGCCATCCCTAGAAAAAATGTCCCCGTGCTGTCTGGGTTCCTTAGCCATGGGCAGTTTCCTAAAGCAGGGTGCCAAAGTAAGGGTCCTTGTATTGCGCTTCTTTTAGTTCCATAGGTAACAAATTAGGCGCAGGCTCCCGTTCCTTCTTGGTTTGCCCTCTTGTAGTTACTGCTGCCACAATCGGCTCTTCCGGTTTCCCAATACACACATATCTCCCGCCAAGTATGACTGGGTAGATGGGATCATCCATAACAGCCGCTTTGATCACACCTCTGACAAAATAAGAGTGAATCTCCACCAATGCAATGGGAAGCGCTGTAGGTGCATCACTCTTACGAACTCCACAAAATTGGACGGTCTTTGCTGTCTCTTGACCGGGTTTGACCAGGTTTCTGGCAACAATGCAATCATAAGAAAGCCCCGTGTCAAATAAACAAGAAGTTTGAGAACCGTTCAATGTAACAGTACCTCGCGTTGAGGGTCTATCCCCAACAGGTTGGGAATCACTGTCAATAATTCCACCTTGCGAGACTGTTAATAAGCATCCGATGCGTTTCGGCTCGGTGTGCTCGGTCTGATCATTAGTCCCGTGCTCAGGGGTTCTCCCTTTGCCACCTTGTCCTTTCTGGCTGCGCTGCCATGTAGGGCGGTCGGGTTGATCAGACTGTTTGGGGTGGTTGGGGTACTTGTTCTTGTAGAACTTGGATTTTTCAGGAGGGGGGTTTTGAGGTCCAGTTTCTCTGTGGTTATTTTGATTAGAAGCCTGAGAAGATTGCTCTAGGTTATGTTTTCGAAAATGCTCCTCTGTCGGTTTCCGCTTTGTGGCCGGTAGTTCAGCCAGCGCATTGTGATAACGCTCAGACTTTTCCAAAATGTCTTCAAGTTTTTCTGCCCCCTGCTCAGCGAGAAATCTCCGGGTATCAGCAGACAAAGTGTTCTTTATTTGTTCTGTTAAAACAAATTCCTCAAGACCTTCATAGGTAGAGGGGAGCTGCGAGAGCTCAAGGCACTTTGTCAAATATCCCTTTAGACGGGAAGAGAACTGGTGAAAAGATTCAGAATTCTCCTTTCTGCTGTTGCGAAACAGTTGCAAAAATTTGCGAGCGTTCATTTCAAAGCGCTCCAGTAACGCTTTCTTCAACAGATCATAGTTGTCTTGTTGGCTGCTTTCCAGTTTGGCGTAAACATCATACGCAGAACTTTTCAAAGCCTGGGAAAGCTTCATGTTCCAACGCGACCTCTCTAAACCGTACAGAGTTGCAATTTTCTCAAATTTTTCTAGCCAAGTGTCAATCTTTTCATTTGGACAAGGGAAAGATTCTAGCGGAACAGACATAGCAGAGAGGTGAGTAGATTGAGTGTTAGAAGGATCAGTTAAGGAAGAATGAGGAGAAGACTCTCCATTGCTGGAGGTAGAGGCAGCACCACGACTTTGGACTTCTAGAGTTTTAAGAGCCAACTCATGCTGTCTCTCTTCCCTCTCCTTCTCATGCTGTCTCTCCCTCTCCTTCTCTCTTTCCTCATGCTGTCTCTCCTTCTCTCTTTCCTCTCTGTCCTCCCTCTCCTTCTCATGCTGTCTCTCCTTCTCTCTTTCTCTCTCCCTGCGGATTTCCATTTCCTCGTCCATCTTCTTCTGCTCTTTAGCTTCAGCTGCTTTCCTCTCCGCATCATATCTCTCAAGTTCGTCTCTGACAAATGCTTTCGCTTCCTCTCCTTCCAGTCCCTCCTCTCTCGCTTCGTCCCTGAGGAGTTGTCTAAGCTTTGCCCTCTCGGCCATATTATGTCAGTAACTGAGACTAGTGGAGAAAGAAAATAGGAAAAGGATACACTGGTTCCTACCACTTACGAGAAAATACCAAATAAAAGATGATATACTTAACCCTGGGATACCTCCTCCAAAAATAAAAATCTAACTATCGCTGCTATTAATCGGCAATAAAGCACCTAATGCAAAACACGACTACGCCAACTAAATGGTAGTTAAGATTACTTCTGAAAAATAAGTTGCTACAGTGGAAACAAAATAATTATTGTAAAAATTAAAGAGAAAAATAATCCCTTAATTTTTAAAATCCACTATCAAGTTTACCCCTGAAGACAGTTAGGGTGAGGGAGGCAATTAATCTGGACAAATAGTCCGAAACGCACTCCTTACTTTAGTTCAAACACCTTCCTGCTTCAGAACCCTTGTGAATGTTATACACTCACAAAACTTTACCAGCGTTTAGTATTACAAAATCATTAATTAACATGTATTCCGACAAAATCAACCTGTAAACCAAATGTATAATGCTTCTTAATGCTGTGGAAAAAAAACTTATCAGTTTGTGTGGTCAGCACGCCCGTAAACAGATCGTTAGTCTAGGGGATAAATTATTTAAAGATATAACAACTCACAAGACATCACACTCTTACTCTATTTCAGAATAAAGAATCTTAAGTTCAAAATCCAGATAGACGAGTCCACATTTGTCGTACTCGTCTTCCTATTCTAAGTTCAAAAATCCGTCGGACGAGACCACATTTGTCGTACTCGTCTTCCTATTCTAGGTTCAAAAATCCGTCGGACGAGACCACATTTGTCGTAGATTTTTGGATAGGAGAATTAAGACTAGGGGTTGGTCCCTTCTGAATAGGTTGGAATGAGTGATAGTCACAGTGTGAGATAGAAATACACAAAAAATAGATTTCCACGAGTGAGGTGGTAGAACAGTGATAGAGGCTGTCTCTGAGAGCGGAAAATCTTCTCTCTCTCTCACCTATCATCTACGACAGATCTAAAGTAGTCAGACAGTCTAAACCACAGATATATATTACATAAAATCTCTATCTACTCACGGGCACGCACATACACGTGACGACAGTTAAACACACAGACGTGGGAAAACTATAACAATGATATATATATATTTTAGAACGAGCTGACCAACACGATTTCTAAGTTCAAGAGAGATTTTTAATTATCATTTAAAATCTTCTCACAACACCAAAGAAATACATCAAGGAAAAAAACATATACAAATAGGCATAAAATTCAAGAAAAATGCTACAAGGATGATAGCCCCGTTATGTTATTAACTCTAGGTTTAGCCCACAGCCCCCTTAAGAGAACAGATGATGGCCCAAAGAGTTATAGATACATAGGGTTTGAGTCTAAGAGTTTTTCTTGTTTTCTCGTAAATGTATGAACAGAGTTGAATAATCTGATTTAGCCTAAGAAAAAGAAAACTCTAGCAATAGCAACAAATTCTGCAGATTAAAAGAAATTAAGACAGCAAATGGGTGACAATATACAACGGTAAAATAGCACTCTGACCTGCGTACCCTCATTCATTCAGCCATGGCCATGTGTTCACATTTATACTCACAACTTTGCTCGCTGCCTCTGGGAACATAATACATTCTAGGACCTTCACACAGACCCGAAAATGCAGTCATCGACCAAGAAATCCCCAGTTCCAAAAGACGTACTGAACTCTCTGTCTCAGGGAACGATTCCTTGGGTGTTCTAATTTTTTTCGAATGTCTGATTAAGTCACATAAAATTTGTCCAGGCACGAAAGTTAGCAGAGCACAATGTCATTAGCTTTGGTTTCTAGAATTTAAGGAATGTCAGATCGGTGTCTACTTTCAGGAAGGTAATATATTCGGTCACCACCATACTAGTCAAAAAAACTCTGTCGGAATGTTACTGATATTTGCTTGCCACAACGGGCAGAACTGTACTGAAGAGTTATTCTGGAAGAATTAATTCTGGCGCGAAGGCCTCTTACTTCATTTAACTGTTAAAGTTCAGGTAATGAAAGTGATTTGTTTTCTTCACAAATAATGTTCACGTACTAGAACGCTGGCAAAGTTGTGTACCACCGTTACACTCAAACACAGAAGTACTAGGAACTTAAACCACTTCGACCAAACTAAAGGCCATCTCTATTAACAGAGATTATTTAGAAATCGAACGAAGGCTAGTTCTGTCTTTACTGCGAAGTTACTGAGTGAGAATGAAAATAAAGTTTCAAACTCGGGCCAATATCTTAAAATCAGACAAAGGGCCCCAACTTATTTCGCCAAGCGAAATTATCTCCCCTACTCCCAACATTTACGTCAGCTTAACGCGTGTCGTAACTGCCACCTACTGACCGAGATGTACGCGTGTCAGTAGCAACTCTCAGACAACCGTCTCGTACTGCGTCGTAGAGATGTCAGTAATCACGCCTTTCCTGAGCGCTCAGCCGAAAAACCCGCGCGTGACAGGTGCAAATATAGACATAAAGTCTGCTCTATGTCCAGCGAAACGAATTTTTCGCACATTCTCGTCTACCTGCGCGACTGACATCTGTGTAAGAGAGATAACAAAATTAAAGAATTCGGGTGAAAGAATAGGAAGACGCTATAGGCAATTTAATGATCAAAACCTACGTGACATGGGACAACTAATTGTCTTTTATTCCCTACCCTTCTGTTAACCAAACCTCTCTCCCTGTAAAATGCTCCCTGGGGAGTATGGGAGTAATTGCCATACAACTTTGACAAGCAAGGCTTTAGGGTGTTATCGGCCCTTTGTTCCTGCTTCAGCTCCGAAATATTCGGGCTGTTTAAAGGTAAGAGCTCAAGGGCCGCTGGGGGCGTTTCCTGTGTCCTCTCTCTTTCTCTCTCGTGTCGACTTGGAATCACATGAGGGATCTCCAAGAAACACATATTTCCTCCCTAGAATGAGAGGGTAGACTAAATCGTCTACTACTGCGGCATTGATTTTACCCCGTACATATCGGGTTGAAACATCAATTTCCGCAACTGGAAGAGTCATAGGCTTTATGCTCTTCCGGGGCCCATTTATTTCTACAGTTTCACCAGTGTGTTAGTGGGCCTTCACCAAAAATGAGGAAACTAGAGCCGAGTATTCGAGACTCGAATCATACAAGCACCGTACGGTTTAGTAACCCACGATTACTTCCTCAGTAATAGAAGGGTGGCTGAAATTGTGTTCATATGCCTGGGGGTCATGTTTCTATATTGGCCCCCTGATCAGGCAGGTGACATTATAAGGGCCTGCGTTATGCCTCTTACAGTCCGAAGTGAAGTGCGTGTCAGATTTGCATGCCTTACAATATTGTCTTCCAGTTCGCTGGGCTGAATTGCTTTGTTTCTGCCTATGAGGATCCTGTTGTTGTTCCTGTGGTTGCTGTTGTGTCGTATTGTGTTCAGGTGTTGGTCGTACTCTTGGAGTCAGTAAAGGGGCACTCTTCTCGTTTGGGTTGACTTTCGTGTTGGCGCCTTTTAGTCGGGTTCACTTCCGACTGGGCACTCTGGTACCGATCAGCTAACAGTATCATTTGATTTTGAGACCCAAAGATGCAGCAATAGAGAATGCAGTCAGCGACCCATAGCTTGACTGCTTGCATCAGGATTAGCGAACCAGAGCTTGTCAAGACCCTACTCCACCTCCACGTGGTGGTCCTGGAAACAGATTGCATCACTGCAGTCTGGCTGAGCGAGTAGGGATCGCAGTGGGAAGGCAAATCCGGTCCCAAAAAATGCCGTGCAGAAGTCGGATGTGTCGACCGAAAGGTGCAGATATTACAGCTTAGGCGTAAACAGACACAACGCAACCACCGTCCTTTTCAGGACGAACGAGGAAGAAGAAGAATAATAATTTGAGCAAGAGTTTCGGCCTCATGCTCCGCCAGAACCCTGTCTGTGTAAAAAATCGCACATGTTACGGAAACAGCAATAAATGAAAAAACTTTGATGCGGGACGGACATCCGGAGTCTCAGGCTCGTATGACTGACAGTGGTGAAAGCCGAAAGGAAGCCACTGGCATGAAAACGGATGCCCAGACCGCAAAACACGAAACCAGAATTGGTTTTTGGAATGTTAGAACTATGAGTGAGGCAGGAAAGCTGAGACAGATCACAGCAGAGATGAGGAATTACAAACTACATATCCTGGGAATAAGCGAGAGCAGATGGACAGGGATGGGGAGAATAAAAACAGCTACAGGGGAAACAGTACTTTATTCTGGTAGAGAGGATGGTCAGCACAACGAAGGTGTAGCCATTATCCTTAAGAAAGGAATGGAAAGGTCTCTACTGGAATGGAAACCCATTAACAACAGACTAATAAGAGCAAGACTGAGAGGGAGATTCACCAACACCACAATTATACAATGCTATGCACCAACAAACGACAGCGATGAAGAGATCAAGGACGAGTTCTATCAACAGGTACAAAAGGAAATGGAAACTGTACCCAGGTACGATCTTATTATAGTAATGGGAGACCTAAATGCGAAAGTTGGAACACACAATAATTATAACGAAAGAGTAATGGGGAAATGCGGCAGTGGAACAGTAAATGATAATGGGGACAAATTAATAAGCTTCTGCATTATTAACAACCTGATCATTGGAAGAACACTTTTTCAACACAAAGAAGTGCACAAGTTAACACGGGAATCACCAAACGGACGAGACAAAAACCAGATAGATCACATAATGATCAATGGCAGATGGAGACATGCACTACAAGACGTGAAAGTAAGAAGAGGCGCAGATGTGGGAAGTGATCATCACCTAGTAGTAGCAAGACTGAAGGTGAAACTCAGAGCTGCTGGACCAGTTGCAGTCAAACAGAAAAGATATAACATCACGAAACTTAAGGACCCCCTCACCAGAAAAGCGTTCGTGGTCGACGTAAAGAGACGATATCTGATTACCAAAAGCCAGGAAAAAACAGAGACCGACGATGTCGACCAGAAATTCAACACCATCTTAACAATATACAAAGAAAGCAGCAAGTCATGCTTGGGATTCCAGGAAAGAAAGAGCCAAGACTGACAGAAACGCTAAACACCATGGCGAAGAGAAAGGAAATGAAAAGAAAGAAAACAGAAGCTAAGTCTCCCAGGTTAAAGGCAATATATAGTGAACAGTACAGTCAGCTGGACAGGGAAGTAAAACGTTAAACCCGTGCTAACAAAAGGTCATTTCTGGATGACCTTGCAAGACAGGCAGAAGAGGCAGCACTGAGAAATGAACAAAGCACAGTTTATAAAATAACTAAAGCTATCAGTGGAAAACGAGGTGCAAACAACATAACGTTAGTAAGAGAAAAGCAAGGAAATATAATCACCACAGCACAGGGGCAGGAAACAAGATGGGCAGAGCACTTCAGAGAAACACTGAATAAGGAACCACCAGAGACTCAGCTGAATGTTCCTGAGGCTGAAAGCGACCTAGACGTAAATACGGATATTCCACGAAAAGAAGAAATTATCACAGCTATCAAAGGGCTAAAAAATGGAAAAGCGACTGGTCACGACAATCTAAATGCTGAACTATTCAAGACAGACCTGAACTAGCAGCAGAACTATTAGAACCACTATTTGCACAAGTCTGGGAAACTGAGACAACACCAACAGAGTGGAGTAAAGGAATAATTGTCAAATTGCCTAAGAAGGGCGACCTTGCAGACTGCAACAACTGGAGAGGAATTACCCTCCTCTCAGTTCCCAGCAAAATACTAGGCAGGATAATCATCCAGAGAATTTCAAAAGCAGTTGACCATAAACTGAGGAAAGAACAAGCGGGCTTCAGAAAGAACAGAAGATGTGCAGATCATATATTTGCCCTCAGGAACATTATATAGCAGTGCTCAGAATGGCAGAGACAGCTGTACATTAACTTTGTTGATTTTGAAAAGGCTTTCGACAGCATACACAGGGACAGCCTATGGAAAATTCTGAGGGCTTATGGAATTCCCAGCCGCATTGTTTCCATTATAAAAAGCCTCTATTCTAACTTTACGTGCAGTGTTGGGTCGAGTAATTTAACTTTCGAAGTGAAAACAGGAGTATGACAGGGATGCCCCTTATCAACAACATTATTTTTGACAGTCATAGATTGGGTGATGCGCCAGACAACAGAGGGCAGTCCAAGAGGAATTAGATGGACAACGTTTTCTACGCTGGAAGATTTGGAATATGCAGATGACATTGCACTACTCGCGCATTCCTACAACACATTCAAGACAAAACCGATAGACTGAATAAGTATAGCCAGCAGGTTGGCCTGAACATCAATTTGAAGAAGACAGAGGTCATGACACTAAATGTGGGCAATCCTGAGTCAATAACAGTAAGGAACCAGAAGTTAGAACAGACACATTTACTTACCTAGGAAGCATAGTAACACCTGACGGCGGAACAAGCAAGGACATTAACAACAGAATGAATAAAGCGAGAACAGCCTTTGCTGTTCTCAACAACATTTGGAAGTCTTCCCAGTACAGCACAAACACCAAATTAAGACTGTATGAGAGCTGTGTACTTTCTGTGCTTCTCTATGGTGCGGAATGTTGGAGAGTAACAGAGAAGGAAGTGTCAAAACTGTCCTCCTTCCACACAATCTGCCTAAGGAAAATTCTTCGAATCTTTTGGCCAAACACCATCAGCAACCAAGAACTACTTATTCGGAGTAACCAGGAGGACATGCACACCATCATAGCTGGCAGACGCTGGAGTTGGGTTGGCCACGTCCTCAGAAGGGACCCTGATACTATAACAAGAACAGCTATGCTATGGACCCCCGAGGGAAAGCGAAAGAGAGGCCGACCAAAAACAACTTGGCGCAGAACTGTGGAAGCTGAGATGCAAAGAATGAACCACAGCTGGGGCACTGTACGAAGGATGGCCGCCGACCGAGCAAAGTGGAATCAATTTGTTGCTGCCCTACAAGACGCCACCAGGCGTGATGGCCGCTGACTGCTTTGACGGTTGGTGGTTATGGATCAAAGAAGAAGCTCCGCCAGAAACCGTCTCATGTCTGGAGTGAGCGGAGTCCTTAAACTGCTCCACAATAATCATCTCTTGTAATCCCTTGTACGATTAGTCGAAGGCGCTTAGTGATCCCCACTTCTTCAAGTACATAGTCAGACGTGCAGCAAACTGCTTATAAGATTCGTCTTTTGGTCTCTTGTATTCCCGGAATTTGCACTGAAACGTTTGTGCGCTCAAATGAAAACGTTGAAGCAGGGCTTTCTTCCACAAATCATAATTGTTGTGGTCTTCCGATGCCATTTTGTGGAAGACTTCGTAAGCAGGTCCTCGCAGACTCTGAGATAACTTCGTGTTGTATCTCTCCTTATCTAATCTATAGGTGGCAGCTAAAGACTCAAACCTAGCAAGTTAATGTCTATTTCCTCTGAAGCCTCAGCGTAGACATCTAACTGAAAAGAGGCCGCGCTAGAAACTATCGTGTGAAAAATATTTCCCCCATCACTACCTTGAGAACTCCCCGACCCATTAGTGCTAGAGCTAGATTCGATTCTTCTTCCTTCAATCTCTAGTTCTTTTTAAGTCTGAGTGCGTGAGTTCTGTCGGCCTGTTCCTTCCTTTCTGCTCTTTCGGCCTGTTTATTCTTTTCTGCTCTGTTGGCCTGTTCCTTCTTTTCTGCTCTTTCCTGTTCAGACTTTTGCTCCTCAAAAGCCCTTTGCTTTTCTTTCTCTTCTTTTTTGTATTCCCGTTGCTTCTCTTTCTCTTCCCTTAATAATCTTCTCTCTTCTCTTGCCATGGCTTTCTCTGCTTCCTGTTCTGCTTTGGTCTCTTTCACAGACGTGGCAACAAAGTCTGATAAATCTTTGCCTGATAAGCTCATCTCTTTAGCAACATTTAAATAAAAAGTATAGAGATTTTGTGATTCGGCCATGCTGTGCAAGGAGATTGTTTACAGGCCACACGAAAAATGTAATTGCTACTAAACAAAATAAACTTAGCAGCTCTGAGTTCAAAATACTAGCTGACTAAAATTATAAAATACACAACACCAACAACACAAATCAGGCTTCAGCAATTGACAGATTTTTTCCTCTTCCAATTATTTTTAGAGACGTTTTTTGATTAGATCAGTTATTTACTTTAATAAATAATAATAATAAATTCTTTAAGCGCCAAACACGGCGCATAAGGCAGAAACCAGTGCTCTCCAGGTTGTTCGTTGTGACGCCACTCCTCTTAGCTCTTGCACATTAT
This sequence comes from Oreohelix idahoensis, assembly GCA_024509875.1. Taxonomy (NCBI): domain Eukaryota; kingdom Metazoa; phylum Mollusca; class Gastropoda; order Stylommatophora; family Oreohelicidae; genus Oreohelix; species Oreohelix idahoensis. The sequence goes on from JAMPIV010022734.1 coordinate 414,204, forward strand.
TTAGGCCCAACGTTCTTCCTTCTCTTATTATTGTTCTTCTGAGTGTTTCTTTTGGTCTTCCTTTTTTCCGCTTACCCTCAGGAACCCAAGTGAGCGCCTGTAGTGGTATTCTGTTGTTTTGCATTCGTAGGACATGACCGATATATGACCATCGTCTTTTCCTTATATAGTCGGAGACATATTTCTGCCTAGAGTCTTCTCTTATTTGTCGATTAGTCTTGAATTCTTTCCAACTGATGTTCATGAGTTTTCTAAGACATTTGTTCTCGAATGTATTCAGCTTGTTCTCCAATGATTTTGTTATTTTCCAACTCTCACAGCCGTATGTTAACACTGAGATAACATTTGAATTAAACAGACGAAGCTTGGTATGTATATTCAATGATCGTAATTTCCAAATGTTAGATAATCTATTGAAGGCGCTAGCTGCCAAAGCAATTCTAGTATGGATTTCTCTTGTTGTGTCACCATCCTGAGTCATTTTACTGCCTAAATAATTGAAACTTTCAACTTTCTGTAGTTTTTCCCCGTTCAAGATGATATCAAAGGTCTCGTTAGAAAAGTTCATAGCTTTAGTTTTAGAGGCATTTATTTGGAGACCAATTTTAACCGAGAGATGACACAAATTATTTATTGCTTCTTGGGATTGTCTTGGTGTTGAACTTAAGAATGCTACATCATCTGCGAAATCCAGGTCCCCCAGGAATTTTCCATTTGTCCCTTTTATACCCAATTGTTCATTGTGGGTATAGTTTCTCATAACCCAATCAATAGCTATTCCAAAAAGTAGTGGTGACATAATACAGCCTTGTTTCACCCCTGTTTCTACTGTAAACCATTCTGTATTCCCTTTATTTGTTCTAACACAACATCTTGCATTGTCATATAGCGCTTTGATTATATTCACATATTTTGTTGGAAAACCATAGATTGTAAGTATCTTCCACAATGATGGGCGGTGTAGACTATCAAAGGCTTTTTGAAAATCGACGAAGGTGATAATAAGTGGCGATTGCCTTTCCACTGATTCTTCTATAATTGTTCTTAGTGTGAATATTTGATCAATACATGATCGTTTCGGCCTGAAACCCGCTTGTTCTTCTCTGATCTTTTCGTCAGCATGCAATTTAAGTCTTTCTAACATCATGCAACATAATAATTTTCCAGGTACTGATAATAGAGATATACCACGCCAGTTATTACAGTCTGATAGATCACCTTTCTTCGGTAACTTTACAATAATACTGTCTTTCCATTGTTGTGGTGGTTGTTCTTCTCTCCATACTTCATTTATAATATCTAAAATTCTCAAGAGGTTGTTGTCATTAACTGCTTTAATCATTTCCCCTGAAATTTCGTCAACTCCAGCAGCTTTAAAATTTTTTAATCTTTTAACGGCTTGTTTGATCTCGTCCAGCGTGAATTCATCGCAAGTTATTGGCAAAGTGGTTGTGGATGTTTCATTATTAAAATCAGGTGTTACTGTTGGTGGTGGTCTGTTTAGCACCTCCATGAAGTGCTCAGCCCATCTCTTCATTTGTTCTTTTTCTGTTGGTATTGAATTCCCTAATTTACCTTTAACAGGTGTTTCCATAGCAGTAGGCTGGTGACATAGTTGTTTTGTAATTTGATAAAGGCACCTACTATTACCAGTTCTTGCAGCATTTTCAGCTTCTACGGCCAGTTCATTGATGAAATGTCTTTTATCTCTTCGAGTTTTTGTCTTCACTTCTTTATTTAACAAGTTATAAGTTAGTTTGCAAGATTCAACTGCATTATGTGTACTTGCCGCTAGTAGTTTAAGTTTTGCTGTTTTCCTTTCTTGTATTTTATCCCAAGTATCTTCTCTCATCCATTTTTTCTTTTTATGTACTAGGTATCCGGTGGTCGCTACAGCTGCTTCTGTCATTGCTGTTCTCAGTTGTTCCCATTTAGTATCGATTGTCTTGGTGGTGATATCGTTGTCAATTTTGCCTAAAGCATCGAAATAGTTGTTCATTTTGACATTATATTCCTTCTTTATATCATTTGATTGCAGTCTGTGTACATCTATTCTTCTATTTTTATTCGGTTGGTATAACTTCTTCAGTTTAATTCTCATTTTAGCTATGCAGAGGTTATGATCGCTTCCGATCTCTGCACCTCTGTATGCTCTGACGTCTTGAACTGATGAGCGAAATTTAGCGCTTATGCAGAAGTGATCTATCTGGTTCTTAGTTCTGCCATCAGGTGAATTCCATGTTATCTTGTGGATATTCTTATGTGGAAAGATGGTGTCTGCCACAACGAGGTTTGATATTTCACAAAGTTCTAGAAGTCTTTCGCCATTTTGATTCATACAGCCTATGCCATGAGTACCGAGATATCTTTGTACTCCATCGTTGTTGTCACCTACTTTGGCGTTAAAATCACCCATGACTGCTATTATGTCATGCTTGGGTATTGTGTTGATGGTACTTAGAAGTGCTTCATAGAAGTCATCTTTTGTGGTATCAAGAGCGTCGTTAGTTGGTGCATAACATTGTACAATTGAGAGCTTGAAAAATCGTGTCTGAAATCTAGCTAATATTAGCCTCTCATTGATAGGTACCCAGCTGATAAGCGATGCTGCTGCTTTCTGTGTCATTAGGATGGCTACTCCCTCTGTGTGACGATTATCATTACTACCAGAGTATATAATTTGCTTTTTTTCTTCTGAAATATATGTTATGCCCTTCCCCGTCCATCTACACTCGCTGACACCCAATAAGTCCAACTTATAATTATCCATTTCTTTAATTACTTCTTCCAATTTTCCGTCTTGATACATAGTTCTTACATTCCAGTATCCAATTTTAGAAATCTCCTTAGCCCCCAAGATATTAGAGTGAGTCATGTTTACTGTCGAGCCTGGTTCTGTTTCGGTAACAATAGCTTGTTTTACGATAGTGAATTGTTAACTCACTGATCAACCCTCCGATCCAACCGACCGATTCAAGGGTTTCGAGGTCAGTTATAGGAATCTAAAATTTATGTCAGTATTCTAGGGAAATTAACCATCGGGTACTTTATGCCCGGACCTGCCCCAATTGTTTTATCACAATGGCATGTCCGAGTTAATCCCAAGACTAGACCACAATTGTCACGGATTGCCTCCCCTGCTTTGCAGTAGTGGTCCAACAGTGGCCAAAACTCAAGAGTTCATGGGTCGGCAAAGGCGTTTACCTTCGCACAAGATTAATCTTGGCAGAGATGTAGATAGAAGTGTAATGACGCTTCTATCCGAGGGGAGCATTTACAAGATAATTCAGTAGTCAAGAACAATGCGGCATAGCGCTGAGCAATGGTTAACTTATATCTGTCCGTCGCCTTTTGTGAAGGATTTAAGCAATGGTTTTTAGCCCATTCAAGTCCCAGCTGAGTTAATTCAGCGAATTCCTCTTATAATGGTATAGCCAGTTTAGAGGTAAATATATGTCTAGGTGTGTGTGTGTATATATATGTGTATATTTGTATATATATATATATATATGTATATATATATATATATATATATATATATATATATATATATATATATATATATATATATATATAATATTCTGGCTCATACGTTTGCTTTTATACATATAAAAAACTGGAGCGACTATGATTGTTTAGTTTCAAACAACATTTAACAATTTTAATAATGAATTAGTCTTTAACAGTTAAAATAAATATGGAAAGATTGGTGAAATGTTGTTGTAAATACAAGTTTTCGTCACTAAGACGTAGGTGAGGATTTATCAAAGTCCGTTTTGCTTGTGCCTTTTTATAAGCAATTAACTTTTATAAGGGAGTCCTGCATCTGCGGTTTTCGTCACTTCTTGGTGATGAGTGTACTTCTCTCACACGAGTGGCGTAGTAACCTCAGTACTTTTCGGACTGTCTGATAACTTGTAACCACGTACTTTTAGAAAAAATAGAAAGACAAATGCCTCTGCTAAGTACACTGAGTTCGAAGCTTAACAGGCTCCTTGCAAAGGTTTCGGATCGACACGAGCAATTTCGTTGCATATGCTCTCGAATCACTTTCGTGTGGGAAAGTATAGTAATTCCTTCTTATGACGGGTGTTCTATGATACACTTGGCCTGGGAAACTAGCAAGTCCTCTTCGACGGGTGTTCTGCGATATACTTGGTCTGGGAAACTGTAATAATTCCTCTTTGACGGGTGATCCCATTCCTTTAGCTGTCCAGACTCTGTATTTAAAGTCCTGGTCCCTTAAGTTTACAGTCTCTGTATTTATAAAGGCGGCCTTACTGCTTAAGGTTTTAAGTTTCCCAAATACATCGATCTGTCACTTATAAGTATGGGATTCTAGGTACGATCCTTCTCTTTCTGGCTGTTTGGGAGTTGCTCGTTTGAAGTTGCGAAGCTGTCTGTTCTGTGTCTCTGAGTCCGCTAGATTTTAATTTCAGTTCAAATCACAGATCGTACTTCCCGGCAAACTTGCCAATGCGCTTCATTGTATATTCTGGCTCTCACATCAATCCAATCGTAAGCTCTTTTCGCACTACGTGGATTGGGGTGTTTAATTCATAATCTCCCCCGCGAGTTTAAAAAATTAAATTTAATAATCCATCGCGTGACCTCTTTATAATAATGCATCTTGTGCACTCTCACAAACAAATGAGTAAACATGTTTGCCTGGCGTAATGTCTTCTGCCATGATGTCTACCCAGACAGATTACCTTTAATAATCACCAGGGATGGTCCCGCAAAGGCGATAAACGCATCCACCTGTGTAATCCACCAGATAAACAGATACGGTCGTCGGCAACCTAGACAGAAAATCTTGGGTTCTTTTCATGTCGATTGGACGAGACCGTATTTCGTGATAAGCTTATCGCTCGCTGGCCGGTTCAATTACCTGGTATTGTTACGACTTCACCTGGCGTAACGTAAACAGTCTGGGATCGGCTCAAAGCAAAACTGTAAGAGATAAAGATAATTCCAAAGCAGATACTTCCGTATGGCAGTGGAGTGTTAGAGACTTCACAGATGTTAATAAGGTGTCATCAGTTATCTGGCAGTACTCTCTTTTGCCTTTTAACAATAAACCAGAATATCAAAGAGCTATGAAACATAAAAATTTAGCATAACATTTCAGCTGCCTATACACAATTTGTTTAGTTACATTCAATCATTTTATGCTGATGCAGAACATGTTTACTTTTTACGGAAACTTTTTCAGAGTATCCATCCTGTGTGCCATACCTTGAAGTGCTGGGGCAGAATTATGAAATCAAGACTTCAAACAAAAGGAAGAATCAATATACTGGTAACTGAGTGCTGGGTAACAACAGTCAGCCGATAATATTAAACCATCATATCATATTCATAACCCTCCACTCCCAAAGGAGCATATGCCTTCAACAAACCCATGACAAGTCCTGTCACGTGCCATCATCTCAAGTTCTTTCCACGTTCTCATCATCATTTTCATCTCTCTTCTGCATGTACTTCTTGGTCTACCTCTCTTGCCCTGTGGGTTCTGTAATGTTATGATGTATGTATATAAGCATTACCTCGTCATCTACACAAGCACACACATGTTTCAGAAAGCACTCAGTAAAAGCATGTTCAGTTCGTAGCCATGTTTATTTACAGAAATATCGTACATGTCAAGATTCGCATTATATTACAATGTGTGGTTCGTACTTTAATGTATTCATATTACATCCCCCCTTTTTTGAAAAAAAATGTGTGCAAACATTTCCAACGAAATGTTTCATGTGAGAAAAGATAAGTATGTGTAATGCTCAGTGTGAGTATATATGTCACTGTCTGTATCGGCTGGGAGGTGTCACTGTACGGCCAGAACGAGTGGTGTAAAGTGCTGGTGGTTCTGCGGAAGTCCCTGGTTTAGCTTGAGTTGGTTGTGATTTCGGCCTAGCACTTGTTGGTTTTGTGGGGCACCAAAGTCTGGAGTTACTGCATTGTCTGTTGAAAGCATGGGAATTCTCTGTTCTGTTGTATTCTGTGGGATTTCTCTTATGTCCACTCTGTTTCGCCTCAGGAGGTTGCTGCTGCTGTCTGGTCTTAAAGTATAGCTCCTGGGTTCAGGGTTTCTGGAAATGATTGTTGCTTTTGACCATGTGTCATTGTTGTGGTTGTAGGTAGTCACATGCTGACCAGGATATAATGGTGGTAAGTCTTTAGCACATTTGTCATAGTTGGATTTCTGAACTTGCTGACGATGCTGAAATTGATCATATGTGCTGTCTCTATGTTGTGGACGGAAGTGGACCTTAGATGGTAGGAGGTCTTTAATTCTTCTATCAAACATAAGTTCTGCTGGACTGTCGATCTTACTGTCTACCGGTGTTGTTCTCCATCTCAAGAGTGCTAGGTGTACATCCTCTGTTCTTGTTTTCTTCATGATTGACTTGATAGTTTGTATCTGTCTCTCAATGAAACCATTAGATTTAGGGTATCTAGGTGATGATGTTGTGTGTTTGATCTTCCAGTCCTTAGTGAAGTTTCTGTATGCTTGACCTGAGAAATGTGGACCGTTGTCTGATCTAATTTCATCTGGGATGCCAAACATGCTGCAATACTTCTTTGTAATGTCTGCAATAACAGCTGATGGTGAGGGTTGTGGAAGTTTCTCAATGATGGGAAATTTGCTGTAGTAATCAGCAATAATAAGATAGTCATTATTGTCGATTGAGAAAATATCAGTTCCTATAATGCTCCAGGGCTCAATGGTATGTCTGATGGTATGAGAGGTTCTCTGCACTGCCTATTTGCATGTTCTTGGCAAATTGAACAGTTTTTACATAGTGTTTCTATGTCCTTGTTTATCTGTGGCCAGTAAACATCTTTCTTTGCTCTCAGTTGTGTCTTCACAATACCAAGGTGACTATTATGGAGCTGTTTAAGGATGATATCGCGTTGTGTTTCTGGTACTACAATGCGATCTCCTTTAAGGATCAGACCATCTTCGATGCTTAACTCGTCCCTCATAAAGAAGTATGGACGGATGTGTGTTGGAACTTCCCTGATAGAGCTTGGCCATCCATGGTATATCAGTTCTTTGAGAGAGTTAAGAATAGGATCTCTCGTTGTGTCTTCTCTGATGTGTTCAAGCCGATTATCGCTAAACTTGACAGAATCAACTTTGATGTTTGGGGTAAGATCTGTTATCTTGTTGGGGTTTGGTAGTCTGCTGAGAGCATCTGCAAAACCTATATCCTCTTTAATGTTGTTAATAGTTACCACACTCAGCTTTTCGCACATTGGTAAACCCAAAATTGCAGGTCCTTCAACATCTACCAAGTAAAATGTTGACGATGTCCATTCAGAGTCTCTGTATAAACATTCAAGTGTTACTGCTCCGAAACAGTCTATACTTGTTCCATTGTAAGCTCTTAGCTTTGTCCTGCCACTCCTACGTTTTACATCCCTTGTGGGAAATCCTTGCTCATCCACCTTGTCAGGCATGATCTGTCTGAATATTCTTAAGGGTAGAGTGTTACCTTGGGCACCTGTGTCTATCTTGAACCGAATGTTTTCTTTCTTTGTGCATTTTAATTCCTGGTATTCGGAATTGTACCTTGCAGAAAGCCTGCGTTCTCTTTGGTTCATTACTGAAAGTTAGTATCTTCACAGTATCAAAAGTGGAAGGATCACTTTCTTCACTGGAGTCAAGGTCCTCAGTCATCATAGAGTGTGTTTGTTTTGACGACTTTCTGCTGTGAAGTTTGTGTTGAGCACTGTCTTGTTTCCTCTTGAAACATAATTTTATCCAGTGGCCCCTCTTTCTGCAGTAATGACATGTAGAGTCTTTAGCTGGACAGTGGTTTTGTATGTGGTTTAGGCCACAACATTTACACATAGCACCTCTGCTTGTGTTGTGTTTTTCTTGTTGTTTCGAACCAGTTGCTTTGTTGTGTCTAGGTTTTTATAGCTTTTCACTGCATCCACCTGGGCTGCTAATGTACCTTGCTGAATTTGTTTAATGTTTAGTGCTTGTGCCTCGTGTTTCCTGCCTTCATCCAGAAGTTGTTGTAAAGTTAGCGTATCACTCTGGCTCAGTAGCCATTTCTGGAACTCTGGCATTGGTGTGCTAAGAAGAATCTGTTCAATAATTCGCTCTTTTTCTTCTTCGTTGCTAAATTTACATACTCTTGTTTTCTCCTTAATGCGAGTGAAGAAATCATCTAGGCTTTCATCACGTTTCTGTCGCAGGTGGTGAAGCTCTAATCTTGCCGCTCTAAAGTTTGTGTGCTTTATGATCAGACGCTTTTCAAATTCGTCCAATATGGCTACGGGGGTCGGTTGCCGACTCAACCGGCATGGCGGTAGCAAAACTGTTGTAGATTTTCAAACCTTCATCGTCCAATGCTTCTAGGATATATGGAGTTAGGGTTTGTCCTTCCAGACCAGTGGTCTTGGAATATAGATCTATGCGTTGACGCCATAACAAGAAAGCTTCACTCTTATCACCTCGACCGGCAAATCGCATTTGCGGTGCGCTGCGGTAGTGTTTAGTTTCCATGGTTGACCTCAATGACGAATTTTAGCCGAACAAACTGTACTCACGTGTTATCGTGTAGCTGTTTTGCGTCAGTCCGGTATCGACCGCTGCCACCATGTAATGTTATGATGTATGTATATAAGCATTACCTCGTCATCTACACAAGCACACACATGTTTCAGAAAGCACTCAGTAAAAGCATGTTCAGTTCGTAGCCATGTTTATTTACAGAAATATCGTACATGTCAAGATTCGCATTATATTACAATGTGAGGTTCGTACTTTAATGTATTCATATTACAGGTTCCAGAACAAGGACTGCCTTGTAATGCTATCAACAGGTTTCCTCAGTGTGTGTCCTATCCATCGCCTTCTTCTCATCTCTTGTTCCACTGGCACTTGTCTGGTTCTTGTCATCAGTTCCACGTTGGTAACCTTGTCATACCATTTTAATCCTTCTATTCTACGCAAGCACCCATTTATGAAAGTCTGTAGCTTTTTGGTTGTCGTCTTTGTTGTTCTCCATGTTTAAGAGCCATATAACAGTACTGACTTCACATTTGAGTTGAAGATTCTTATTTTTGTGTTGGATCCGATTTCTCTTGATCTCCATATATTTCCCAATGCACTGAAAGCTCCTCTTGCTTTTTGTATTCTTATTTTGATATCACTGTCTGTCCCACCAACTTTGTCTGCCAAGCTATGTGTACGATTCTACATCTTATAGTGGTGTTTCTTCAAGTTCAACCCTGTTATCATTACCTGCATTCTCATTATTTTTGTCTTTTCCCTGTGTATTTTCAGACCCAATTGTTGTGACCTCTCATCGAGTGTTTTCAATTTGTCCAAGTCAAATCCATATCATCCAACTGCTTAGTCAGAGTCCACTGGATTCCATTTCTGTTGTGTGTTGTTGATGTTCTCATAACCCAGTCTACTGCCAGCAAAAAAAAAAAAAAAAGAAATGGAGACAAGAGGCATCCCTGTCGCACTCCTGTTCTTATCCAAAATGGTTCTGTAAGCATATGTTTTCTTTATTAAATTAATGATCTTCATGGGAACTCCATAATGCCTCATCAATTTCCAAAGTGATTCTCTGTCTACACTGTCAAATGATTTTTCGTAGTCCACAAATCCAATGTATAGTGGTGAATTCCATT